>JAHWFO010057280.1:7173637-7213399 GCA_023313115.1 Rhysida immarginata | reverse complement strand
TATGTGTATGTGCAGTTATCAACATAGTGTAATATGGCTTAAGACAACCTGTAATTTTTTATTAACCTCTGAATGTAAATAAGACTTATTTTAAAATATGAATCAATCTGATTTTTAGAACTCGTACTACTCTTAACATGGTCAATGCTATAGCTAAGCAAAACATTCCCAGTGATAATTCTAATCTTTGTCAAATTTGGCATCATTTGAACCGATAGCTTTTGCAGATTCCAAAAATACAAATCTTGCCTGCTGAAATGCAGATTTCAGTGTTTTATGCCAAAACAAGCATAAACCATCGAGAGCAAATTATTTTCAATCAAAAATGGAAGCACAGCATAAAACGCAGTCAACAGTTTTTATGATCAGTTTGTCTGCATGCCCACAGAAGGCTATTTCTATTGGGAACAGGATCCCATACAAGAATTTTGAATTGAAACGACTGTACTTTGTTTGTTTGTTTATTTATTTGTTTGTGTCAACACCTTAGCAAATTCCCAGTGTACTGCTGCTGCTGCTTTACGTATGTACGATTATGGCTCCCTCACTTGTAAATTACTAAACATTTTTCATATATAAAACACTAAATTCTGCAGCTCATCAGGCCAGATTTGACATGCCTCTTCTAGAAAACTGATATGAAACCAAATTTGACATGGGTTAGAGTTATCAATTAGGAATGATTAGGTACTAATTTTACTTGCAAACAAAAATATATTCTTATGCTTGAATTTCAGTTATTTTAAAATAAGTCATTTCCCAACGGCCGAAACTAATGAGGGAATTGCACATAGGGACAATGATCGAATCTGACACAATCAACTTACACTGACGGGCATATGCATGAACACATTACAGTTAGGCTTGTATTTTTCAAAAAGAAGCCTAAACTGCAGTAGATATACAGGATGAGCACAAAGTCTTTACCTGATATAAAAAATTTATTTTTAAAAAACTCCAAAGGCCTAATATTAAAGTTTTTCATGCCGATTACAAATTAAGGCTGAAGAGTCTTAGGTGGCACTGAATTCGACAATATGAAAATGGGATCCATAAAGGAGACGAGCACAATGCATTCAGAAATATGAGGCAGAACCTATGGTTTCCGTTCAGGGAAAGTTTAGGAAGGCTACAGTCCTTCAAATGTTAAAAATATCAAGACTTTGTATGAGAAATTTAAAGACACTGGCAATATTGTTGACCATAAGAGAATGATAGGCTGCTTTGAATGAAGAGACTACTAAGGTTCTTCATGAGGCTCTTTAATGCAGTCCTTTTTTAAATCATTCATCATGTCTCAAGGAAACTTGCATATAGGGAATCCTCGACTTACAACAACTCACATTAAGACAGTTACAAATTCCTACTCATTCTTCAACTTAAGACTCCTGTTTCAAACCAACAAAAATATACTAGAAAAAAGTAGCTTCTTAAAGAAATTTTTAAGAAAAAATAATGCTTTGACTTGAGAAACACTAATTTGTGGAGCAAACCTGCAAGAAATGATTCTGCAGTTTCTTCACAGTTTCCATATATTATACAGAAGCACAAATATACGAGGGTTGGGGCATAAGTCATGGCAACTATTTTTTTTCTCATAGCTAAGGGATGGTATCACAAAATGTCATTTGTCTCGAGGAAACCGTTCATTCATAGTATATTTCCATAACACCAGATGGCCCTGTGATTTCCTTTTGTTGCATAGAGAACAATGTTAAATCAGTTCTTAGTCAACCGCCGTGCAGGATGGATGTAATCCGAGTTGAACAACGCTCAATATAGCCAGTCTCCGCTAGCTTTGGTAAGAATTGGAGCACCCACTATACTCTCCAGACTTTTCTCCATGTGATTTTGATCTTATACGGACGGTAAGGAACCATTACGTGGTAGACAGCTTCGGACACGAATGGACATTGCAAATACCCGTATTGTGCAACAGGAGATGACCAGATTTCCACATGGTGAGAGAAATGGTGAAGCAGATGATATGGGCGCCTGTCACATCTTTGGCAGCGTACTGTGAAAGTTCAGGGGACTACTTTGAGGCCCTTTAGAACGGGTATGTGTGCTGTAATGATTCTGGAACATGAAAGTTGTAATGTTATATCAACTACCTTAATAAACATGAAGAGCAAAATATTTCCGTGTTGCTAAATGTCCGTACATTTCCTCCATTCCTTGTCCTTTCATCTATATATTTCGCATTTTCCACCCACGGTCGAATTCTCACAAAAGAAAAAAATAGTTGCCATGACTTATGCCCCAACCCTCGTATTTTGAATTGATCAATATATCTGCAAATATGAACACCTCAGAATTCCTGAAGATTATGACCATCACTTTCCCAGCAAAGGGGATAATCAGGAGGAGGCAAAGGCTTATGATGCGACTCCATGGACTGTCTTTTGTTTCCGATTCGAAATGTTGGACCCGAACCTATCTCCTGTTTGGAATCCTGTCCAAAATAACTCCCCACATTTGTGGTTGGACCAGGCTAGAACATCAGCACATACCTAATTCTGCATTCCTTTGTGGTCCTCTATAATTTACTCTGTTATCCAACAGGCTCAGATTTTTGAACATTCTAACTCTTTGAGGATGATACAACACTCTCTTTAGAATTGGACAGTTCAGCTGACAGTTGTCTGATTATCTTTTAGTGATCTTGCTGGATGATGTAATATGCACAAAAGCAAAATCAGCTATTGGCAGCCAGCTTGGTGAAGATCACTTTCTCATGTTTCGGCTGTGTTCCTGCTTGGTCTCCATGCACTTTTTATAGGCTCTTGTTCTCCACTAACAGGAATTCAATTACCAATTGGTACAAGTCTTGCTGACTAATCTTCTCCATTTACTATGCATGCACGTAGTGGTGGGTTATTACAACCTTACAGCTGACTAATTCATATTCTTGGACAGCTAATCTTCACTTAAAAAAAAAAATTGTGTGCACTATCCTCGGAGCTTAGAATAATTTTTTATATTTCCTTTTCTTAATTCAATATTAAAGTTTTATTTATGTTCTAGATACAAACTACTGATTCCAGATTTAAGTAATTGAACGTTTTTGCCTGAATAAAAAACTTAATTTTGCTGATGCAGGTCCTAATCCCACCATTTAAATGAACTCTCGAGAAATTACCTGTTCTAACTTTTCTAAAATTTAAAGTTTTTTCTTAGGATGGAAAAAATATTTTTTTGCCCATTAAAGAGGCCCTATTATATAGTGACACAGAACATGTATTTTATAAAGTGAGACATTCATTTATGTCATCCAAACTAATCTAATCTTAGAAATTGCAAATGTTTTATGTGCAATTTTGAATAGTAAAAAACATGTAAAAACAGATTGTTGTTTATTATAACATTAACAAAAAATAACTCTTTTCAGAAGATTAAGGGGAGACTCCGGTGAAAAAATGATAATTTTTGATGAAAATTTCAATTTTTGTTTTTTTGCATTTTCATACCTTTTCTTATGTGAACTTCACCAAAAAAATTTTTTGGGGGATTTTGATCAAGGTTTTAATGGTTAAATTTCATTTTTTGATTTAATCTTTACATTACAAAAGAAAGGATCTTTAATCTTAAACTGGTTTTTCTCAGTCTCATTTCTTACCTCTCCAGTCCACAGAAGAAACAGCATTACACAAAAAGTTATGTCTGGAATTGAAAAATTTTTTTTTTCTGTGTGCTCTATACATAATGTTCTTGGAAATGACAGAGAGATTTTTTCCAAATAGAAATAAAAACTTTTTTGAAAAAAACATGAATATGTCGAAATTCTTGGCTAACACTAATGTCAACTTTAGAAAGTTGCTGTTTAAAAACTATTGTTCATATATAAAAAAGCTTTGTCTTATCCAAGAACATAGTCTTGAGTCTCATTTGACACAAAAACATTTCCAATAGATGATTACTTCAGCTAGAATGCTTTTTCTTGCAGACGATCAAATTTTTGACTTAATATTTTTTTTCTTGAAAACTAATGGGCAGAATTTTAGCTACTATATGTCAAACTCTTTCTTTTTTAAAGTTCTATTCAATAAAAAAAAATTATAGATAAAATAATTTTATCTATAATTAAATAAAATTATTTAATTATTTTATATAATCTAACCTAACCTACAACATTTAAATAAAAACCTGGATTTTTTTTTTCACCGGAGTCTCCCCTTAAGAACAAAGCTTAGCAATGGCATTACACAAAAATTCACGGTAAAAGAAATTTATGTTACGAGGGCGAGTCAAAAATCAACTACACTATTGCCATAACACATCTTCAAGGTTGTCATACTGCCTTCTGTGCAGGCGTGCTTAGAGTTAGTATGATTGAGGTCACATTTGCGAAATTTGATCTCAATCGCATCATTTGCCTTGTGGCTATTACAGTGTAAACATGTCTACTCCACTAGCAGTTTGCACCAAAGAAGAACAATGAGCAGTGATCCAAGGGTGTGAAAATTGAATTTTGAGGTACTGGAACATCCTTCCTACAGTCCAGATCTTGCACCCTCAGACTTTCATCTGCTTGTATCGCTCAAGGATGCTTTGAGAGGCTGTCTTTTTGAGTAGCCCACTGCTTGTTGTTCCTCTTTGCTGCAAACTGGTAGTGAAGGCAAATGACACGATCAGGATCAAATTTCCCACACGTGACTGTCGTCATACCAACTCTAAGCAGGCATGTGCAGAAGGCAATATGACAACCTTGAAGATGTGTTACGGCAAAAGTGTAGATAATTTTTGACTTGCCCTCATAGATTTTTCATAATTGAATTCGACAATTATAATTTTTTAAAAAATTATTTCAGAATTTGATAATTTTAAGACCTTATATTAAAATGATTTCAGAATAATTCATATGGTGCACCATTTCTTTATGATTATTTTAAAGGAAAAAAAAATGTGAAAATTTAAAAAAAATGTTTAATTGAAATGCATAATTTACTGGTAATTAATTTTCTTATATAAGAGAAGGAGTTGTTTGTAATCTTTTAATTATATAGGTGAACCGCCTTTTTTAAATTTTATAAATGGCATAAATAAATAAAATAATAAAATAAAAATCACCAATGCAATTCCCAATGAAACTGGATGATGAAGAAAGGATGAAACTGGATGAAATTGGAAAAATTAATGAAAAGGGATGAACTTGAAGAACAGATGAAATAATGGAGTTGTAGAAGGAATGAAAAATAAAGACAAGATTGTAATAAGTTGACAGGAAAGGTGATAGAATGGTGTATAGTCGAATTTTCAGAGATACACAGCTGTAGTAGACTTGCTCAGAAATATGTTGTTGCAGAAGAAATGTTCGAAATTTATTGAAAGAAGTCCAATAAATTAAGATTAAAATAATGTTTTGAGAGGTTTTTTTCTTATCATCAGTCAGTTTTGATTTGAAATTAAAAGTTTAAAATGAAAACAATGTTATGTTGTGTTTCATTTAATACATCACAGCAACAATCAAATAAACTTATTCAATAAGTTTCAATCATTTCTTCTGCAAAAATATATTTCCAAGCACTTCTTCTATATCTCTGAAAATTCGACTTTCCATTATTCTGTCACCTTTCCTGTGAACTTTCTACAATTCTGTCTTTATTCTTCATTCCTTCTACAATTCCATTATTTTGTCTGTTCTTCAAGTTTCTTCCTATTATGTTAATTCTTCGAGTTTCATCCAGTTTCGTCCTTTCTTCATCATCCAATTTCATCAGGACTTGCATTGGTGACTTTTATTTTATTATGTATTTTGTTTATTTATGTCATTTATGAAATTTAGAAAAAAAGAGATTTACCTATTTAATTACCATAATTAATTTTAATTTTAAAATTAAATATTAACTGTTTTAGCTGCTTTTTTTTTTTGTTTTTTTTACATACCTGAAACGATATATAATGATGTAAAATACCAGAAATAAGTTGTTATTATTCTTAAAATTTATTGGTTACTTAAAATATACTTATCTCTTTAGACTGACTCCAATTAAGATGGCCAAGTACAGATCTCCTTACCTTGTTTACAAAAGAATTGATATTTTCATAATCACAATCTTGTCTTAATAATAATTATAAAGTATGATTTTAATTATCACAGACTTGAAAATGATGGAATTAAATATTTTACACCCTGCTTTTGAGGAACTGATAAAAGAAAGAAAAGATCATATGATCAAAATTGCTTGAGAAATACAAAAATTCCCAAAGATCTGCTGCAATTCTTGCTTTGCCCTCTCATTTAGAAAAAAAAATATAATAAAATAAAACAAAACGAGTATATATGCTGATATTAATAGCAAAGTAATGTATTGTGCAATATTTTTTTTCATAAGCATGCACTCATTGAGATTGTGAATCGTAACTCCCACATGAGGGAAAAGCAAAATTGAAACAATCTCTGGCCATTAATAATTATTATTCAAGTTTTATTAAGTGATTCAATTTAAAAAAAAAAAAAAAAATTAAAATTTACTTATAAGAGAAATTTCTTAACACATGGGAAGAAGACTTTCAAAGAAATGGTTTCAACAGAGGCATTTTATTTCTGAAACTATTATGGTAAGAATGGAAAAGAAAATGATGGATGTACTACCTCATTTACTTACCGAAGATTAAAATGTTGATTAAGTGAAACAAGTTGTGCAGGATCGTCATCCGTCCACCCCCAACCCTTTCTCTTCTCTTCCTATGATACCTGAAATTCAGACTTGATCAAAGGATATTAATTTGTCGACTAGCTTAGTACGATCAAAGAGTTTTCCAAAAGATCAAATTAGGTATTCTAAGAAATGCAAGCTCAAAAAAAATTTTTAAATTTCAATTTTTTTTAATTTTTACATATTCTTGTATACAGACTTCATTTCAGAATTACTCAAAATTTGTTATTGTCTGGAAAATATTAACTATTCAGTATAATTTTCCTTTAAATTTCGTTTTTAAATAACAATAGATTTAATTCTGGATTGGAAGATCAGTTTTGTTTCAACAATTTATGATAAGAAATCATAAATATGATTTTTTACATTGCTTGATGCAAATAAAATCATTTACAGACAATATATCTGGATTTCGCAGAGTCAATGATAGGGGAAGGAGAACTTTATAAAGCTCGTTTAAAATTATATGCTAATTTAGGTTAAATAGCTTTAAACACTCTAAGGACAATAAAATGTTTCTTGTTGGGACCATTTCTTTTGCCAGCTATGAAGAAAAGTATGTGTTGAAATGCCAATTATTAATTTCTGTTTCATCACGGCCCGTTATAGAGCAATTTTTGTATTTAGCAGTGCAGTCAAAATTGCACTAATGCGTAATAATTCTGGACAAATTTATATGAAAATGCAATGCAAGAAATTGCAAGATCTGAAGCAGATATAGCGACCAACTAAAGATGGTACAGAAGATAAATTTTGTCTAAAATTCATTTCAGAAAGTGATTAGGATTTTGAAGAAATCGTAATTTTATGGTTGTTTTTCTTTATCCTTTTTTTTATTTATTTTTTCTTTTTCGCTGTACATTCTAACATACCTGTAATGTTGCGGTTGCTCCGCATTTCCTGTCAGAATCACAGCATGGTTTATTGTGTTGTGCATTTTTCGAACAATTAGACACATTTTGCTGGATAGAAGCAACACTGGATTCCTACCATATTTAATCATAATAATGCCATAAATATATATCTTCAAAATAATTACATATGAATTTCATGATATAAATTGTTTATCCTAACCTTAATCATAGTGACTTCAGAACTTTTTCCAGATTCGGTTGTTTGCATATAGTTGGTGAAAGGGGTCAAGATCGTAGGCCGATAAACCGGTGTACTGACTAAAATCATGGGAGTTATTGCTGACGCTTGCAGCGTTGTCGATGTTGGATGGTAAATAACTCCAGGATTTGTAGCGAATGAATTCAAAGGAACTGTAGGAAAATATTTCATAAGTAATGCTTATTTTCGATGTGCATTTCCTGTTTAAGTACATTTGGAAGTGAAGATTTTAAAAAATTCTTTTTTTTTTCTCTATATATACAGTCTCAAGGGAATGTAACAGGCAAAGGCACAAACAAATCCATGCCATTTGCAATCATTTAGAAGTTCACATTATTGAAAATCTGTTGTTTCAACTGGCGTTGTCATAGATTTGTTCGTAGCATCTGCCCGGATAGAGCTTCACCCTGATAAATAACTGATCAGTTTTGATTTAAGTCTAAAAAAAGTTAAGCAATGTTTATCATACCTGGAAATAATGTTTTTTCTGAAACATGAACACATTCATCATGAGTACAAGAATCAGTAGATGTGCTATGTGGAATGAGTGCATAAGTTGGTAACACTAAATTAGTCATTGACTGAGTTAGATTCACTGGGGACATATTTTTATGTTTTGGGGAAATCAAACGTCTGTTGCAAAGAGCATTTCTTTAAAAAAGAAAAAAAAAATCAATTGTACTCGAGATTTAAGTTTTTCAGCTTATTATTAAACTGAATGGATGTAGGTGTTACCTAAAGCAAAGAATAAAGTTTAAGCATAACGTTAAACTTTAAAAGAAAAAAAAGCAAATAAAACCACTAAATTACAAGGATAATTACAAAGATAATTATCGTTATAAATATTTACTAGGATATCTAGCAGTAATAAAATTTTCATTTTTTTTCTTTCATTGTTTGTTTTAACTTAGGTTTGTTCCTTCCACAAAATATATCTTACTTTTTTGGAGATATACAATTTGAACCATCTGTTGTATCGCCAGGACTTGAAACAGATGCAAGAGATTTTGCATCATTGTTGGCTTTTGAATTAGGTGACTGAAGCCCTTCAGCATCTTTAGATATATCTATGGAACATTTGACTGGTTCCACGTTGGATTGAGATCCAGAATCTTTTGGAGGGAAATTTTTTTTCTTAATACAGGCAATCAATTTATTTCCAAATTTACCACTTTCTCTATCACTACAAGCAGAGTGAATGCCACTCCGTTCTTGGTGTTGCTGAAGGAAAATTTTCTTGGTCATTTCGTTATGGCGAGAAAGTATTTCTTCCGTTAAAGTTACGTGACAATAAGAATCGTTAGGGGGAGTGTTTCCAGATGAAGGCAAATATTCAGTATTTTCACTTATTTTCGCATCACTTTCTGGAGCAATACCTATTGATATATGGGGAAATGTTCCAGAATTAGTTACCTAATAGCTATAAAAGATGATCCAAAAGCAATGCATCCAAAAATTTTTTTCTCCTCATGTGATTTAAATCCAAGAATGCAATTACATCAGATCAAAATTTCTACAAGAGTATCAGCACGTAAAGGCTTCAAAATCATATCTGGCAATAAAGACTTTCCAACATCAAAAAGGGGACATTGAATAGGGTATGTTCTACAGACATTATCAGTGAAAACTGCCCATTTTAAAAGTCTTATTAAGGGCAGCACTTTGACACGCACTTGTTTAAAAACGCTGCTGAATTTAATACTCTTATTTTTTTCTGCCCAATACCTGGCCATGATAGAAAACAAAATGATTTTATAAAAAACACTATATGCTGCAAGAGAAGATTAAATATTTTGAGTGAATTTTTTAAATTTCTTAACACAAACAGTCAAATAACTTTGTTAGAAGGATCGCAGGGAAAAACCCAGGAATAACTTAAAACCTTCAAATTTCTTAAATTACATGTAACAGATTTGCATCTCTTCACATTTACCATGAAAAAAAAAATTCGGAGACATTATTTTTGGAATAACTTTCCAAAATAAGTATACGTTATTTCTTTCAAATAACCATACTTTGAAAAGACTCCTCAGCATCTTCAAGTGGTAATGCTTCTTGATCATCCATTGTTTCTAGAGAATCACATGATGATAAAGTTTTGGGTTGGCTGTTGAAATATCTGTAAAGAAAAATATATTGATAAAATTTATGTTAATGTTAAATTTAATTTATGCTTTAGCAATATGCAGAAAAGCGATAAAGTATTTCATGAGGTGGCAAATAAAATGAACTGTATTTAGGAAAAGAAGAAAAAAGTGAATTTGGAATTTTAGATATTAAAAAGGCTACTACTATAAACAAAATGCCTGTTCTTTATTGTCAAAGACCCTATATAGCCGTGTCCCCAGACATTGCGTTACAGGAGACTACAGCAATGATGTTTATATGAGATTGGACATGTCTTGTAGCTTTTATCAGGTTATTGCACATGAAATGTCACATTTGGTTGTGAAACTTCAAACAGCAGTGACTGTAGAACCTGACTTTTATTAATCAAAATAGGTACCATTAGATGTGGATATATTCTCAATACGAACTATCCTTACCACTTTAGAGCGGTGCCATTCCCAAGGGTAAAAAGCAAGCCAATCCAAGACCATCCATTAGCCTTACTCCTGATGTCATCCAGAAAGTTCAGGCTCTCTTAACCAGATGTAACCCACCTTTACAATGGGCCATTACACAGAATATAGGAATATACTGCATGAATAAAAAGTCCTGGAGCAGTCTTAATATCTCAAAAAATACACGTCTCGTCAAAAAAAGAAAAAAGTACGTGTCAAATATTTTTTGAGTGCTATTTAAGAATGCCAAAATTTTTTTTGAACCTCTGCACCTCTCGTAGATTTTGAACCCCCAATTCTTCTTTTGAAGTCTCAGATTGTATGGAAAAAATTACATTAATTTTACCCCAAAATTTTTTAAAAATCTTCTGTAGATGGTGCTGTAATTGCCAAAAAAAGTCAAACTAGTGCAGATATCTCGAAACTAGTGGTAGCTTTCAAAAAATATTAGATACTTTTTTGATTAGAAGGGGACTTCTTGAGATATATGCACTAATTTGACCTTTTTGCAATTAAAGTGTCATCTACAAAAGATTTAAATAAAATTTTAAGTAAAAAGTAATGTAATTTTTTCCAAAGAATCCAAACCTGCAAAAAAAATTGGGAGTTCCCATTTGAAATTTTAAAATCGCCCTCCAACCACCACCTACAAGGAATCAGGGGGCTAATTTTGGCACTAAAGGGTGCGTAAGGTATTTGAGGACACACCTTCGTTTGACTACTGCTGCACTATAGTAAATTGTATGTCCTTTCCGTTTCCGGAAAGCAAAATGGCGGACCATCAAGTAACACAAATCATGAAGAGACATGCAGTAATCGTGGCAATAAAGGCAGAGCACAGCGTTTTATAAATATCATGATTTCTAAAGGTCGCAAGATCACAAAGTGCGGAAGGAGTTGCAGACCAAAGATGGCAATGTTTCACCAATAGCAAAGCGTAAAAAGCATGCCTCATGCTCTGACATCATCAGAACACCTGAATTTATTCAGCAAGTGCAGCAGGTCATCGATGACAATCCCAGAACATCCATGAGGTCACTTGCCAAATATCTCCATGTGTCGGAAGGAACAATCAGAAATGTCCATGAAAACATCAGATATCACTCACGGTACGCAATGGAAAACCTTACGTGTTTCAGCAAGACTCTGCCCCAGCACACAAGTCTCACATGACACAGGAATGGATGGTCGACAACTTTCATGATCACATAACCCCTAACCTTTGACCTCCTAACTCCCCTGACCTGAATCTGTTTGATACTACATATGGAGCGTTATGGAGAGAGAGATCAATGAACACCCCCATAACACCAAAGATGAATTGAAAGCTGCCGTTGTTCGAGTAATGACCAATATGAACCATGACCATTTGATTCGCACATGTCAACGCTTTCGATCTCTCATTGAAGCAGTTATAGAAGCTGAAGACTGATTCATTGAATAGTCATATAACAAGGTTTCTTGAGTATGCTCATGATATGTTTCTATAATAAAGTTATTATCTCGACTTATCTCTGTTTTCTTTCTTGATGTGAATCTGTCCTCAAATACCTTATGCACCCTGTATTAAATAGCATTCAAAAAGAATTTGACAAGTTTTTTCTTTCTTTGACAAGACGTGTATTTTTCGAGATACTAGATCATTCTGGGACTTTTAATTCACCCAGTATGTGTACATGGATATCATAGAGATCGGGAATTTCCTGATGGTAAATTAGGTCTATTACTTTCTGTTGGATGTAGGCAAAGCTGACTTTAACATTAGTAGCCACCTTGTGCAACCTGAGCTTCTATGAGCACAAAATGCAGCCATAAGCCCTTTCATAAACTGTTTGATATTTAAGATGCCTTGGAGGAAATCCCAATTAAAGATTATGCCCCATAGCATAAAGAAGTCAGTACACACATTTCTGGCCTTCTTGTCTGATATCTTATATGTGTGTGTACATGTGCTGTGCATGTTCCAAGATGATGCTCCCGTGTACATGGTGTTGCAGATAACTAAATGGCAGTATAACGGGAAGCCTACCCGCTCGATTGCAGGAGCCGGCTCGGTCGATTGGCGAATGGAGGGAGATGAAGGTGGCCTGCAACAGCCAGCAGTTTTCACAGTCGGGGAGGGGGGTGAACATCAAAACTGTCCTGTTTTTGATAAATTACCCAATTATCATTTGATGTCAAGCCGGCCCCTGGAGTCGAGCGGGTAGGCTTCTTGTTATACTGCCCTGTAGTTATCTGCAACACCCTGTACACTAAATACAAAGAATACCTAGAACATCTAGAGTGGATATTCCACATCTTCTGAGATCAAATATTAAGAAGAAGCCTTCAAAATGCAAGTGAGCCTCGCCACATGTGATATATCTGGGTCACGTGATATCTAGGGTAGGTTTGATACTAGATCCAAAGAATGTACAGACAGATGATCATGATTCTTCACCCCAAGAACCTTCAAGCAGCTTCGCAGTATGGGAAAGGTTTTATTGTCCCTTCATCGATAACTGTTCAGGTGTTACAGGTTCCTGTAACCAAACTGACTAAGAAGGATGCAAAATTTATCTGGTCCAAAGAGTGTCAAGAGGCATTTATTCGTATTAAGAAAATACTGAGTAATCAACCAGTGCTGCTCCTGTCAGGTTATAATAAAACAGTTCCTTTTCCATGTAGATGCTTCCCGGGAGGTAACGGTGACTGTTCTTCAGTAGGAAGCAGATGAAGGAGTTAACCAAAAGCTCTTTCAGCGCCAAATTGCAGGAGCACAAGTTAATTATAGTGCTATTATAAAGGAGCCCCTTGCAATAGTGTTTGTGTTAAGACAATTTTTGCCCAACGATTTTATCAGACTATAAACCATTATCCTCCTTATCTACTCTATGACCAACGAACCAATGACTATAATAGTAAATTGGAAATTCTGGTCATTGGAAATTCTGCAATATTTTATTTATTAAGTAGTGGAAGAATGGAGCTACTTATTGGTTTCACAGTGTCCGTCTGTCCCTTTTGTAATTTCTGCATTTTTGAGGTAGAAGGTAGAAATTCAGAATGTAGCATACTATGGGCATGTGCATTTTTACTATTTACTTTGGTTTTGATTGGACCACTGGGGTCGGTTTTGGGGATGGGAGTTAGAGGGGACCAAAAGGTGTACGTGTATTTAGGTATATAAAAGATTTAGTTTCGGTATGTAGATTCCTCTAGGCAAGATCTACATTATTATTAAGTTTGGGCCAAATTATCACAATGGGGTCAGAATTGTGGGGGTGGCAGTCACTTGGTCTTTAGAACTATGAAAATATGGCATGTGATATATCATTCGATCAGAAATGATGAGAAATGAGAGGAGATAGAGCTCTTTTTCGTTTTCTAAGTATCACGTTTGAGAAAATCAATTTTTTGATTAAAAAAGGCAGATAAAAGGGTAAAAAATAGATGATCCCAGCACTTCCATTACTTTCCTATACCTTCTTCTGGAGGTTTAATTTCTTGTTTATTTATTTATTTATTTATTTATTTAAACTATCAGAATTATAATATGTCTATCCAGGGCCTGTATCGCCAAACAGCCAACAAGATAGATTCCTAGATAAAGTAAGTGGAAACAAAATTTTTTAAATAAACATTATTACAATATATCAAGTGTACAAATAAATGAGTAAGATCAGTAGTTAGGTGTTAAGAAATAATTCTTTACTTTAAATTTAAAGATGGTGATGTTTGGAGAGGGGCATAAGTCCACAGGGAAAGAAGACCATAATTTGATGGTGGCAATAGAAACACTATATGACTGATAATTTCTTCTTAAAAAGGTAATCCTCAAAGTATGAGCAGAGCAGGTGAAATAACAGTGAAGTTTGCTCTGATACTGAATAGGATGGGGTGTTGAAAGGGATAATTGGCCATTGATTTATCAAATGGGAAACAGAGATCTCAAAAATCTTATTTCACCTTAATTTTTTCAAGATTCAGAGTTAACTGGTTAACTGAATTCCAGTGATGTAATTTGGAAAGAGCATCATTAATTGAATAGTAAAAGCTGAGGAATCGGCGAAAAAGATAGTGGCGTTGTCTGCGTAAAAGATGGATGAGAAACATAGTAAGAGGAAGATCATTAATGAAAAGTTAATTAAAACTGCAGGATAAAATGGAGCCCTGAGGTACTCCAATATTCCAAATAACAGTAAAAGAAACACAGTTGTTAATAGTAAGGGTATAGCGTTGACTGGAAAGAACCCAACTAGCCAATTGAGAGGAGGACCATAAATTAAGAGGTGATGGGGGATTGAATCAAATTCTTTGGAATCAAATGGTTTGGAATCAAAGGAGAAAGGAATGGTAGCAGATTTCTTATCCTGGCCAGGTGTTAGAGAGTGTATGGGAATAATGTGATTAAATGTGACAGATGATTAAGGATCTTAAAATTTCGCAGAGAAACGATCATTATTTTAAATAAAGTGACTGAGGCTATGAAGAAAGGTACATGGGCAGAGAGATAGTTTCAACTCAAGAATGATTTCTTGATGTGGCGTGGAGTTTATGACAACCTACATAATCACCGTGGGGGAGGGGAGCAAGAGTGATATGATATATATGAGAGAAAAATATGGTACCATATGGAGGTAGTGCATGACAATAAGCTAGCCAATCACAAGGCACTAATAAAATTAGTGCTTTAACATAGAATTATTACTGGCCATCTTTAACACAGATATTGTAAGTTATATTCATGCAGGCAATGCGAGTTGCGATCAACAAGTTCCAGTACTGGTTGAGCATCTCCCCAACAAATGGCAGCACAAATCCAGTAAATTATAGCCCTAACATCCATTAATTGGTGTTTCAAAGGAGTTTGTTTCATTGCATTGGGGACTGACAAAATACTGCTTTTATGACCACATGTGTGAAGTCATCTGCGATTTTATTATGGTCATTAAATTTGAGAACAAGCAATCTGAAGGAGGACGTTCAGTGAAAGCGACCAGATCTGTGGGATGAAAAAAACTGGATGCCCCACCACAACAGTACACCCTCTCACCGAGCTCTCCTCATATGCTAGTTTCCTGCGAAAAAAAAACAAGATTTCGCTTCCACACCCCCTTCCCCCCCTACTAGCCAGATTTGGCTCCTGCAGACTTTGTCCTCTTTATGAAAATGAAAATCTACTTAAAAGGTCGTTGTTTTGAACTGATTGAGCAGATCCAATGCGAATTGCAGAAGGTGCTTGTCTTGTTTCAACAAAAAGACTTCCAGAACACATGTCTGAAATTGCAGGAATGCTGGACTCATTGTATGGCTTTGTAATAAATGTGTGGATGCATTAACATGCTACTCAGAAGTCATACCTCTTAGGGACTATCAGGTGTACAAAACAGACGTACTTCACTGGGAAAGTGCCCAAATCAAGTTAGAAACAAGGAGCGGACCTGGATTAATCAACTGACCAGCCAGACGAGTGACTTTAAATACCGCAAGCGTACTAAGGCGTGCTTTGTGCTACAAGCAGCCGGCCAATTTTATAAAAGTCCAAGAAGATTCCATGTCTTGAAGTAAAATGAATATGAGAGACTGTCTATGCCCGGACTGGACTGTAGACAACCACCCACAGACAGAAAACTTCTTGGTACTAAAGCCCTGGGTGTAGAATGTCATTTGCAGATACGGGATACATAAAGAAAAGATTTCAGATAGGGAGCTAACTTTATATCTGGGAGATGAAAAGCACATTTCAAGATTGTATATCACACACGTCTGCACCACTGTGTATCAGCCTATTAATGGAATGATAAAACACACCAACCAATATCTCAGAAACTTTACAAAGAATTTGTAAGTGAGGCCTCACAAATGAGATGACTTTTCAGCATCAGAACAGCATGCAACATAAACATAGGCAAGACCCCAGGATATTTGATTTATGATTTCATGGATGTGGGAAAGCCAGGACCTATAAAGAACATCCCAACAAATTATAAATCTGATCTCATGCAGAAAGTAGATAATGTGCATCAGTTAGCTAACACTGAAAGTGATGAACATCGGGAGAGCTGTTTCCAGGAATGCAACACAGGAAGAATACTAGGGAAATACCGAGTTTTTGCAACATTTTGAGTTGTTGATTTGCCAAAGCAACAGCCTCTGGCATCTAGACATAATGTCAAAGTCTAAAATGTATCTTTTGCTCTTGGGAAATGGTCCTATAATGTCCATAGCCACATTCTCAAAGGGATCCTTAGCAGTCACACACACTTCCAGAAGGAAGCCATCTGCTTTTTTAGCTGGCATTGCTATTAAGCACACATTCTTGGATGTACTTAGTGAAAGAATTTCATCTTAATATTGGCTATGGTCTTATTAACCCCTTTATACCCTGCTCGCAAGTTTATACTTGTTGGCTCGTTCCATGATTTTGACGAGCACCCTGCCCAATACAAATTTTCCCTTCTTTCCAGCAAATGCAACACATGGAAGAAAAGGGTCAATTTTAATGAAACTGCACAAGTGCATAGTGGCATACAATATATGACTTAAATTTTAAAACGCACAGGATACTGGTTATAATGTGTCCCAAAAATCCCAATATAACCATTTAATATGCCGTATATCCTCCACAAGCATGAATACAGGCCCTGACTCTTGCCTGCATACTGTGACATTGATGCTGGATATCATCCTAGGATAGATTGTTCCAAGCATCCAGAATCTGTTGACGCAATTGTGCAAGTGTTAGGGCTGGTGTGCTGCTACCATGGATGTACCATCCCATCGTGTCCCACACAAATCTGTAAATCATGTTGGCTGGAAGTTGACCCACATGTAGGAGAGTTTGTATGATAGCACAGGCTTGTAACGGATTCAACAATTTCCTCAACATACTTGTGCTGTTCAATGTTTCATTCATGAACACCAGGGATGAGCATGAGTTGTAAATGTTGGCACCCCACACCATTATGCAAGGTTCTGGATCTGTGTACTGTAGACGAATCCACTGGAAAATGTCACTCTCCTTATTTTTGTTGCACACATTGACATCCATCACTATTGCGCAGGTAGATTCTGCTCTCAGTCAGTCTGCTCTTTCAAGACACCAATGCAATGCGCAGAACATATTCTTGCAGAGTTGGTAGTCTGCTTAGAGTAGGCTAGCTTAGAGGGACATGTGACTGCAGTTCTACTGCAAGTAAACGGTTGCAAATGGCCTGTCTTGATATGGTTGGTGCTATTCTGTCTCTGATCTCTTCTGCAGATTCTGTGGAGGTGTTCAGTGCTTGCCTTTCAATCCAACAGTTTTGGCATGGATCAGTAATGAATGAGCATTCGGAACTTGTGGGCATAAGCAGCCGCCCAATCAGTTTTCTGACTTTGTGAATGAACAAGAGAGTGCACATTTCTGAGCCTGCTTCCCAAATTGGTCATTGTTAGGTGGCTTTATTCTAGAATGGGAGCAGGCTTGCTTATGGGGCCATTTCGCATAACGATGTTTGAATGATGTCCACCTTGACACCGAGTTTCTGTACTATTTTGGTCAGCTCCACTATCTGTCAATGTATGGTGAGCGTTAGTGACTTCATTTAAATGAACCTGTAGTGACATCTTGTCTACCATGTTGGCTAGCCGAGTTATTTCTCACTTGAAGTGGTAAGAATGGTCTGAATATTGTGGGGGATTCTGGATATCCAGAGCAATTTTAGGAGAACCTCACTCAAAAGACCCACAGATATCGTGCATATTCATCAAACAGCTGCGAGGGACAGTGGTATCCATCTTTAACCCTGAAGTAAAGTTCTTTGTAAGGATTTGCTTTTGGAAAAGATTTCTTTTAAGTTTTTTTTTTTTCGATGTGATGAACTCATCGGTGTCTGGTGGTAGCAGGATCAGATTGTGCACTGAATTTAGTATTATCGGGCTCAATAGGGGCCCATCTGTTTAGATTTGTCATCTGCCATGCTAGTCAGGAGCAAAAGGGGAACAATAGGTGAGTGCTCTGCGACATGGGATCCCATGTAAGGACATGTGACAAAGTGGTTGCACGTACCTTATTTGTTAATGCAGTGTTGTGATCACAATGCTGGTGTATTTTTACTGCTTGATCACAGGGATCAAGTGCCTTTCTGCATCACGCTGTATGTTGCCATGCTCCTCTATTCCTATTGTTCCTTGCAGCAGTTTCCTTGGTTGGGTTGCATTTCCTCAGCCACGTGGTTTTACAGATGCATTGTGTCTTGGCCTCATCATTCCTTGTGGTTGCCAAACCCCACTGTTCTGCTTTCATTGAGGCTCACGAGGTGTGATTGTGATCTGATCGGGTCGTCATCAGCACATTGTGGGGAACTGTTCTGTTTGATATCACATGAATGTTGTGTTAACTTCGAACACGTATGTGTGACTGAAAGTGTTGCTATCACTCCATAACTTCTTTCTTTGAAGCTACGGCAAATTTAATGCATGGATATATTTACAAAGACAATAATAATTACAACACTACTAACGGTTAAGATGTTCACTTGGATCAAAGTCATGGAGTCAGCTTCGTTCCACTGTCGGGTCAATGGTGGCCTCCATATGGTTGAACCTGGTGGCATCTGCAGTTATGGTTGAGATTGTGAATTGTTCCCTACATGGATTGTTTCTCTGGAAAAGCAGTAGTTTTATCATGATCTAGGATATCTGGAGGCCATCTGTTCAGGCACGTCTTCAGCCATGCTAGTCAGGAACAAAAGAGGAACAATAGTGGAATCAATTGTTACGATTGCTCTGCCAAGTATTATGAATGTCTCAACGGATCACATAATAAGCTACGCAACATGGGATTCCAGGTGGGGGCATATGACAAAGTGGTTGCACATACCTTATTTTTTGATGCAGTGACGTGATCATCATGGTAGTATGCTTTCAGTACTCGGGTCACCTAGATAGAGTGCCTTTCTGCATCATTCTGATTGTCACCATGCCCTGTTCATATTGTTTGCTGTTCGTATTGTTGGTTGGGTTGCTGAGAGCGCATTGTATCTTGGCCTCATTCTGCATTTGGTTGCAGTTCACAAGATATGCTTGTTGTCTGATCGGGCAGTCATCAAAACATTGTTGTGGAAAACTGTTTTCTTTGATATCACATCAATGTCATTGTTGACTTTGAAACTATAGTTTGAATGATGTATGTTGGTGAAAGTGTTGCTGTGACTCCATAATTTCTTTTTTGACACTAAGGCAAATTTAATGCATTGATATATTTACAAGACAATAACAAATATAACACAACTAACGGTTAAGATGTTCATTTGGATCGAAGTCGTGGAGTCTGCTTTGATCTGCGGTCTGAGCTTTAGTTTCCTTGTTTTTTCCTCTTCGTCCTGGTTATCTCATGCAAGTAATCTCTGGTGTTCACCGTGGGAAGTTTTGTTATCACCGACTGGTGGTGAAATCCATACTTAACAGTATAAATGCATATATCAAACTATTATAAAGAAAGATTGAAAAGTTGAGATTTTATATGGAGTATTTTCTGCGTAAAAAACTACCAAAAACTTGATTTTGAGCTGTATTCCCCCTTCTTTTTGAGATCTTTGGATTGATGCAAAACGGCACTGCCACTAGATAAATAGCACTGTAGTAATTAACTTCTTATAACGAAAGACCTAATATCAATTAGGTACTGATAGCCTTGGCTACTCATATGTATCGCATCTGTTACCCAGATAGAAAATATATTGAAGTTCTCATAATTCCATTTGGAACAACATCAATAGCTCAACTTCGCGATGTTTTTGCATTTCTTCCTTGGAAATATTTTATAATATTATTTTAGATAATGAACTGGTGGAGCAAGTTGACGTCGAATTACATCAGAGGTGTGACAAGGTATAGTATATTTCGTAACTACAGAAGTGTGACTTAATATATTTAGTCACTACAGATGTGCAACTTAATCTGTGTACATTTAACTACAATTTAGTTCATATTTTACAATTATTAAAAAGTAGAGATAAGTAAATTAGACGATGTTAGGGAACTAAGGAGCGCTAAGGAAGAGAGTGTACTAGTAGCAGCAAACATTGTAGTGAAAGCGACATAGACGAATACTTTCACTGCATTAGCTACATTGCTTGCTGACTAGCAGAGCTATCTCTCACCGAACTCTATGACGGGATGGAAGGTATATCGGAGCAACGAGCATCTATGTCCAGTAGCAGCATCGTCAGGGCTGGGTGCAACAAAGCCTTACGGATCTCGACTGCAAAATACAAGAACAATAACAGCAGATGCAACATATAGAACATCAGAGAAGCCACAATGCACTGACACATAGGAGGTTCACCAGAGAGTTACAACGGCAGCATTACCGACAAGAAGGTACCACTGCTAGCATCGCTTCGAACAAGTAAATTCTGCTCAGAGCAGTTCAACAGAGCTCATCAACACACACAGTGAAAGCAAGGACAGAGGGTCTTCTAGATTTGCAGACAGCAACGAAAGCTAAGTACTGTTTTGGTATACATTTTGGACCCACGCAATTTGCAGTTTGTACTGTGAATAGCTTTAAGTCAATAAACTTCGAGTTTAATAATGATAATGCCGAACTGAACTTAGACATTTAACATTTAGTGAATGATATGAGAACCATCACCTTGAATGGAATTGTTTGAGTAGTTTATTGCAATTTATTAGACGTTACATTCATTTATATTTTTTATTCTCTTTTACTAACATTACTTAAGATATCGATTTATTTTTGAACCACCATGCTTAATTGATTATCGGCAATCTTAATAAATAGAACAATTTTAGAATATAAATTTTATTGTGTATTACTCATTTTGGTGGCGAAACTCAGAAAGGATAATAAGGGAGGATGGACAACTTTGATTTAAGAAAGAGTAGTAGAGATAATTTTAACGATAATTATTGTGGCACAACATTTGTACTCCTAAAGAAATACTATATGAGGATTATAATGTAAGAAATTTTATTGCAAGTTCCAATTTACATAATTTAGGTGTTTAAGAGATTTGTCATGATTTAATTGGGAAAGCTGATAGTTATAAAGGAAAATCAGGCAACTAATAGTTTAAGAAAGAAACTATTACACTGGTGCCGTGACCAGGATAGTTACAAAATATGGGTGCCATCAAAGCATTGTACAGGGCAATTCAAAAGTCCCAGAACACCAAGTTTAAGACATATTTACTGCAAAACCATGAAAGATATCAGAGTATTGATGCTTGTGGCAGTTATGTGTGACCTTTGGCACGCACTACACAATGTGAGAGCACCACATGACAAGAAGCTTGCATGGGTGTGGGCGAGCAGTGGCATTATCTAAGTCATGGTTCTCATGCAAATTCAGAGAGTCCAACTTCATGCAGTAAAAGTAACTCTTGCGCTTAAAATATTGAAACTTAGCAGTAAGTAATGCGTTTTTTCCGAATCCAAAGAACAAAGCTCTTGCACTATTCAAATTCTGTAAGACTGTAGCTTTAGACATTCAGTAGTCCCCTGGCAGGCTGAATACGAGGCCCCTAACTTTTGAGACAGTTGCTGCAGTGACTTTGCGGAGAGCGCTGCAGGAAGCTTGAATTTTCTCCAGAAGCGTGGTCTTCACCATAGCCCATTGGGCATTTTAGGCTTATCATACACACGGTCTCGTAAAACCAGTATACGAGATCATACTCAGTTGTTTTCCCTGGTACAGTATAGGAGCATCAGAAAACTTCCTTTGAAAGCGCTGAATGAAGGTTGGTAGTATGATTTTTCCGCAAAATAAACTTCTAAGAATGTGACACTGATCTTGCGTGAGAACCATGACCGATTGAACCTGCACCCATGCAAGTGTCCTGTCACAGGGTGCTCTCACATTGTACAACACATTCATAAGGTCACAACTATCCCAAGCAGCAATACTTGGATATCTTTTATGGTTTTGCAGTAAATATGTCTTAAACTTGGAATTAGGGGACTTTGCCCAGAAAAGTTGCATGACAAACAATTTGTTTAAATCATTAATGTCTAATTCGTTTAAGCTTGAGATTGTTCTCATCTCTGAAGAAACTAGTAATGATCACCCAACACAACAGGGTTAGACATCAACCAAAGGACTACTGAAAACACAAAAGACTCTAAAGAAAACTGAGCTAAACAATCCAATATGAAATTCGTAAACTCAATAGCTCCATATTGGTCTTTTTTGCTGAGTATGGATACAATAAAGAAAACCTTGGAATAGCAAAATGGTAGTGTTTAATAATGAAGCTATACGTTTCAAAATAATTTCATCATCAGTGTAGGGAACGAATATGACAAGTCAGCTCCCACCACCGAATATATGGTATATGTCCACCAACCAGAAGAACTTTGGTTCTTGTTGATTGGTGGGCTATGGAGTAGCTTAGTTTTTTTGATGAACAAATAAGCTAACAAATAGAATACAAGATTGAATAAATTACAATAATTACAATACAATAAAAGAACAAATTTAATAGTCAGCTCTTATAAACAGATTCTCTTATATGCGAGTTAAAGGGTTTTGTGTACAGGAACACGTGGGGATCATTTACCCCTGTTAACGATGCTGTTCTCGGTGTCGAGGACCGGGTTATGTTCAAAGTTTGTTTGATTTTTCAGGATCCTGTCACTGTTGTTCTTCACATATTTTCTGATCTCCAGTGCCTCGCATGTCAAAATCTTCCTATGGTCTCTTTCAAATTTAAAAAAAATGATCTCCTGCATAGGTCTAAACTGGTGCTTTTTGCTGATAAGGTGGTCTGCAAAGGCAGACTTGCCATCGCTGTTGATCCACACCCTGCGATGTTTGTTGAAGCATTCCCTAAATGGCCTCTTCGTCAATCTGATGTAATAACATCCACATGTGGGGTAATTGAGTTTGTAGACTCCACTGGCCGAAAAAGCTTCGTCCAGGTCCAGTCGTCGTCTTGTTGGGTTCAGTGCCAATTTACATTTGCTCTTTGTCCTGAATGCTTTTTTTAAACCTCTGTTTCGGAATACATTGGAAATCTTGGTTATTTCTGGCCTGGTGAAAATATACGTTGCAAATTTCTGGTGGGTCATTGGGTTTTACTGATTGTTCAAGTTGCATTTCATCCGGTTGTATATAGAGTGGGTGACAGCATCAGGGAAAGAGTTCCTCCTTGCAACTTCATTTGTAAGTCGAATTTCATCCTTTGTTGCCGCTGTTTGTCACTGGGTATGATAGCACACGGTTGAAATAATATCTCAAAATCACTAACCTAACCCACCAAGGTGATTAGAGCCAAAATTTCTAATGTCGTCAGTAGTGGTGGGCTTTCGGTATATATTCTTTTTCTAGATTTAGTTCTGCGTATTGTCAAGTCCAGGAAATCACTAGTTGTGTTTATGACCCGATTATGAAGTTACTTCGAAATGCATTGGCTTATTAAAATCTCTACCGTTTTACTACTCCTGGACCGTTTTTCTATTTAATTTATTTTACTTTGTTTCTCCTCCTCCACTGTGTAGGACATACAAGGGTGAAAAACCATTAAATGTGCTAAGGACATGGTTGGCATCAGTTTTTGATCTGTCCAGTATGACGATAGTATCGTCAACATAACTAGTATAGAACACCCAGTGCTTGTTTTCTATTAAGGGCCTTACGTATTTTTCCTCCAGCACCTGTAGGAACTCCTCTGAGATCACGGCACTAATGGGTGAACGCATCAGGACACCATTTTGCATAGAATAGAACTCATTGTTGAATGTAAAGCAATTTTGGTCATATAAGGTCTTTAGTGCACTCAAGATGTCTGTACGAACATCTGCCTCGATGTTATTCTGGGTGAGATGTTCTTCCATGATGTCTATTGTTTCCCGGAATGGAATATTGGTATATAGATTTACCCTCTAATGACATGATTTTGTGGCAATCTTCCAGTTGTATTTCACTTAAGTCCTTCATAAACTTCATATTGCTAATTGCTGATTGTTTTGTACGTGTTTTATGAAAGTTCCCTAAAGGGACAAACAAACATCCATGCGCTCAGCGGGATTCGCAACTCAATATCGTGTGACAATAGTATAAAGAAGAATATTGTTTTTATCAGTGAAAGAAGTAAAAGTGTCCTGCATATAAAGCAAATCCGAAGTAAAATCCTCGGCTTATACACGAGTATATGGTATTCACATTTCAGAGAAAAGAAATTTTCATTTTTCAGATATGAAGTTAAGAATTTTACAAATAATTAAAATCAACTATTTAAGCCATATAATAGACCTTACCTATGGATATTTTCAGCATAATTGACGTGATTGTATGAAGGGGGAGGAGTGGAAGAAAGGTTTGTATAGTTATCGTGATGAGGCAATGATATTTCTCCTACAGCAACTGAAGCTTCCTAAACAAATGGAACATATTAACTTCTTTATCTTTTTAAGACAACAGTATATCATAAGATAAACAAATTTTTTTAAACTCAGGCAAAAGGAAATCTACTTACAGAGCAGCAAATTCCTTTAGGATCTCCATTATTAAAAAAAATAATAAAGAGAAAAAAAAATGATGTAACACCTGTATTCAAAATATTTAAATACACTATTAAGGACTAAAACTAAGACATGGAGAAATGAGAAGGAAGCAACACTCGCATGATAAACTGAACTTCTGGCCCCTGGTGTTTGGTAGCCGAACTAATATCAGGAAACGGAAAATGATTAAGGGAAACATGAAAAACGATTGCTGTCAATCCGACTCCATCCATCCAATTCTATCCCGAGACATGCCGTTAGCATGTTGTTGTGTCTCTTAAAGAGAATGAAAAGGGGGTGAATCTGTAATGGATGGCAGAAGTGCATGTATTCTTTTCTCCGTGGGAGTGAGATGTCAAGGAGCAATGCATTGCATTAACTAAACATTTGATGTGCTTCCGACGCATTGTTTTATTTTTTAGATTCATTAAATCGGTTAGAGTGATGCCTCCATCTCATTCCTCCTTGAAATAAGACAGTAAAAACTGCTTTAACACAAATTGATTGAAAAAATTATGAGATAAAGAATGCAATTAAATAAAATGAATAAATTAAGAAAGAAAAGCAATGGGGGTTATCATTTAGTTCTTACCTAATTTAATTATTTATGTATAGAGAATGTACATTTATAGCAACTTAGGTTCTAATAGCAACAAAATTCTTCTTTATTGCGTTAATATGCGTTTTGGTTTTAAACCATCTTCAGTTAAAATTACAAGTTTTAAATGTGAGAGAATGTACAAGTGTCCATGAAGGATAGGCTTGGCTTCCATGTCATTTCCCAGTTGGTTGAGGTGCTAATTGCGCCCATGTGGGCTCCTTTTTTATCCCCAGTCTATCTCGAAATCAGCCTACAAATGTGGTTTCGAGCGTTTCCCAGGACTTTTTCGTGTATCTGTTATGGTTTTTAAGATAGGATTTGAATGTGTCCTAATTTGCATATTTGGGATGATAAAAGGTGCACCATGGGATAGGTTACCACAACTTACTATTCATTGGATTGATCAAAATTGACATATCTGCTTCGGTTACGAAAATAAAAGGGCGATGAGAAATGGACTGCATGTTGGAACGGTCAAGTCCAAGAAGCTGTCAAGGCAAAGAAGGAAGCCTATGCAAATAAGTCATCTTCGAGTCGAGTGTGGTACACTGACGCGCGAAAAGCAGCAGCAAAGACAGTATCAACAGCTAAAGCCAAGGCCTGGGAGAAATTGGAGGCAGACTATGGTTCGACAAACAAGGTATTCTGGCAGACCGTGTGCCGCCTCCGTGGAAAGAAGTCTCTTTCATCACAAACTATTAAGAGTTCAGATGGGAGGCTTCTGAAAACAGAGGAGAGCATATTGCATAGGTGGAAGAATACTTTGCATCTCTTCTTAATCCAGTGGCAGCAACAACTGAGGCACATAAGTTGCACCTTGGAGAGGAGAATAGTCACGGTAGTATCACCAAAGCAGAAGTCAAAGCAGATGGGCAATTAAATCCCTGAAGACTGGCAAAGCTGCAGGCGATGATGAAATCCGGTCCGAGATGTTAAAGGTCTTAAATCAGGTTGGTATACTGTGGTTGACTCGGTTCTGTCAGGTTGCTTGGAGATCTGGCCAGGCCCCTAAGCAATGGCAGACAGTAATTGTGATTCCCGTCTTCAAAAAGGGAGATCAAAGAGATTGCAACAACTATTGAGGCATCTCTTTGCTCAGCATTCTTGGGAAAGTGTACATTAAGTGTCTGGAGAAGAGAAGTAGGGAAATAGTCGACTCCAAACTGTCAGGGGAGCAGTGTGGTTTCCGACTTGGCTGAAGCATGATGGATCATATCTTTGCTCTCAGGCAAATATTTGAGAAATACTGGGAGTATGCAAAAGATGTCTACACTTGCATTGTGGACCTCGAAAAAGCATATGAGAGAGTTCCTCAGGAGCTCTGGCAAATGTTGCAAGAGTATGGAGTGGATGGGCAATTACTGGTTGCTATCATGTCTCTGTACGAAAGCTCTGAGATGTGTGTTCGGATAAATGGCATTAAGTCAAGACCGTTCACCGTGAGTGTTGGACTCTGCCAAGGGTGCATACTGTCACCCCTCTTGTTCGTTATCTTTATGGACTGGATAGAAGGGGCAGCCGAGGCGATGAGCGTATTAGTGTGGGCGACTGCTCGGTGGAGAGGTTGTTCTTTGCTGACGACCTTGTTGAGTGTGATGACCTCCTTGCGCCTTTTCGCATTAGCCTTCAGGTTGTTGGTGCCAGACGGATGGGTGCCTCAATATCAAATGTAACCAACACCCTGCAATTTTCCCGCACAACAGTTGCAAGGGTCTATCGAGAGTACACCCAACGAAGGGTAACAGTCCATCTCAGACAGCAGACTGGCTGCCCATGCCTCATTGATGCCAGAGGTGTTCGCTGGTCACCCGGCTTGCAACTGCTGACTGAAGGGTGATAGCGGGCCAAATCACCATGTGGTACAACTAGGGATGTTCCACAACTGTGTCCATGGACATCTGCAGACTTTGGGAGCAGGAGGCCACGACTGGTGCCACTCTAGACAGCTGCACATCATCGGCATTGCCTAGCCTGGGCCAACCAACATCAACATTGGACTGCTGAGGAATGGCGAAGGGTTGCCTGGTCCGAGTCACGGTTTCAGCTGAATCGGGCCGATGGTCGTGTCTGTGTCTAGCGCAGGCCACACAAAGCTATGGACCCCGCTTGTCAGGTGAGGCTCCATACTGGTCTGGGATGTTCTCTTGTGGTATGTAATGGGTCTATTGATACATCTGACATCTACTCTGTGTGCTACTTCCTACGTTGATCTGTTGGGGACCATCTGCACCCCTTCATGAACTGTTTTTATCCTGCGGGCGACGGCATCTTTCAGCAAGATAATGCGCCTCCACACGTCGCTTGTGACACGACAGTGGCTGGAGGAACTTGCTACCAACTTTAAGACAATGATATGACCTCCACGTTCCCCAGATTGCAATCCCATTGAACATTTGTGGGACGCCATCGAAAGATCTGTCAGGTCGTCACCAACACAACTGGTAAATGCAGCATCGTTATGGAGTGCAGTGGAGGCAGCTTGCTTGCAGTGCCTTTGGATGTGTTCCAGGGACTGGTAGACTCTTCCACAACAGGTCGCTGCTGTTATCTGGGCCAGTGGGGGCCCAACACGTTATTAGGCAGGTGTGCCATGATTTTTGATGAGTATATATGCAAGCCAAAAAAACAAGTCGGGTTCAGCATCTCTATGTGTTGTTTCTGCAAAAGTGGTAGTCTGGCTACTGCAAGTAAACAGTTAAAAATGGTTCTTCTTGATGAGGTTGGTGCTATTCTGGCCCTTATCTCTGCTGTGAATGCTGTGTGGGTGTTCAGTGCTTCCTTACAATATGATGGATTTGGCATGGATCAGTAATGCATGAGAGTACCAATGTCTACGTGTGTAAGTAGAACTTCTGTAGACCTTTGTTGCTGACATCGGTGTTTAAAAAAAAATGTTCATCGCTTATTGGAATGGTTTTTGGAATTACAGTAGACTCGCGATTAAGCAAGCCCCAGTTATCAGAGGCTTCAGGTTAACAGGTAAACAATTTAAAAAAACAATCAGACTTAGTAGCATAAAGTTAACTTAAAATCTGTTGTTTATCTTACTAGTCTAATTACATTTGTATGTATTATTTTATAATGTACATATTAAATGAATGCTGTCTTTTATCAAAGGTAGTGTCAGTCCCAATTAACTCGGATAATCATGAGTCTACTATATCAATAAAACATATCAAATTTATTAAATTGGTTTCCCTAAAAACGGTTTCTGATTTTATCAAAAATTACAAGAAGAAACATGAAATGAAGTAAACTTGTGTTACTTCCAATTATCATATAGTCAGGTATAGCTTGTGTAACAAAAGAAAAGACTACCAATCAGAATCATTCTCTTCTCGATTGCACATGTCGAGTGGCTACATGACATTGCAACCAATCATTTCAGAACAGGTGCAACTGATCTTGCCTTGTGAAAAATGAAAGTTATTCACTGCAGTGTCTGCGATGACAGAGACACGCTTTAGCATTTAAGTTTATCATATGAGGCATGTCCGGAAGATAAGGTTACAAGTAATAGTTTAGTGCGCAAGCTGGCTATACAGGCTTTAACTGTTAGCCTTCCACTTCCGTCTCACAGGTGTTCCTCATTGCTAAGTGAAATCTACTACGAGTAACGCATATATACAATGGCTATGCCGATTTAGAATCCTGCCAAATATGGTGCGCTTCGCCATACATTTTTTCCAAGCCCAAGTAAGTGCGCAGTGGATATTCACAAAGCACTTATTCCCGTATTATGGAAACATTATGAAATATAACGAAGTTGTGAATTCTCTGGAGGCAAGAGTAATATTCATGACAAACACGGGAGCAGCAGGCCGTTTGTGGTCTCTGATGAACTTCACTTGTTTCTTAACCTGAAAAAACGTCTTACTGGACAATGCTACAATGATGAAGAGATCAAGCACGAGGTTGAAATGTTGTTCCAGCAGCAGGTGCCAAAATTCTATGACTATGCTAGTACTAGACTAACAAGTGTTCAGCCAATGGGTGGTAATTACATCGAAAATTAACCCCTGTGTTACTAAATAAGTTGTAGAGGACATTTTGTCCGTTGAAAGAATACTAGCCGTTATACCTTATTTTCCAGACAGGCCTCAAATATTCAAATCGAAGGATTACTTTATTTATTGGCCAACACGTATTGAATGTTTGCAGTTAGAAGATAGCTGTGTCGCCTGTTCTAACCAATTAACTAGTGCATGAATCTGATTGGCTCTCACTATTTTCACTCCCATCTTTGGCTACAACAACTATAAATACATTTAATAACAGCAAAAGTCTATACTCACCAGATATATTATCATCTTTAATTCTATTTTCTAGGCAACATCCATCTTTATGACGTTTGAGGGCAGGTAATTTACAACTACCATTTAGATGCCGTTTGATTGTCTAAACAAATTTAAAATTTTGATTTAAGATATATGAATGAAAATTTTATTAAGGATGAATTTTACAGTGGCATTAAGATACATAAAAGAAATAGGATTTCTAATATTGGCTTCATTGCATTTCTGGTTAATGTAAGGATTTTTGTAATGAATTTAACTATATGTTTGTTGTTAATTTTGTTTTTCAATTTCAAATTCTTCGATTTACTTCTCACGTACAAACACCATACACAAAAGATGGATCAATGCACCACTGTGATGTGTAGTATACTTCACACATATGTAGATGTATATGTTCAGGAAAACCTTTAAAACTCATTAATTCACACACGAATGCAGATAAAAAAGATTCTGTTTGCACAGAAACGATTGAAAAGAAGTCGAATTTTTTCCAAGGAAAAAAATAATGCTAGAATTGTTCGGATTTTGACATCAGGTACAGACATCAATTTATGCACATTTTCAGACGGTAAGATGCCAGATTAACTATTGGCTTCCAAAATACCAGGGTCAGTCAAATGAAAACAAGAAATGTTTTTTACAGCTCCTTGGAACAAGTGCACTGTTTTTCAATGTAGACCACCTGCTTTTCAATACATTTCCACCACCGAGTCGGGAGGGCATGGATACCTCGGGGGGGGGGGGATCTTTTGGCTGTGCGTGCAGCCACTCATGCACCGCCTGTTTCATCTCCGTGTCGTTTGCAAACTTGTGGCCATCTAAGGAGTCATTTAGTGAGCCAAAGATGTGGAAGTCGGAGGGCACGAGGTCAGGAGTGTAAGGAGGATGGGGAGGCACTCCAGACACAAGTCCTGGATGGTCGCCATAGTCGCACGAGCCGTATGAGGTCACGCGTTATCATGCTGGATGAGAACGCCTGTTGAGAGGAGTCCGTGATACTTGGTGTGTATAGCAGGTTTCAGAATGTCATGCACAAATTCACCATAGATGGCACTGGTCACCGTCTTGCCCTTATCCATGTAATGTTCCATTATGGGACTCTTGTGGTCCCAGAACAAGGTCAGCATCACCCTTCCTGCAGATGGCCGGCTGCGGAACTTTTTTAGCTTTGGTGATGTCGAGTGCCGCCATTCCTTAGTGGAGCGCTTGGTCTGTGGTTGGTAGGACAGACCCAGGACTCGTCTCCAGTCACAATCCGCACCTCCAAGTTTGTAGCGGCACAATAACTCCTGGCAGGCATCGACTTGCCTCTCCTTCATTTTGGGCGTCAGCTGACGAGGGACCCATCATGTGGCCACTTTCCGGTATTTCAGCTCATCATAGACAATATGTAGAGCCATGACTGACCTGTAATGCCATTACAATATCATCGATGGTGACCATCTATCATGCAGAATCATCTCCACAACTACAATTGCCTCGACTGTCACAAGACCATGTGCCTGGCCTGGCCTGGCCTTGACATGTCTGCCAAAATTGTGCCGCTGCTGAGTTTCTTACACCAATCATACACCTGAGTCTGTGATACAAATGCAGCATCATACTGTGCCAACATGCATCGATGGATTTCTATTGGTTTCGTGACTTCAGTGTGTAGGAGACGGATCACTCCATGCTGCTCTTCTTTGGTGCATTCCAACAGATGGGCCGCCACAATGGAAACGCCCATATAGCACCGCTGGACCAACACCAATTGATGGCAGGAGAGTCCACATGCATGCGTACCGGGTCTGGTCGCAATGGGAGCGGTTTTCGATTTTTTACAGCCGTTTTCCGGTTTTCATTTGACTCAGCCACCTCGTATCATTTGCAGCGAGTGCTGCTCTTTTTATACCATCTGAACTGCTTTTGAAAAAATTTAATGTATCCCCATTGCTTGATTCAGTTAATGGGCCAATGATATCGATTGGTACCTTCTCAAAAGGGTAGCTGGCCCATACTTCTTATTGGAAAGATGCAGGACTTCTCTAAGCAGCATTTCTAACACATCCAGCATGCCTGAATGTAGGACATCCTTTGACATTGAGGGCCAAATATTATTCCTGCCTCCAACGCACGTATTATTTTGTTTATATCCAAATATTGTTCCTGAGTTTTATGGCCTCCCTTACTCAGCCTGATCCCTCCTACAATTATGTGATTGGTTAGGATACCACCTAATGAACTCTCAAACTACACAGAAGCTTTCATATTGCTTATATTCTTTTACTATCAAGTGGTTTTCTTCAATGCATGGGCATTATGGCTAAATACACTCACTCACCAAAAGTCATGGCACAACCCTCCAATCAGGTTCCCTGTCTGTAATGAGACAGATTCCACTATTTCCATTCTCGGAATGCAGGTGCACAGGACTCCTTAATATCACACAATCATTGTAAGCAAAACTAGCTGCAGAAATGACAGCATGCTGAGAGCTATCTGCATTTGTTGGTGCCAGAATATCAGATGCAACCAACACACTGCAATTTTTCCGCACAACCATTGCAAGGGTCTATCAAGAGTACACCTGAGAAGTTACAATCCATGTTAGACAGTACACCCACGCGCCATTTGATGCCAGAAGTGTTTGCTGGGTCACCCGGCCTGCAAATGCTGACCGAAGGGCGACAGCGGGCCAAATCACCATGCAGTACAACCAGGGACATCCCACAACTGTGTCCGTGACAACAAAATTGCTTTGTAAGCTAAATTTGAACTCATCGGTGATTACCACATTCCTCCACTGATCCAAAGTCCAGTTGCAATGTTCTTGACTCCAGGTTAAACAGTCCTACGACTCGCAGGGTCAGCGGGACACAAACTACCAGACGTCTGGCATAAAGACAGCTTCCTTTATCCTCCAGTAAGCGGTTTGTCTGGAAACTATTGTTCCTGAAGTGGTTCAAGCTGGATGGACAGCTGCCTAATGTCCTCTGATGTCTTGCAATTAATGGGGAAGTTGCATGAAGATTAATGATTTCTATATTTTCGTTATCAATATCGAGGAATAGTGATTCTTTTGTGCAAAGAATTTATATTATTTTTAAAAAATATTAAAAGTTGACACCACAAGAAAATGGTAACTCATAGCCTCTGAGTATTATGATGGCACTTGCCTGTTCATCACTATCACCGACAATGGTTAAACATTGCAGCCAACAATGCTTAATGATCAGATCGAGCTTCACATGCACATTAATCACTGCATTTGGTGGAAACTGACATCAGATATGATTTTCATTGAGAGGTGTGGTTTCACGTTTCTATACTTCGCGCGCAGAAAGAATAACTTTCGATGGATTACGTTTTCCTGGCCGGAAATGAGCAGCACCCCCCTACACATAGAGGTGTTGACATGCCTCATTTGGAAACTATGTAGAAAAACAGTTAAAAGTGTGTAGAATCCGGAGAAGAAATTTTTATTTTAAAAACAACCCTTGTACGAGTAGCCTATCCTCTCGTTGGATAGCCTATGTCTTTGTAAATTATTTTTTATGTCTTTACATGCTATAGAATATAAATATTTTATGAAGTCTCAATTTCCATTTTCACCAATTTTGGCATATATGGGTTACCAAAATAAAATTACCCAATTATCATTATATGAAGCAGCCCCTGAAGCGAGAGGATAGGCTACCCAGCAGTACTGTCTTGTATATTTTTGCAACACCCTGTACAATGGCCTTCAAGAATCAGCACACCTTAACTATGGCACATGCCTCCTTTTCAGTGACAGAATAATTCCGTTCAGCACAGAATAATTCTGACTATCGCTGAATGATTCGTTCATTAACTGTGTCATCTCCAAATGCTTTTTTTAAAATTTCTTGTCGCTTCTGTTGCATTGTGGTAAGTTTGAACGCCAAAAGAAAAAATATCCTTATTTGGTTTACTTCCATTTTATATCCATACAATCACACTGCAAGCTAACACTCAAATGATTTCTTCTCATGTGCAGGGATATTTCATCTTAAAAAAAAATAGCACCATAGTAATTTATAAAAGTGAAAATTACTTCATTCTAAAATCCAACGTTTCATGTACAACAAAATCAAATAGAGTATCTTATGTATAAAATTATTGTTATATGTAAGAAAGCCAGGCACTTGTGTCAAGAGTCTCAAATGTAACAATCAATTTCGCAAAACTTTTATCTTCTTAAATATTTTTATATGTACCAGAAAATAGTAAACTTCCACAAAAATTAAGAGTTAAAATTTAAGACACAAAGATACAGGAGAAAATGTGAGGAACGATTATACTGGGTGTACACAAATAGTTAGAGCATATTATTTAATATATCATCACAAAATTTTACAAATACATGGAGCAACTCGCCAAGTTTGTTTTTTTTTTACCGTATGCTCGATATGTACTTGCCTTTTTAGCGATTCTACAGAAATAAAGTCTGTAATTGATTTCATCCCATACTCAATGAAGTATGTTTCTGTCAATTTCATCGGTGATACGAGAATGGCAGATCAGCTGGTAATAGCAGCACAGACACTAACAAGGGGACTCACCGATTTTGATAAAAAAAAAAAAAAAAAAAAATGCTAAGAGTATATTTCACCAAATTAAAGATCCATTCGATGCACTTCTCAAAATTTTCCGAAAAAAAATCAGTTTCTTATGATTGCTGCACCTTATAAATGCCCAAATTGTAGCATTGATTTTTATCGCGTTCTGGTGATCCAGTGGTAAGACACTAGAATTCTATTTTGCAGGTATGGGTTCACATTCCAGTTCCGAATTACATGTTAAAATAAATTTAGGAAGAGAGAAAAATTTTTTCATCGAAGCTGGGATTTGAACCCGTACCTGCAAAATGGAATTCGGACGACCCCTCCCCCTTTTATTTCCCTGATCTGCTTAAGTTAATTTGTTTTTCTTTGTTTCTACTAAAAAATTATTCTATACCCTCCCCCCTTCCATGTAAAATCCTAGTTACACCCCTGATTATTTATTTACACCCTATATAATAAATAGCAGATTTTATGTTAAATACCTCATTCAGCATTTGTTTAATTTCATTTTGTCTTTCACAACTATCTTTTAATACTTTTTCTGACATTTGTATAATATTTTCTTCTTCAGAAAATATATCAGGAATGAGTGGACCTCTGCGTAAAAAAAAGAAAAAATGAGAACCTTGACAAATATTTTTATAAGAGATTTTGTTTAAATATATCGGGTATAGGAATAAGCTTCTGCTAGTGATACTAATTTCGTGTTTGACGGAACGATTGTACTTGGTTTCTAAAAGTGTATTTATGATCTTTGAATCGAGATAGTAGACATTCGTTCGAAGCGTAAACATCATTTTTTTAACATTGAAAATGACAACATTTACCCTAATGAAGCAGCATTTGCGGGAAGTGTTACTTCATCTTCATATCTGTACTCTAAAGAAAATTGTGCTGAAACGCATCGAATGCTTGTTGATATTTATGGCACTCATGCTTCATCGAGTACCACGTGTAAAGAGTGGTTTCGGCGATTTCAAAGTGGTGACAATGTTAGGCCCCACGTTGCTACATGATAACCCGTTGCAAAATCATTTCAAAAACACTTGGAAAGACTGAATTGGGAAATTTTGCCCCACCAGATATTGGTCGTTCGGATTTCCATTTAATTTGGCCGATGCAGTCGTCCCTTTCTGGGGAGTGGTTCACTTCTTTTGAAGATATCGAAAAGTAGTTTAATGAGTGGATCGAGTCAAAAGAACCTGATTTTATTTCTTCGAGGAATCCGTTTGCTACCTGAAAGGTGGGAGAAAGTTGTCGTGTCCAATGGAGCGTATTTTGAATAAAATCATTTTGAATTTTGTTGTTTAAATAAACGACTAATTTGTATTTAAAACAGACAGAAACTTATTCCCATACCTAAAACAAAATGAAACTTTAATAGTCTACTAACTTTAATATCCGGTGTTGTCCAATTACAAATTCTATTTTCTTTAACCAAGGGTTTACAAATGAAGACCACTCTGTCTCCAATAAAACGTAACAACCATTCTGAACACGAAAGCGGTATGGTTTGCCCAAGAAAGGATGCCCATGTTCGTAAATGACTGTTTTTAGCAAGGAATTAAAATTTTAATCAGTTACTTTAAAAACTTCAAAAAACGAAAGATGAAATAAGAAATATACATTTAAGACTATTACTTTGTTCATAAGTTTCTTTTAATACCGGTAAATCTTCTGGATGATAATGATCAAATATCGACTTCCCCATTATATCATGGGGCAAATAGCCAATGTAAGGAATGGCTGTTGAATCTACATGGCTAAATAGACAACTTGCCGTATGGCGTGTAGTAAATAAGGCTTCTGCAGGTGCTTCTTCAGAAGCTAAAATAAAACAAAGGAAACATTTAATGTTATATTTTCTATTAAAATACAAAAATAACATTTTTTAAAATTAAAAAAAAATAATCACATTTGTAAGCTGAATGTACAGGTAATGCCTTTAAAACAGCATATGCAGCATAGTTATTCTCTATTTCATCCTCATTTTGTAATAATTCTTTATTTGTTGGCTCAGTTATATTCATGAAAATTTCAAATACTTGGTATTTATCTTCTTTTCTAGCTGTTTCACAACTGCTATTTGAAAATTCCTCCTGTAATCTTCAAAAAAAAAGAGTAATTAAATTCACACTGAATTACAGTAAGCAATGGAATAAATTTATATAAAGGGCTAGAAATAAGAACCTCGACAAAATGTAAACATTTATTATGATTAAAAATCAACAAAACCAAATAAAGAATGGTCTCTGTATTCATCACTATTATCTACCCAGTAATAAACAGTACAATTCAAAATATTAATTTAATGTACGAAAACACAAATGTTTTTTTATTGGTCTGGGCAGTTTTAAACACCCATACAAAGCCTTTTTCTCAGAAGTTTGACATATTAGAGCTTTGGGGAAATAAATTATGTAATCTATTTTGTTCCCTCCATGCTTTGTAGCAGTCATTAATTGAAACTGGGATGGCACCAAATTCTCTAGTAGAAATAGACACCCATCACGGAAGGGGGGGGGCAGCTCGGCAATGATCCACCCTGTATTAGGAGAAGAAGAAAGACTATGTGAAGAATTAATTAAATAGTGGCTATCCCATTTTCCAGAAATGGCTAGAAATGGGTGCTCGCAGGGTCTGTCCAATAACTTTATTGATGAAAAATTGGTTTCGAGCCAGGAACCTTTAGCTCATGCCGCCGACAGTCTAGCTAATTGTGCCACTGCAGACATGAAAGCGTTACACTATTTATAGGGATCAAAATTAGCGGTTGCCAATGTGCCACAGACTACCAAAATTTCATTCTGACAACTTGTTTATCACTGCTTGTTGCCTAGCCGGTAGTGCAGGCTACAAACAGTGATAAACAAGTTGTTAGAATGAATTTTTGGCAGTCTGTGGCAACTTGGCAACCGCTAATTTCGAACCCTGTATTTACATGTCCTTTAGGCTTGGTTAAAACAGTTACCTAATCCGCAGGCTAGGACCATCTTTTCTAATTAAAGAATAGCTCAAGATGAGTCCGTGATGTGTTAATCATATACCTCATATCAGAAGTCAAATTACTGATGAAAAATATAAAAGAAAATTTCACAGCCTGGATTTGAACCAGGAACCTTGACGTCATTTGGCCTACAATGAGCACCAGTGCTAAAAGCATGCTTTCACATCTATGGTTGGTTTGGTTTGGTTTATTAGAAACTTTGGCGTCGACTACTAAGGTCATTTTGCGCCTTTTACACAAGTTATAACAGTACGCAGCCCGGGACAAACACAAACATCCATGCCCACGGCGGGATTCGAACCCACGACCAGGCGGACTCGAGTACTAGAAAGCCTACGCCCTAGCTCTCTCGGCCACCTGGCCGGCTCACATCTTTGGCATGCCCTGGAAAAATACACATGTCAGCCTGAAAATTTCTCTGTGTAGACAGGGACAAGAAAGTGTGTACCTTGGCAATGATGTTTCAGGCCAAATAACATTAAGTTTTATGTTAGTTCCTTCATTAGCTACCTTCAGCTAATGTGTAGGAAAATTGAGGCTGAAAAAAGGAAATGAAGAACATCAGTTCTTCCCAATTCCTGGCACGATGGCTTATCGAGACTGGTGCCCCAGCTCTGTCCGGTTTAACGAGAACCAAGGTCTTGAAAACAGATTTCATGTTAAAAAGAGCCATCTTTAGTGCACCTGAGAGACCAGTAAATAAGCTAGAAACTTAAAATTTTGAAATGCAGTTTATTTTTTGTTCCCTGAGAATGCTTTGAAGCAAAAAATTCTGTGTGCACATCACAAAAGTTTTTTCTTCATTAATGAATTACCAAGTCGTTAATAAAATCTTTTTTAACTCTAGACGAGATAATTAATCATAAATAATATACAATATATTCAAAATTATTTAAACTTACCTTAAACGAATGTGAAAATTGTTATCGCTATTATCAATTTCGTCTGTCAAAAACAAAGGGAGAATTTAATAATCTATGGTATTTCCACAATAGCAAAATTTAATTTCTCGATATGCTTACCGTTTGATTCATTTGAATAATAAAAATTAAAACTGAGGGCTAACTGTGTTATAAAACAAACTCGATCTTTTGGGCAAATAAAATCCTCAAAACATTTTCCAAGTAACATTTCCTGAAAGTAATAATATCAAATTGTTATGTTCTTGTGATTAATAAATACTATAATAAGCAAATTTCAAATACCAAATATTGTTAAAAGGTATCCAGATAACTGAAAAAAACTTTGGAACATCTTAATCAGATATCAATAAAATCTAAGCCTTAGTGGTTTGCTGAATTCACTAAGATTTTGATTATATGTGATAAACTCCCAATCATTTTTGAAATTAAAATTGAAATAGGTTTTCATCTAAAACTACTATTGATGCTTGCAAAAATAAGAAATCGCGAAGTTTTGTTTCTTTCAAAATAAACCACGAAAATGAAAAAGTTTGAGCGCACATAGCCATTCAAAGACTCCATTGTTATGCCATAGTTAAAGCGATGTTGCGTGTAATAATGTGCTTGCCAGAACTTCTTTCCTCCACCACTCATCAACAATAAGCAAGAGTCCACTTCACATGAAAGCAATGGAACTACTTGTTACGAAGTAGCAGCAGACGTCAATTGAATGGATTCACAAGTTTCTAAACAAACTTATTTTTAAAAAATAGATTATTAAAATTATCTAACTGCCAATCAGTAAAAAGAAACATCTGTATAGTAATTAATAAGCATTTCCTTAATTTATTATTTCATTTTTATTAATTAATCTGGTATTATTTTATTAATTAATTAATTAATTTAGATTCATATATTGAGTAGTATAAACGTTGCGTATTATGAATGGCAATTTTTCCGAAAATACAGTAAAAATTTTAAAATGTATTATACCAAATACAGATGCGTATTATATACCAAAATTATAGTAATTTTAAAACCATAATTCGACTTCAACAAGACTTAAATAAAGACTCCCTCCATCAATAAGTTATTATATATTTTCAAAATTACTTTTGATACACCAAGAGCTTCAGATACAGATCCTGTAATGTGAAGTATTATGCCTCCATTTATCGCAATAACAACTATGAACCCTTCCTACAAGGAAAAAATAAATTAAATAAAAAAATTAACATTATAACTTAATTATTTAAATAAGAAAAACATGAGCATAGAAAGTTCTAACTTTATTTACCTCAATCTTAAAGGAAAAGCAATCACTAATAGCATTAACATTGAATGCAAGAATTGATGTTGCTAGTTGATTTTTTGAAAATTGTTGACCCGACTTATCTAAATAACAGCAGATTTAAAAGAAATCTATAAGTAAAATAAATTATGAAATACAACAAAATAAAAAAACAAAATAGATATTAAATAAAAAAAAGAATATTCAGTAAGTGATCCAAAAGTAAGAGAAAATTGCACCAGGTGATCCAAAAGTAAGAGAAAATT
>JAHWFO010057280.1:7159185-7172332 GCA_023313115.1 Rhysida immarginata | reverse complement strand
TCGTTATTGATGTGACGAAAATGATTCGTTATTGATGTGACGAAAATCACTAGATGCGTGGGATGATAACCGAATAGTGCCCGTGCACATTCATTTCGTCTTTGAAAGGCATCCAAAGAGGAGCAGTGGTGTGTTTGCGCTTTCTGACAGCTCAAGAAGATAATCAAATCGAAATCGTTCTTAAGATGTCATCCTATTACGCAACAATGCTACCCCGCACATAGCCAACACAACAAAGGAACGTCTGCAGAAGTTCAAAAGGGAAGTCCTGAGACACCTCCCTCCCTATAGTTCAGATCTGCTCCATGTGACTTCCAGATTTTCGGTGAGCTCAAAAAATGCATTGTAGGGACAGTGGTTTCAAACGGACAATGAAGTCAAGAAGTGAATGTGCAATTAGTTCAAACAGCAGCCAAAGGATTTCTACGAGCATAGCATTCTCCGACTGGTGTCACAATAGGATAAATGCCTAAACAATTGCAGACAATTTCAAAAGGGCCTGGGAAAACCCTATATATATCTCTAAAAAGAGATGGATATGTACGAGGGGAAGTTAGTAAGTAAGCTACAAGTAGATATAGAAATGTAACAGACATGAGTACTGATTTGAAAACTGTTTTTATTTCTCCGCATAATCTCCCTGTCCAATCATTTCACAAGCCCCTCAAAACCAGTAAGATAAAATTCTTTAGCTTGCAGTCTGAACCAGGCAGTGTCTTCCCTCTGTACAGCTTCATTGTCGGCCGAGAGATAGTGTTTAAGAGGACCGAACAAATGGAAGTCATGAGGAGCAAAGTCAGGGCTTTATGAAAAGCAGTATGCCCTCATCATATCAGAAGACTGTAAACACCCTGTTACTGCCAACAAGACCAAAGAGATGCTGAGAAAGTTCAGTGGAAAGTCCTTGAGCACCCTCCCTTTAGCTCTGAGCCTGCTCCAAGCGACTCCCATTTGTTCGGCCCTCTTAAACACATTATGGGTGAACACTTTCCCTACAATTAAACTGTTTGTCCTCTTAATCGAAGTGTACAAAGGGAAGTCACCGCCTGGTTCGAGCAGCAGCCCAAAGAATTTTATCTTACTGGTTTTGAGAGGCTTGTGAAACGATGGGACAAATGCCTCAATGTACAGGGAGATTATGCAGAGATATAAAAGTAGTTTTCAAATCAGTACTCATTTCTATATCCATTTATAACTTACGTATTTAATTTTTTTTTTTTAAAAAAGCAATATCTATGTGCTAAAATTTTTATTTTCCATAAATGACGGATGTTGAAGAAAAGAAGGATGAGGTACAAAAACTCTTGGAATAAACCAAAATTGGACAAGATGGTAAGACCCTGAAAATTTCAATTTTTATTTCTATTTCTGATCAATTTTTATTTTTATTTTCCATAAAATAATTTTTAAAAGAGAATCTATAAATCACTTCCGAAAGTAAAACAGCAATTAAAAATAAAATTGCGTCTTGCTTACCGGATGATCTTTTCATTTTCCTGATGCAACACAAAGCCTGTGATAGAGCTTCCATAGTTTTCATCTTGGAACTACGCAACTGTTCAAGTGGTAATAAGCATTTCATCTTATTCAAATATTGCCTGGCTTTTTTCTTTTTCAATTCCTTCAATTTTGTTTCAGCAGGAATGTCTGAGCTATTAATGAACCACATATTGAAATATTTATGAGCTGAATATTCAGTTAAAATAAATGATTGTAAGTTAATCTCTCTAGAGTTTTAAAGAAAGAAAGTTTTGTGTTAAAAAGCTTAGCATTTTATAACATTAAAATTTTTTATACAATATGTAATTATACAAAAAGTTATTCATTACATAAATTTCAGTATGCAATATAAAACTAAAATATGCTTCTTCTCCGCATCTTGTTTATATGTAATTGTTATCACATGTATATTTGAACTAATTTTTTTATATTCTTACCTACAACCACTTGTGGATGGCTGCTCATAACCACTACTGTTGTTAAAGTTGCTATTGAGAGATTTGCTGCTACTGCTACAACTACAATATTTTTAAAACAAAATCAAAAATTAAAAAAAAATCATATTTTTTCACCATAGTTTTGGGTGCATTGGGAATTCTTCACAGAGGAAGAGTCAAAAGTTTTGCAATATTTGCGCAAACTAATTTGCAATGGTAGACACTATGTCGCGTGCCTAATATTTTTCAGTGGAAAGGCTTATATATCATTACTTTTCCTGTGCACAGTCTTTTGTCCTTCTGTCTAGAGTGTGGATGCTTAAAAAATGAACAACTAAATCTAGATAATTAGGCAAACTCTGAGTTTGAATAATCGATGAAAATAGGAAAGAAAATGCATCATGGTGAGCTGAAGGTTCCTGGTTCGATTCCAGGTTGTGGAATTTTCTTTCCTATTTTCATCAATTATTTAAATATCTGAGGTTTGAATAAATTAAAAATCCTCACAAGACCATCCTTCATTTGCTCTTTTAGGAGTTTGAGCTTGGCCATTCTGAAACATTTGTTGTCGAAATGGGAAGATACTGTGAACCACCATACCACAGCCTTCAAGAACTTTTACTCAGGTGACAATAACTTCAACGATCAGCAAAGCCACAAAATGTTAAATCCAAAATGGTGTGCTCGAGCGTTGAGGCAAATTCAACAACCAGCACTCAAAAATTTTCAACAGGATTTTCAACCAGCTCAGCATATCACCGACATTACCTTGGCTCAACAGGAACTGCTGCCTGATCTTTCACACAATCACCCAATTCAAACAAATATTAAATGGAAATATGCAAGGAACTCCTAGAAAATTCTGATAAAGTTTATGTTAGGTGCAATGAAAAGTGTAATCCTAACACATGAAAACAATAGCAGGACTGGGCCAGTTTCCTGAATCTGTTGCCACATATGGGCACTTTAACATAAGATGATGTTCTGAATCTGATGGAATTTTGTGGGCTGTGAACCTGCACTAACAGTTTGTTCCGAGCAGTCGAAACATGAATATTAACCTGTATTTTGAACAATTTATTAGATCAGATATATGCCTTTTTGGAGAAGAATTACCAGCAATGGTTGAACTGGTTAGAGCAGTGGATACCATTTACTGAAAATTCCAAGGAAAAGTCCAGGAACTTGAGAGAATTGAATTGAAGTCATGCTCAATATCTAGTCATCCCAGTACCATAGGATTAATCTTGTTCAGATATCAAAGCGGAATATCAACAACAAATAAGCAGGAGTTAAGAACAAGGATTGTATTGCTAGAAAGATGGATTATGAGGTACAATGCGATATCCTACACTTTGAATCTAGGCAGCTTTCGTTGCAAAGTTCAAATTAAGAAATACAGTAATTATGCTGCAAAACTTTGACTCACCCTTTCTATATACTGTATAGTTTAACAAAATTGATGAAACGGTATTCTGTATAACTTTTCTAATTTTTGACAGTATTTGTTTAGAATAAATCCATTACCTTTTCTGAGAATTTGATTTCTCTATAAAATCACAGGATTCCTCCTGTTCCTCCCGTTCCTGCATCATCTTTGAAAGGTCTAGAATAAAGCAAGCCAATGGAACAATTATGGTATTTGTTTTTCCTATTAAATCATTAGTGGAGAGGAAAACACTTAAGATGCAGTTTACAGAGATAAAAAATAATCTTCTGTGAAATCCCAACAAGATAAACAGTCGTATCACCTTAATGTGACCACCTCCTATTTGTGATATCAGCGCTAAATAAATGAGGCAATGAGGCATCAGCAAATTGGGCGAGTAAATACAGTGAGTAAATGCAAATGTTGTAGGCATTCGAAAAACATTTCCATTGTTGCAGTGCAGAACCGGAGCGATTTATCAGACGTACAAAAGAATGATAAGCGTTCTTATCCCTTTCGGGCCGGGTGGCAGCATTTCAGAAACTACGGAGTGCTACTGTGGTATAAGCGTACCGCACTTGGCAAAGTGGCACTATAGAAAATAAGCGGAATGGACATATGGTGCTCCACAAGCCATAGATGGAAGGGGGGGAATGGCGGCTGCAGTGGAGCGTTGGTCGAATCGATGTGCTGCAGTGGAGCAATTTACTGCCCAAATAAACCAGGGAGGTATCGCAAGTGTGTCCATTTGACAGTTTAGCGAACGTTTCTGCATTTGGGTCTCCGCAGCAAACAGACTGTGACAGCATCTATGCTAATGACTGTACATCGGCAGAAGAGGCTGTAATTTGCACGGCAGTATCCACACAGGACATCCACTGGATATGAATCAATTTAGATAGCGTACATCTCTATCCGTGCTGACCATGTACATCCATACATGAACATTTTTTTTTCTTAGGCATGATGAGAACAATGCACCGTCTCGTACATCTGGAATTGTTCGCGAGTGGTTAGAAGAGCATGAGACAGACTTAAACCCAATCGAACATCTATAGGACCATCTCGATCGAGTTAATCGCTCCTTGGATACTCCACCTCGTACCCTCCAACAGCTGTCAACTGAACTACAGTCAGCATGGCTCAATATCCCTGTGAACACTTTCCAGCACTTCATTAACCCAAGTGTCCCAAAGAGTCTCTCCCAACCCGTCTAGCCGCTGTCCGAGCTGACTATGGTGGTAATTCCGAGTATGGTGTGAGTCGCATTAATGTGACTCGACTGTTTATGTTAAAAGATAAGAAAAACTCAGAAATTTATGAAGAGTAAAAATTTAATGCAAAAGATGCAGGTTCAGTAGAAACTAACATAGAAAAACAGGGCGAACCCAGGTAGAGTGTGATTCTTAACTGTTCCAAGTTGTTTCATGTAATGATTATAAAAAAAATCAGTAAAAATACTCATATAAAAATATTCTATGGCACTTTCTATTGTAATCTGCTTTTTTTGCATTAAATTTAATTTTTTAACATAGATTTTTTATTGCTATTGCTTTTTATTTTAATTTGGCCAGGTTAATAATTTCTTTAGATAATAATTTTAAAGAATTTAAATTGCAGAATAAACATGAAAATCAAATCAATGAAAAGTAGTGGTTGGAATGATTGCGTAAGAAACTAAGTAAGAAGCACAAAATTTATTGAATTATTTACATATTTATTTTTCGGAAAGATGAAACCAGGGGCAATGATGCAAAGAAAAAAAATTACTTCATAACATAAACAAAGAAGATTCAATAATTTCACCAAACTTCTTTTCAAATTGAATGGCATGAAAGAAAATGAGGGCAAACATTTTTTCCAAAGGGATTCATATTTCAGTTAATCAAGATCAGTTTCACAGGTTGCTAAGCAATCCGAAGAACACTCATGAGCAGGCACATGTCCTTGCAATGTGATGCAATTACAAAAACAGGGATTACTTCCTGAGGGCTACTTAGAAGGGAAGGGGAGAAGAGAAAATGGATGAGGAAGATGGGGGAGGGAGGGAGGGAGGGGGAGGCGGCAGGATTGCAGAAAGATAGCTGGCATTATCCAGGGTAGAGTTATGAAAGCAAAGCCCTGGCAGGCTTCCAACTGCAAATTCAATTTGCCAAAGAAATCTAGCATTAGAATACAAACAGAACCACAATGCCATTAAAAAGCAATCTGCCACCATGACGAGTTGATATGGGAGATTTGAACCGAGTTTGCAGCAATTATTATTCAACACGGAAGTAAACAAAGGCGTGCTTCAATATTTTTTCATTAGAAAACAATAGATAAAAACCCCATAGATTCCTCTTTTTTTCCAATAAAATAAACAAGAATGAAGTATTAAAAAAATTACAGAAGATGCATTTTCAAAATTGTCATAACTAGATTTTATTAAATATTTGTTTAAAACCAAGTATGTATTCGGAGTAGGGATGTATGCATATGTGTGAGTGTGTTTAAGTGATATAGTACAGGTATATAAATTTAAATGGAAAATATTTAATTGTATTATTTTTAATTAAATTCATTTATAAAATAAAATATGCTCAACATTCTAAAAAAAATTATATTTAAATAATAGTTTCCATATTTTCTTTATAACTTATAATTTTTGCATTTTAATTGTTTATTTCATTTACAAGAAATTTTTTAAAAACTAATAAAACTTAAAAAGCATAATTACTGTAAGGACATTCTCTTGCCTTTTTTTAAAATTTATAATATAATTTTTAGTTATCTTGATAGAAGTGCACATATAATGAATCAGTTATGCAATATCACGAAAGGTCAAATGGGTAATGTTCTGAATGGGCTTTGGTAAAAACAGATGCTGAAAATTTTATGCATTTACTCCAGCAGGAATATTTTTTAGAATATTCTAAAAAAAAAATTTACAAAATAACCCTAAACACTAAATATTGGGGTTAATAGCTTCCTCGTATCTTTTAGACCTCCATCTTTATGATGCCTGCAATGCATTGCAATCACAAGCATTTTGAAGTTTTCATTGTTAGCCTTGACAAGTTATACAATTAACTAACTTCATGAATATTAGAATGTGAACAAAATATAAGGAAACCACAAATCCACTATGATATATTAAGGAAATGTCTTTGATGATTCAAATGTATATTTCAGGGCTATGCCTCCTTCATCAGCAAGTAATAAAATTTAGAAAGTCCAAGAATTTCTATAAAAATCGAATGATACTAGCCAATGAGAGTGAAAAATTAAAAATAAAAACCGAATAGAAAATTTATTTATTTAAGAATAAAGGGTTAGAATATAAACAACAAAATCCTTATATAATTCGAGTCATATGGATTTGTGGTTTCCTTATACTTTGTTCACTTTCTGGTCAAGTTGTCCATTGTTTGAGGCTCACTGTTGCATAAACATTATTACTAATGTATTTTCATTACTGTGTAGCCTTAATGAATCCCTTGCTAATTGAACTATTTTTACTCAACTTTCTTTTATTCCATCAGTCAGTTGCAGCTGTCCATCATGCTTGCTATTACAAATCATGCAAGCTGAACATTCAGAAACTAAAGTCAAAATAAAAGATGCTAAAAATTGTACTAAACTAAAAAAAATTAATAACGCAGATTAAGTATAGCATAAATAGATGTGTAAAAAGCTTGGCGATAACTATTAAAAAATATATCTATCTGTAGTTTTATGATGTTAAGTAAGAGAACAGAACTATTTATTCTATAACAAATAATAAAAATAAAACAGAAAAAAAAGTATTAAATATATTTCCTATATCTTATTCTGTTTAATTTTATATAATTTATGAGCCTATATTAATTTGCCAAAATGAACTTAAAGTTTATTCTGTTAAGTTATATCAATTTCATTACACGTATTTTCCGAGATGTAATTTATTAAAAGTTTAAAAATTAATGTGGGGGGAGGGGGGGATTCCATTTTGATTATATAATTTTACTCTCAAAAACCTTAAACAAATATCACTTTTTCCTTAAGCTTACTCACGGAGAACAAGAGGATTCAGCCCCTACCCGTAAGAAACTTCCATGAGTTACATACTAGAAGCGTATTATTAAAACTTCAGCTCCTTATTGAGCACGTGGCTCAGGGGTTGCGTGATCGCCTCTGATGCCCGAGGACGCGGGTTCGACCCTGGCCGAGGACGACGAGGATTTTTTCAGGGGGGAAATCCTGAGATCACGCACTTCCTTCGGAAGGGAAGTAAAGCCGTTGGTCCCGTGTAATCGTTTGCCGGCTGCACGTTAAAGAACCCTTGCGAGGCAAAATTTGCGGCCCCTATAACGCCGTCCTGAAATGACCATGGCAGTTGAAAAGGACGTTAATACCAAACAAACCAAACCAACCCACCTTATTGAGCACGTCCAATCAATTTTGAATAAATTCCTGTATTTTCGAAATGTAAAATATATATTTAATGATTTGTAAACATTTTCCACGACAGATTGTATAAACATTTTCCAGAACGCTGTTGTACTTCATAAGATAAATGTCCAGTACAAAAATGATCAATTCCAGTCTCTTCAATGTTTTACGGGGATATAGTTTGTGTCGTTTAGCCATTTTTTTACAAAAACTAAGCGCTTTGGGGTAGTTGTTCTGAAATCTGTCTCTTACTCTCGAGATGACCGATTGTGCGATCGGCGCACCGTGTATATTTCCTCCTCGTGCAAAAACAGTATATACAGAAACTTTGGAACGTCCACTATATTCACAAATTTCTTTTATAGACGCGACTTTTGCTTTTAAGCGCCATATGAGTGCAATATTAGTACCTCAAAGCATGTTGTAATGCCCAAATGTTGGCTTCAGAATGATTGTTTTATAGCTAAACTAGATTTTTAACTAGGTTTTACATTTAATTACCTTTATGCAAATTAATTAACATAGATTCGAACTCATTAATGTTAGGAGAAGTGTCTTTATAATATTGGGACACTGAACACTCTGTTATTAACAAAAAAGTATAACAACAACTTTATTGTTTTCTATTTACACCGGATAAGTTAAGAACCAATAAAATATGATTCCTGCAAACCCAATAAAAAAGGTATGTTAATGTTTCGCGAGTCCTCCACTCATTCTTGAGCTAAGTTAGTTATCTTTATAATTTTGGGACTTTACTTATAAAGTCATACTGTACTTTTCACAGGCAGTGAAATTGTTAATGGACCAGAACGCTAAAGTGAAATAATCTCACAATTTCAAATATGAGCAATTGAGTAAATATCTTAGTGTATTTATTCGATCTCTATAAATTGTTCTCAGTTTTTCTTTTGCCATTCTTGAAAATAATGTAATAAAGATTTTGAGTTAAGTTGCGAATGTTACATAACCGACTGTTGCGAGATAGCTGTATCGGGGGGGATTATGTTGCAATTGCGAAATCCTCAGTGGCGGCTCGTAACTAAACTTTCTGGGGGTGCTGCGTCAGAAAATTGTAATTTTTTTTTACGAACCAGGGAATAGCTACTGACATTAAGCTTAAGGATCATGTAATATTCTTATCTTTATTCTTATAGTATTAAAGAAAAAAAAGACACATTATATTGAATGCTATCGATATCGAAAATAAAACTGGGGGTGCCGCAGTGCCTATGGACGAGCCGCCACTGGAAATCCTCCCGATTTTTGCTTGCTTGCTTAAGTGCATATCAGGCCCGAAAACCCTTCCATTTAGGGCTAAAGTAAAAAGTATTTGTTTTCACTGGCTTTCTAATAATGATTTTTAAGTCGAAATATCAATAAGCTCTATCATGATCCTAATAAGCAATTAATTTTACGATTATTTAATATGATTGAATATTACGACGATAAAATACACAGAATTAATTGTGAAATGAATTTTAGAAATAACATTAACTGCATTTTTTTAAATTAAATTATATTATACAAATCAAACATGGTACAACAAGCTTGACTTATTCAAGAGAGAAAGGAAGAACAGATGGAGCAACTCCTTTCCGCACAACCCTCAAATTAAAGAAATTAAACTGGTAACGTCTAAATGGATCTCCTGTCCATTGCTGACTGTGAAATATTCAAATCGTTTTCCAGTGGAAATGACTGTAAAATATTCAACCCGTAAAATATTTCGTTCTTCATCGCGTGAAGTTTCTCTCATCCGAAACTTAAGGGCTTTTTCAAACAAAGATTTCTGTCACTCTGTTCTGACCCCATATTTTAGAGAATGCAGGTACTGTACATCTAAGCATAGAGTGACATTGAAATGCGACTGGCCAGTTGAGGCAGAATACAATTTTGATTTAAAAGAAAGTGATAAATATATTCGTTGTATACTTTAATTCGTTTTATTTCTTTTTTTTATATTTTCGTCAGACATATAGCTTTACTCGAGGTTTCATTATAGGACTAGGTTAGTCTTTGCGTTGTATTGCTGCAGAAAATAGACGGAGTGTAACGATCATTATAGTCCGATTTGGAGACGGTGGTCTGAATGAAATGTGAATCGTCATAGAGTGAATAGAGCAAGTAAACGAATATCACAATGCACAAATCGATGTATACGACGCAGTGCATAGTTAGAAGTTGCCCCCCCCCCCTCGAATAACAAAATAAACTCAAAGTAAAAAGTAAAATCAACATATTCAACATTAAGGGGAAAAAGTAAATCTGTGAAATGTGATTGTCTGCTTAGGCTTTTCGGGAGCATCGGGGTAAAGGCAAAACTTCAACATATAACATAAGTTATGATTCATAACTATCAAAAAGTTGTCGAAGTCTGCTACGGGAGGCATCCTACAACGATCAACAAAGTTATCCTTTTTTGCTTTTTTGTCAGGAAAATCTTCGATGACATTGTCGAAATCTATTTTCGCAGTTATAATTACAATAGAGCAAGATTTCTCAACATATTTACGGAATTTTTTAAAGAAATAAATCTTGTAAACATTCCAAGGAGGAGCCTTAACTGTGAAGCAAAAATACATTTATACATTTACTAACAAAAAATTAACCCCCCCCCTCCCCCCCGGGGTGGGGTAATCGCTGCGTCAAAAATCGTCAGTGTGCAAAGGCAAGTACAGTAGCAGACCCTGCGGTCATCTATTTTAACCCTTTATCTGCACTTTTTACCTCCCCCCAATCTTTTTAATCAAAAATTGATTTTCTTGAACGTAGTATGTAGAAAATGTAAAAAAGTTCGTATCTTCATTCCTTTCTCATCATTTCCGATCGAATGACATATCACATGCCATATGTTGCCATATTCTAAAGACCAAGTGACTGCCACCCCCGCAACGTCGAACAATTGGGCCTAAACTTCATAGTAATGTTGATCCTGCCTAGAGGAATCTGGATACGGAATTTCACTCCTTTACTTATCTAAATACCACATAGATCTTTTGTCCTCTCTGATTCCCACTCCCGTAATTCCTACCCCTGTGCGCCAATTTCAATCTTCTACCTCAAAACAGTAGAAATTATGAAGGGATCGGACGGACAACTTGAAGGGGTCCACGAAAAATTCCGAAAAGTTGATACGGCCGAGCTAAGACTTTGATGGCCATATTTCTGAAAACAGAATTTGAAAAAGTTAATCCGTTTTCAAGTTATCGTGCAAACGGCGGACGACCGGATAAATGTACAGACCAAGCGTGCATTCTTATAAGTAGCTTTTTGCTAAAGCTCCTAATAAATGCTTTTATACAAATAGTTTTCTACACCTGGGAGCTTAACTACACATGACGACAGACAAGACCATCTTTAAGAAAATCCTTCCAAAAATATTTTCATGTGTTATCTCTCCTGTATGCCGATAAAGAAACCATATTTTTTTCAAAGCATTAGACCAAAAAATTTTAAGGATATATTTTTGTAGAATTCTAAAGAACATATTTTTGCATATTTTAAATAGACATTAATTTCCAGAAGAAATATATTAATCCAACACAGTAAAAATTTGAAAAAACATTTTAAATTAAAAAAGCTTAAAATGACTGAACTGAATGAAAACTACGACATCGAACAACGACTTGAAAAAACATCATCAACCGTAACTTAATTATTACTATATATTTAAACAACCCGCGGGTTGTTCCCCAACAGGCCAGAGCCCAACACAGGGTTTCTATAATAAAGGACAAACACAAACATCCATGCCCCAAGCGGGATTCGAACCCGCGACTTGCTGGTTGCGAGAGCGATAAGACCCGCGCCTCAGCGATCTCGACCAACAAGCCGGCAAACATTAACATTTCCAGTTGAACATTTTTCATCACTGTCATAATTATGAAGTTCATTTAAGTCATTTTAAGCTATTTTAAATTGGGGGATTGGGTTATATTGTTTTACTTAAAAGAATTTTCAGTTTATTTTTTCAAATTTTTATGTATACAGTAAAACATCGATAATTCGAATCTCAAGGGAAAAAACAAAATGCTTCATTTTACTGAGGCCTTCGATTTATCGAGGCTAAGTAACATACGAGGGGAGGTCAGTAAATTACAAATGGATATGAAAATGAAACAAATAAGAGTAATGACTTGAAAACTACTTTTATTTCTCCGAATAATCTCCCTGTACAATAAGGCACTTGTCCTTTGTTTCACACAAGCCCCTCAAAACGAGCAGCATAAAATTCTTTGGGCTTCTGTGGTAACTTCCTTTGTACAGCTTAAAGCCGAACAAATGCAAGTCGCTTAGGGTTCGAAAACTTCCCAGTTAAACTTTCGCAGAATCTCAGTCGTCTTGTTTCCAATATGAGGAAGCGCGTTATCATGCGCCTTTGATGAGGAGTTCTAGTCGCTTCCGTCGAATGGCATTACAAAGTTTCACGAGGATGTTACAGTAAGAGTCGGCATTTACAGTTTACTCTCGCTATTGGAATGTGGTAAGCAATATGCCCAAGTGATCCCAGAAGACTCTGAGCATCACTTTCCCGGCAAAGAAACTGTACATAAGTCATCGCTGGTTCAGACAGCAACCCAAAGAAATTTATGCTGCTGAATTTGAGGGGTTTGTGAAACGATGGGACAAGTGCCTCGTTGTACAGGGAGATTATGCAGAGAAATAAAAGTAGTTTTCAAATCAGTACGCTTATTTATTTCATTTCTATATCCATTTATAACTTACTTACTGACTTCCCCTCGTAAAAATTCGAGTTATCGAGGTTTGATGTATCGAAATTAAGTAAAATTAAAAAATGTACTATTAGTGCAGATGATTATTCAATTTTTAGTGCAAATTATTTGGCAGGACGAATATTTGGCCAATTGGGAATTGTAAAGCCAATCAGAATCGCTTAAGGAAACTTATAATAGGGAAGAGATAAACTGGCATAAATTCGATTTATAGAGGTCCGGATTGACAGAATTCGATTTGTGGGCGAATTTATTTGCATTAACTTCGTACCAAAAAATTCGATTTATGGAGGTTCTATTACTTTCAATTCTAGAGGTTTTAGCTCCGGGAGCAGAAGGAAATAGACTGAAAATTCGAATCAGGGAGGAATTCGATTTATCTAGATTCAACTGTATTTTCTAATAGCCAAATCAATCAATTGTTAATGTTTTAATTTTATTTTTAATGATTTTTTTAAAGCATTAAACAATAAAATCATTTATACATTCTGAAACGATGTTTTGTGTTCAGTTACTCTTCTTTTTCATTTATTGTTTCGTAAATTAAATTTGCACGTATTGGCATTGATCTTTACAATGAATAACTTTGCTCAAACACTTCCTTTATTAAAGAACGGTTTGATTTTAAAATG
>JAHWFO010057280.1:7119192-7155225 GCA_023313115.1 Rhysida immarginata | reverse complement strand
TTATTATTATTATTATTATTATTATTATTATTATTATTATTATTTATGTTATAGAATAACTACGTATAACCCGCATATATTAATTTGTTTACAGAATTATTTGAGGATTAAGAATCCTTATTTCATTGAGTCTTGTTGTTTCTTATTTTTATTTTACAATTCACTGAAGCTTGAATTTTGTGTCCTTTCAATACTCACAAGCCAACTATGGCTTCTGTAATGAAGGACCAAGACCAAGTTTGCTTTGCTCTATGATATTTTGAATTTTCTTTTTTTTTATCAAAATTTCTGATGTATATATGAATCCTGTAAAATTTGTTGGATTTTTTTTTTTTTGAAGTGAATTGAACAAATTATTGTTATTATTATTTTTATTAATAATGATAATAATATCAGTGAATAAGATGAATCTTGATTTGTATGGATTCTGTATAATGTTGAATTGTCTTGTCTTTTATTAAAATTATTATTATTATTAAAAAAAAATTATGATTATTATATGTTATCCCCCATTAAGTTATTGTATGTTTAATGGAATGAAAGAATATGATGTATTTTAAGCATATTATGAAGTCATTATGAAATTTTAAACTACAGTGACATGTCTCTAAATGCGATATAATCAAGAAGTAAACAGTTTATTTTCTGATTGAGAAATTTTATATTGTGATAGCAACTGAAGAACGGTTGCGAGTTGCAAGATAACTTTTTTGTAATTTTAATAGTACACGCTGCGATGGAATTTTAGAAAATAGCTTGTTTCTGCTTAACTTACTCTTTGATTAATGTTATTCATTAATTTTTTTTACTGCAATTAAAAACAATCTTTTCTGTAGCGAACACATAAAGAATGGAATAAATGGTTACAGTATTGAAATAAAATGTTCAAATATACTTTTCAAATAGAAGGTTTATGTGTGTTTTTACTCATAATTTGTTTTCCTTTTTTGAACGAATAATGCAATTTAATTAAACTTTGCTTTTAACTAAAATTTATTTATTATTTTTCCTTTTAATTTTATTTCTACGTTTTATGTAGTTATTAAAGTTATTTCACTTAAAAAATGTTTCTTTCAGTAAATTGAAAGAGGATCATCCGATCGTCAGTCGACTGATCAATGTTTTCCAATTAATAAACAATCATGCACAAATTTTAGAAATGTAATCGAAGACAGAATTATGAGTTGCAATTAACGCGAACGCTTTTCTCTCAAAAAAGGACAATTTTCAAACGATAAAACTAAGAGTCATAATAAAAACTTACTTCTCTGCGTGTAGGATAACGGCTATGAAATGAAAACACGAGATAGTCCCCCTTTGCAAATCCTCAGTCCGTTTCTTTCCCGGTGTTGGCTCAGCCTCAGCAGCCAATCGCCGCGTCGAACCGAAAAGGCTGATCACACTCGAATCCACGTGAGTTTGGCTGAATCGGGCAGAACGTGACCGATTAAGTCATCGCAACTGATCATGCGCAGTCGCTGTCAGTTCCTTTCCGTTGCAAAGCGGTTCAGATGGGTTGATGGAAGAGGCTGTGTAGGAGGATAATAGAAGGGGGGACTTCGTTTTTTCTCACTTTTTTCCCCATCTTCATCTTATTATTTTGATAAATCACAGCCGTAAACTGAAATCGTGAGCAATTTTCCGCTGCTCATACGGAATAGTGACCACCATTAAAATAGGAACAATTGAAGAAAGTGGACGCTCATTGTGCAGCTGTTTTTGTTTTCATAGCAGTAGTTATCTTCATTTTTTTGTAGTATTTGTTTGAAAAACACATCAAAAAAAAAAAAAAAGAATGTTTTGAAAACTTCCGAAGCGCATAAACGATTTCTTCATGTTTCATGTTTGTTTTAAATGAAAGAAGGAAGAACATGCTAGAAAAGAATAATCAAAACAAATAAAAAACTAGTGAATAAAGTAAATAGAATAGATTTCTTTGCAGGCTTGTTATTATTCTCTTCTAAGTCGCTTGTGTTCTTCTTCTCACTTTATTTTTTAACGCCATCGTAAATGTCACTTTGCCTTTGCGCATATTATGATTTTCCGCCGACTCTCTCATTATGTGATTCTATATAGTCTTAGTAAGTAAGTTTCAATTTTTTTTCATTTCGGAAATGAGATGTGCCATTTCTTATTGAATTTCACATGCTGGATTCAAATATAAAAATACAATTTGTCAATTGGCTCTAGTTTTCATGCAAACAGAAAGTTCACGTTTTTTCAACTATGGATAATAAGTACATAATGCGCCAAAACTTAATACTTAAATATAGACTCATATGTTTCCACAAATATAAAGCTAAACGATATGGCAATTGTGTATACATGGAATAATATATTGTAGAGGAAAGTGACCAAAATATTTTAATGAAATATTACGTGTTCAATTATTTCAAAGGCATTTAAGATTAAAATAGACATGCAGGAAAAATGAATCTATTTATATTTTTTTTATGTGGCAAAAACCCGAAATTGGAAAAAAAAATTGCTAAAATGTGTTGTCATCAGGAACAAACCTGTATGCAAAATTTAAGAGCGAATGGAAAAGAGGAAGTGCTTCAAAACTCGACTGAAAGGTTCCGTACCATCTCACAAGATCCAAGAGCGAGCTAATATAAGGGTGGTTAAAAAATCAAAAAAATAACAATACAGGCATATTTTTCCTTAGAAAGTCTTTGTAGTGTAAACTTTGGATCCTACAACAGAATTCCAAGAAGATGAGAATAAGTGATCGTGAGATCCTTTAGGAACAACGTGAGAACCCGGGTTAAGATCACCTCATGCATTTTTTGAATTAATATGGATGGTAACTACTTCAAATTACACTAATACGTATCTATTACGAGGGGAAGTCAATAAGTAACTTACAAATGGTGATTTAAAATCTACTAAAACTGGGATAGGAATGTGAAAGACAGCTACATTTGCAAGTTGTTATCTTCTTATCTCTCAACACATTCCCCGCTGTTGTTAATGCTTTTTCCCCATTGATGTTCTAGTCCTTACATACTTTCTCAATAGAAAGCATTTTACTGGGCTTTGCTGGCTGAGCCAGTTTTGCACTTCACTTTCAATCTGTTTGTTATTTACAAAACGCTGGTCGCCAAGATGGTTTTCGAGCGGACCAAAGAGATGGAAAAAGCAGATGACGAAGAGGTTGAAAGTGAAGCGCAAAACTGGCTCAGCGAGCAAAGCCCAGTTTCTATGGGGAAAAAAAGCATTAACAACAGCGGGGATTAATTTGAGAAATAAGAAGATAAGTTGCAAATCTAGCGCTGTTTCACATTCTATCCCATTTACTATATTTTAAATCACCATTTGTAACTTAGCCTACTTACTGACCTCCCCTCTTATAATAAGAAACAATTAAATCACTTACATTCAAAATCTTGGCGCAAAACACGTGATTTAGCAGCATAAAAAGTTACGATAGGCCTATTCACAAAAAACAGTATCGTCATTGGAAAAAAAAAAAGATTGAGTAGTTTGGCTTGGGCGTTAGTTGCATAAACTATATTACCTCAATCTTTCATTGCTATGTTGCACCATCGCACAGAGCAGAAATTGAGGGTGCCTGCTTTTAGTTACTTTCCTCTATATGTTTATCAAGCAAAACTAAATAAGTAAACTAAGTTTAAAACGTTTAAAAGTTTAAATTTCTCACTAGTTTTGTTTTCAGTTTGTGTCGCTTTGGCCTGTCTTGTCTTTTCTCTTGTATTTAAGGTTGCATCATATTTTTTATATGCCTTATTCACTAAGTGATTGCTTATATCATGGATAATAGAGCCATTTTTAAATGTCATTTTCGTTTTTAGCACCCCAAAATGTAAGATTATTTGTTTTTATGCCCGCAACTTTTTACTTGTAGAACTGTGTAATTCAAACTTAATTGACTTCTGAATTAAAAGTTTATAATTCCAAACTACAGAAATTTACAAATTACATCCTTTTTTTCTGATTTGCAATTTTAAAGCAACAGTAACATGCATGGCTGTTTGTTATTATTATGAATAATAAAATTTATTATCATGAAAAATGTTTTCCATAATCAATAAATCTAAAGCATGAAATAATTTTGTATTGTTTCCTTTTTGGAATCTAATCAAAACAAGCCACATGTAATGAGCGCGTGTATAGGCAATCGTTAGGTTAACATAAGGTAAATAAATAAACACAAACATTGGATAGATACGAAGGGACTCTTGCGGTGGATTCGTTTTTGAAACACTGCGATGGGGATATAGCTCAAGAAGATCCAATATCGAAGCACGTGTTTGAAAGCCGATCGTGCTCCTCTGTGCTGCATCAGAGAAATGCAGTTAAAATTTTGCAATCTCTTAGGGGGAGGGGTCTCTCTTCCTGCTTCCCTTCTTTTTCCCCCCACCAAGAACCAATAGAAAACTATCCTCTCGATCTCATCTGTTCATCATTAGTATCAAATTTCAAAGCAAGCTATTAACTTAATGACAAAAAAGCCTTTCGAGAAAGTAGGAATTATTGAAAATCTTAGATAATACATAAAGGAAAGATCCGAAAGCGTTTTTTAAATATTCTAAATGTCACGCTAATGAGAAAGTTATTTGATCTGATAGGGACGATTATGAGCTTGAACTAAGCACTGTGCAGGTCAAGCGAACGAGCAATCTCACTCGGATTTAATACTTTTGTTCTCTTCATTAAGATACCGAAGCGGGAAAACAAGGAGAATTTGAATTTGAAATTAATGCTAGCTCTTTCGTAGTCGCATTATGAGCAATTCGTGTTATTGCAAATTGTTAATGGGTTTTTCAATCTTTAAAAAACATTTGTACCACATTTCAAATATTCCGGAATAAATTATTAGATAAGAATAAAAATGATAAAAATGTTTCAGCGCAGTTTAAATTGCAGCCTCTACTGTTTTAAACTAACTGCAATGACAAATTAGGTATAATTCTTAAAAGTAGCCTCCCGTGTTTGTATAAGCAAATGCAACCTGTTGCAGCTCAAAAAAGTGAGGCCAATTGCTTACTTAAAGTCGGTAAGGTACTTCACGTCATTCGCAGAGAAGCCCATCGTTGGTGCGGACCAAACCACTAAATTGACAGGGAGAAGGAAACCTGAATAATAGCCAGGCTGTGGTTGAATCAATATTACAGTATACTGGAAAAAATCCACATCAAATTGACACCAATCTGATAGCAGAACACCAACGATAGGCTTCTCTGCAAATGACGTGAATATGCCTTACCAACTTCAAACAAATTTTTCTTTGATTTCCCCCAATAAAGCAAATAATTTTAACATTCGATTTAAAATAATTGAAGGGTGCTGTACAACATTGCAATTGACACTATGCCTCTGTCTGTCATAGTTTAGGAAACAACTTTCCAAAATTCATGAACACTTTCTTGCATAAACTATAAGTAGCCCCTATCCTGCTTAGTAATATTTTTAATTTCATTAACCTACATCAAATAGTTTTCGAGTTATACGCTCTATCTCCAGACTTTTACCTCACTCTGTATATTTGAAAATTTTTGTAAATTTACACGGATTGAACGCAACAATTGAAAACAAAACGTTCACGAACTGTATAAAACTCTAATACGATTCATGCTTTAAGTGATTCGAAAAGATGATTTTTTTTTCTTAAAATTTCATTTTAGCGTGTTCCTAACTTTTCCTTTATCTTCCTTAACGACCAATGTGTGTAAATTACAGGTAGTGAACAAAATAAATATCTTAGTCGATAACTTTAAGAGCACAGCTTGACATTGAGCGACCCTGCCAGGGGGAAGGACGCTAACGGAGCAAAGAGTCCAGACGGGAGGAGGCTGCTGCGGAAGATTGCATCACCATAGCAACGCCAAGTAGTCTTCTCTCCCCCTACCCCGTTCATTTCACGTGGCATTCAAGCATGGACGAATCCTAAAGGTCAACGGCGTTTTGTTTTTCCTGGATGCCATCTGTAATTCAGAATACAGAATTTCATACTCGGTGGCTGAAATTACTGGAAAAATTAGCAAGACGAGGAATTGCAACGAGTGATTGACCCAATTTCGAAAACGCTTTATCTTGAACAAGCAAAGTATATCGAGGACATAGTAATATTTAATAAAATCGTAATGAAAAGCTGATTTTTAGTTAATAAAGTAGTATGTTTTTTGCATATTTATAAATATTCAATAATGCATCTATTTTTTTATTTATGTTTTGTGTTTTTTTTTTCTTCTTCTATATTCTCTATTAAAATATTGCTATTTATTTAACTTAACAGTGTCTATCTGCCCTTTCCACCAAATTTATCCACCAGATTCCTAATTTTATATTATTTAATTTTATCATTTTATTTTATTTAAAATTTACTTAATAAAATTAAGATAAACATCTGTATAATTTGTATTAAAAATTAGATAATAATTTCCAAAAAAGTAAAAAATTTAGAATTAAATGATTTTTGTTTTTATTTGGTTGATTTATTTATATCGCCACAAAAATAGTGTAATCTAATTTGTCACAATAAATTTTAAAATCCTATCACTATCTGTATTACATGCAACAGTCTAAACAAACATTATTTAGGACAAAACATTATTTATTATCTTTTTTGAGCCCTTTTGCCTTTTATTTGATAGCCAGAAGTGCATCCTAGGACAAAACAATATCTACCCATTACTTAAATTAAAATTTCAGCATTCCAGATTGTTTGTCAAAATTTAAAAAAGTTTGTATTTGTTATTAAACAGCTTGAACTTCATAGCAAAACACGTTTTGTCCTTCTTCTCCCTCAGACTGTTTTCAGAGCCGTCCTAATGGTGCCAAGCTCTCTCATACCTCCCCAATGGATTTTGCCATGCTTGGAGTAGAAGTGATTTTGGTTTCGTAAAAATATAAATTATTTGGTGAAAAAAACTGCAATCAGGTTGACCTATCTCCCTCATGCAATTGTATTTTATACCTTTACACATATGATTATTGTGTTCATACTTATAACTAAAGGAATATTTCATTTATACAAATTTCGACATTAGTGAATTCAAAGCAAGACAAAGAGTTATGGGATGCAAACCCTCAAAAAATTATTCTTAAAATGTCAATGAAATTCATAATCTCCTGCGAAATGCCATTTTCTTTCTTGTTTATTTGCTACAAAAAGATGTTAAATGCCATTCGAAATCATTAACATTCAATTTTCAAGATTACTAAAATGTTTATATTGAACATAAATAACTAAAATAAGAATATTTAAAATTTTCTATGCAGCTTTAAACTAAAATAACATTCAATTTTACTTTAAAACTGCATAGAAAAGTAAATAATAAATTTAGAAAATGTAAAAGTGTGGTGGTACGTTTTCTATGTAGTATTTTCATTTTAAAATTTAATATTAAACGCGCCGCCCCACTTGTAACTTTTTTTAAATTTTATTTTACTATTCAATGCACTTTTTATATTTTTTATTTTATTCTTTTCAGTCTTTATTTTTTAAAAAGAAACATATATTTAACACGATAACTACAAAACCAAAAAAAAAAGAAAGAAAGAAAACAGTGGAAATCTGTAGAAGTGTTTAAAGATGTTAATTAAATGAAGAAACCTGAAGAGGTGTCTTTCCCTAGGAGTAACTAAATGAAAATCAATTTTAATTCTAATACTAATGATTCGAATTTTTAAAATTTTACTACTGGATTGTATTGTCACCGGAACTGAAGAAGCGTGCCAAATTTGGAGTCGTTTGAACAACGGGAGTAAACGAAATATTTTTTACTTCATCCCATCTCAATGTCTCCTTCCGCAATATTTCCTCATGCCGACGCTTATGCAACTATAACATTATTCCTCCCCGTCCTAATGATTAACACAAGTGGTGTATACCGTATAAATGTAAAGTTTGTGATAAGTTTTACGTGGGCATGTCGAACCGCTCCATAGTCATCAGATTTAACGAACATCATACTATAAAAAGACAGGAAATCGAACTATGCCGAACATCTATTACAGGAAGGTCAACCCATTTGCAAGATAGAAGACACTCACAGATTTTAAGAACCTCTTCAAGTTCTAGAAATATACCCATTTTAGAATCAATCGAGATTGATAAATGTATCTCGGACCCCCAATTCTAAAAAACTAGTTTTGAATTCGCAGCTATATTTTGACGTTTACCCAATTCTGGGCCAAATACGTGACTTAATCTAATTAGGCAATTATAAAAAATTTATAACTTATTCGGTATTTATAACTTTATATTGATGTTTTCTCAATCTACGATTTCCATCCCAGTTAATCACAAGCAGCTTAGCTTTTCTGTAATTGGTGATCCCATCACCCAACCATTGTAATCCTTGTACCTTATATATTGTGTAATTGCTGTATTTCCTTTCATATGTACACTTGAAAAAGGCGGGAATAAATGCCGAAACTAGTCGTCAAAAATTTTACTAATTTTTGAACTATGTTGTATTGTAAGGCCTCTATAAATCTTAAACGAATATAATTTTGAAATTTCTCTAGCACGCACAGTTTTTGAAATAAAGCGAACTGAAATTTTTATAAATTTTCCCATAGAAAATAATAACAACAAGTTTTCCCATTCACTTATTCTCTTTTATTATTGCCTATATAAACACATTTTAAGAATGTATTCTTGCAAAAAAAATGTGCTCAAATGATACGAAATGCGTTAATTAATTAACAATTTGGCAACTCTGATTGAAATAATACGGCTTGGTTGGCTAATGGCTGATAACGGTTTGAAACAGCATTGAACCTAGTTGAACTAACAGTCTGGAAAGCTGAGGGTTGTAGCGCACGGGTTCTCGGGAAAGAACAAGGAACCTAACCACGCCGGACTTGGGATGCAATATGTCCTCGGCAAAACGGGTCTAATATGCTGAAAGCTGAACGTTTAACTGTTTGCCGCATTCAAAACATATTTGAAGTTACTTAACAGGGGAAATAAGCGTAGAAATAGGAAATACTTAATATGGTAATTTCTAACAATTGGCGCATGATAGAAAAATTTAGTTTTCATTTTTGTAATCACATCAAAAATGCTATAAGAAACATCTAATTTGGTTCCATGAGCTTTTTGACTGTTGACCAGTGTTATAAAATTTGCGAATGAACACACAAACAGTCAAGTTAAGTAAAACTATGTAAAATCTTATTTAACAGTAATGTAGCCTAATATAGATACAGGTGTAACTAAAAGTGAAGGCTACACCACCATTCAGTTATTGAATGAGATACAGCAGTGGGTGAAGGAGGTAAACTGATGTTCCGCCTGTCTCAGCATCACTGCATGTTTCGCCTGAAATGAAGGAAAGCCCATACAAATTACGTGATCCGGTGGGGTTAACTCCTTCCTCATTTGAGATGTTGAACTTGATGGTTGGAGAATTTATGATGCGTTGAAAAGATGACGGAGCCATAGGACATAAGGAAGAAATCTGTCAGGAGTATATGAGGGGAACTAGACTCTGATCGTGGTAATATACAACTTAATCTTTCATCCCACCTCCCCTCCCCAAGGAAGATTTAGACTAGACATTAGTATTGGAATAATCAACCAATTTAAAAAAAAGAAGGAAAGCAATTCATATGGCATAAATTCGATTAAATGATTCAAAGGCCTTACCTTCCCTAACTAGCACAAGCCTGGGTTATTCTTCCTTCCATTTTTATTTCTCCCTGCTCTTTCGTTTTCCTCACTTGTAATATGCAGGCTGATTCAAAAGTCAGAAAGGACTCAATAATTCGCACACGAATGCAGATAAAAAGATTCTGTTTGCACAGAAACGATTGAAATGCTAGAATTGTTGTTTTTTGACCAACAGATGGCGTTGACGGAATATTTTTAACTGCATTCGTATGCGAATTATTGAGTTTTAAAGTTCTTCTTGACTTTTGGATCATCTTGTATATCTCAGTGGTTCTCTTTAACTTTTTCTTCATTTTCCCTTCCCATCCTGATAAGATTAAGAACGTAATGTAAAGTTGGGGATCAGAACTCAGTCAATGCAGTGAGGAAAGAACAGCTGTATTACCGTATCCACTTTTTTTCTTCATTTCATGTATATGCCTACAGTTTTGATGCATCTTTGTAGTCAAAGTGATCATTTAAATCCTGGTAGAGACTTAATTCTCGATTATCCATCAATAGTGCTATATGCCAGAACATACGTTGTTTTTTATCTTTGGCCGCTTGAGGATGGGAACATGGTCTCTGAAATACTGATTGCTACATTCTCCTTGTGAATTAGAGGTTTTCAGTTTATAGTAAGTTAAGCATGTAAATAATTTCAATGATTGCTTAGTGTTAAAGACCAGGTTAAATTATTTTCAATTTAAGGACCAATTTAATAATAGTAAATTAAATACAATTTTATTTTTTGTCTTTTCTCTCTACATTAATATACCGGCTATCACTCGATGAACAAATAAAAATTTTTACATAGTTTCAAAATTGTGGATCAGTTTTCTAATAAAGTGAATACAGAGGTTATTCTAACATTTAGCATAGCAACATTTAATAAATCCGAAAAATAGCAGTGACAAACTCTTAAATTTTCTTCAAAGTTCTTGCCATCTTTATCAATTGATATCACTCAGCTCCACTCTACATTCATGAGTACTTCATTATCCTAGATTAATCCTGTTTGAATTAATCCCTTCACTTCCTAGGCTCTACCTACATTAACAGGTGGGATATCTACCGAGCGACAAAAGGAAGTACTTCTACATTTGTGAAAGAATCTTGATGTTTCGTAAATTTAGATATATGAAATAAATTGCCGGTATTCAAGGTTAGTTTTCAAATGTTACTAGTAGATAAATAATTAGAGTCACCCTATATCATTTGGTTTTACTCGTGGAAGGGAAAGGAATGACAAATTTATTGTCCAAACTTCAGATGTTCAATGATCTTCCGTGTGTCCATGATGTTTTCCTATGAAACGAGAAAAGAAAATTTTATTTTTGAAAGAGGATGAATTTCTTGTTTATTTAATCATCGATATATTGTGTTTATATATGATAACTGGTACATGTTTTTCTTATTTGTTACAATTTCTTGATTTTCATATTTTGAATTAACTTTTCTCCTTGGAAACCGATTTCTATTTACTTCCTTATTCTGAAAAATATATTTGCATTCTCTCCCAGCATTTCATTGGCGCCACTATCTGATTTAAATTGTCTGAATATCTGCGTATCCATAAACCGTCACCATTAATAGGGAATAGATTAAATAACGATTGATCCATTCAGCTTTGGTCATATTGTCAGACCATTTGGGTGAATTTGGCTTTGTGAACGGAATAACTGTCTTGTTGATTTAAGGACCTTCACCAAACTTAAATTGGGCATAATGCTGGAAACACTGATAGTCGACAGCTTTAACAACTCTTGTAAGTGCACCTATGAGAGTGCAGTTTTAATTCATGCAATCGCCCTAGATCATGACGATATCTCCCAATAAACTCCCCCAACATTAAACGTGGCATTTGTCGAGTGCAAACGGCATTGTCAGATAAACGGTCTGCTCTGAAATGCATATTATACAGCTTCGATGAACGGTCACGGTTACGTTAGGTTACATTTCAGGAGCCTTTTGGAACTTCATGCTCCAACATCAGTATTCCCTATATGTCATATCTTTTGTAGTTTGTGATTGCGTTCTTGTGTCTCCTAGGAAGAGTTTATTGGGACAAAGACTAGATTTATTGCAAAGGTAACATGTAACATTCTGTCCATGCTAAAAATCGCATAGTATTGCCGCGCAGTCTCTTTCACCAACATTATAGTTCTATGAAGGTTGCGAGATGACGACAGCATTCTCTTAATAAATGGTTATCAAAGATCGTAATCAATCTTCTGTACACAAATAAACTTAAATGTAAAAAAGAAAGTATCAGACTAGGAATGGAATTAATTCCATTAATAACAAACATTATACTAGACTATATCTTATTTATTTATTTAGCGTATGACATAGAAATGAACATATGAACAAGATAGAGTTCATTATGGTTCATTTCGTGGGGATGTCAGGAAGTTCTGGCGAAGTCTAATAGTAAAAGTCAGCTGGTGTTTTTACTTGAAAATGTCTGTGTGACTTCTCATAAACTTCCGCATTTTAACGACTGCTTAAGATGGTAGCAGCAGCCGGGACCGACGGCTTTACGTGCCATCCGAACCACTGGGGGGGGGGGGGGGTAAGGATCGCATGCCATTGTTGGTAACCCATCCAGTGACTAGCCGTGCTAGGCGATGCTTAGTACACTGCATCGTTTTACCAAGCTATAACGAAGCTTAGCATCGTTGTCCTCACTATAAATACGGAATCTTTGAGGTTCCATAACTCCCATACTAGCTGATCAAGATCAAAAGTAAACGTTCCATTGGACATTGGCACAATATAGCAGATGTTAAAGGATGTTTAACATGATAATGTTTTAAAGCTGGAGATCATTCCGGAAAATGTGTGCTACAAAAACCGACCCAAAAAAGCGTTACGGAAACAAAGAACAATTCGAAGTCTTGCTTTATTGTTGCACATTTAAGCATTGTTGACGCCGGCTTGAAACACGCGACGACACTGAAAAGCCAAATGACGTTTGTAGTCTGAGCAACAATTTTTATTTAAAATCTTTACTACAAGAGATATTATAAATGCGTTGTAAGTGTAGTTTAGATAACGCCATTATACTTCGCTATCTTATCTAGCTCAATTAGTTCGTTACTTCAAAAACAAATGACGTGCAAATTTCTGTAAAGGCGTAACGTTTTGTTTTTAGTGTATTGGAGTAAACTCTTTGCTATTACAATAACTATATTATATTACTCACAATTTAATTTATAATTTATTTTGAAACATTGAAAAATCAATTAAATGCTCATTTAGGTCCTTTGATGCTTTTCGAAGTCTTCATCAAATTTAAGATCTAGGTGCTTCGAAGTGCTTAATATATTTCTACAGATGCCTTCCTCTCTAGGCCGGCCAAGTGGCCGAGAGGGCTAGGGCGTAGGCTTTCTAGTTCTCGAACACGCCTGGCCGTGGGTTCAAATCCCGCCGTGGGCATGGATGCTTGTGTTTGTCCCGGGCTGCTTACAAATATAATTTGTGTAAAAAGGCGCAAAATGGCTTTAGTAGTCGACGCCTTAATTTCTAGCACCACCACCCCCCCCTTCCCCTCTACAGTTAAGCATAATGTTCCGACCCAAAAAAGAGTTACGGGTGATGCAATAATTTTAATTTTGAATCATACAAAATACACTCGTTGCGAAAAGCTTACACGTGCCGTGGTTGTGGCCCCGCATTCGATAGTGAGCACAGACGCGAGTAAAGAGACGCACACTACCTTAAACATAGACGCTGTGTTTACTTCACATATTTAGAGACGCGATATCTGTGCTTATATCTCGTACTTCAGTTACCATAAGCAATTACTCGTACATGATTCTGTAGACTCGTCCATTGATAAATAAAATGTTTATGTACTGTATAAAATATTTATTTATTTGTCGCACCTAAAAACATTATCATGATTCAATGCTTCGTACTGCAGATCGAAATAAGTCTTTTTTTTTTTTAAAGAAATGACAAATGGCTATATTTATTACCTAACTAAGCAAAAACAAAAAGAATTAACAGTTTGATAAATTCAGTTTAAAATTAACAAACCTTCCATTTTTTCATTCAATAACTTCGCACGCTGATGAAATTTTTGGGCTTCTGTAAGTACAGAATCTGCAGAAAGCTTTTTATTAATATTTTACGTTAAACAATTTTTTTTAGTATAAATTAAATATTTCTTTACTTGTTCTATCCTCCATATTTTCTAATTTCTCCCCTCTTTCAAGAATTGTTTCACGATTATACCCCATTATGCCTGCGATCTACAAATAAATGAAATTTTAAGTTGCATTTTTTTTTAAAAGGTTGAAGAGCAAGAAGAAATCCTTATCGAATTCATGAACAGAGAAGATAAATGAACAGCCTTACGCCACTGAGTTGGTCTTGTAACTGCTGTAAACCGTTCTTTGGGGTCGTCTGATGTAGTGTCTGATGCCAGTGACCCTGGCCGTCTACCTGCGAGAGACCCTGGCCGTCTACCTGATGCGAGTGACCCTGGCCGTCTACCTGATGCGAGTGACCCTGGCCGTCTACCTTATCGCCGCCTACTTCTGCCGACCTACAAGAGAGTGAGTGAAAGTTTTTGAAACATTAAAAATTTGTAAATCATTTGTTTAACAATTAACAAAGTAATCGCATCAAGGAAAGGTCGACACCATCTTTAGCGAAGACAGCCATGTCACAGTATCTGAAGTCGGGGCAAAACTTGGACAGGGTCTTCATTCAGCTGAAACGGAGTTCTCCCGCAAGGGAATTTTAAAGCTTGCAGAACGATGGGGAAAATGCGCGCAGAGAAATGGAGATTAAATTGAAAAGTGAAGAAAAGTTTATAGAATAAAGTGATAAATTCTGTATCCATAAATTCTGATTTGTAAACCGTTGCTCACGATTTTCAATATAGTCCTCGTATATTTGGATGAGCTAGGAAGAGCAATTGGAAGATATAACTCGCCTTCTCAAATCTCATTGCAACTGACTTTAGGGATGGCCACTGTCAATCTCCATTAGCCGTTCTAAAGCGTGATAATTCTTGATTCACTTTTCCTATGCTTTCTTGACCATAATAAACCATTAAGGAATGACATAACCAAGTACCGAAAGGCTAAATTAAACCATTCGCGGAACCATATTTTAAACCGCCCTATGTTAATATTTTAAGTTTCTAATGGACCATAACGATCCATTAAACCACGTACCTATGAACCAATTTGGATTACCATTAATTTTACATTATATTCATTCATGGCACATCATTCAAAGTTGTTTGATATATTACATGCCATATTTTAGCATTGAAAGTTCCAGTGAACCATAATGGTTCCGCTAAACCAGGTTCCTTGGAACCAATTTCGACTATCATTAATTTTACATTATATTCATTCATGACACATCATCCCAATTTGTTTTATATATTACATGTCATATCTTATCATTGAAAATTTTTGAGGGTGTCATAAGGGTACTATTAGAGCACGTGTCATTGTTTCGGTTTCAACCATTTTCAAAATGGTTCATTCCCGGAACCATATTTATTAATTGGCGAAAAAATTAATTTATTTCCGCTTCTATCTCGTCATTACGATTTGTTTAATATATTACTTAATAGAGCTGATAAGTATGATGTCACTTCCTGGCCAGTTGCCTAGCGATTCCAAACATTAGGTTTAACAATGTAGTGTAAGGCCATAGAAAAGCATAGAGAAGTTAAACCTAAGTTTGGAATCGCTAGGCAACCGGCCAGGAAGTGACGTCACCACTTACCAGCTCTATATATCTTTTCATTGAAAAATGCTTGGTGGGGTCGTGAAGTTACCATTTGTGCACGTGCCATTGAACGGATTTATATAATATTTGTGAGTGGTTCGTGCCATGAACCATATTCATCGACTGACGAAAACAGATTTTGAAAATCTTTCATAGCCTCGGAGGAGTTGGAGTTAAAGACAGACAGACGGACAGACAGACACGTTTCCCCACACAGACAGATAAAGCACCTTTCGGTACTTAATAACATGAACATGAGTAAACAGCATAGTTTATTCATTAAAGGGGCTTCCTCATTCAGGGCATCGTTTTGTCGTTTAGGCTTTTTATTAAAACTCTTCATTTTCAATTGGAATTGTTGAATTACCAATCTTTTACAAATGGAGACTGTCATCAGAACGTTTAGGCATTTGGCTCATAAAAACAATGAAATTAAAATAACTTTCAAAAACTTGTTAAAAAGCGTTACATTCAATAATACTTTCCTTTGAATAATCTGACTAGATAAAAAAAAAAATAAAACAGTAAAAAGTGTGACAACTAACTCTCCCCTAATGTATATGCTCGCATTAGAAAACGGAAAAAATTTCTGAACAAAATTCACGTTAAGCACCGTTTCTCATTCTTAACAATTGGCGAAACTTTATCGTCACGAATTCCCTCACGCTTTTTGTTAATTGATGTTTTGACATTGATCTTTAAATCTTCAATATTTTTTTTTTTAATTCCGAAACTATCAAAAGGCATGTGTACGTACAACTACATTTTGAGCTATCATCCGAATTCTCACATGCCGGAAAACCCGATGAAAACTTCTTCTAGGCATACAGATGCAAAGAGGTATAAGCTTTAGACTTGTCCACACAAAGCATATATAGCTCATTTTAATGACAAAATGTAAGACTTTAAACACTTTTATAAAAACACAAGCTAAAAGCATCTTGCGATGGTTAATTCTACACATCGCAATTCATTCTTAAAATTTCACGTAAGTAAATATTGCGTTAACTTACATTTTCTTTTCCTATGTCCCGATATCCTCCTTCAAAAAAGATGTCTGACTGCTAGACTGGCTGCTATTTATACAAATAGACAATAGGCTAACAGATAATAGACTGATATGGAGACCCCCTCCCCTTCATTCATTCATTCATCATTAATTACAAAACAGGAAAGGTTTCTATCGCTTTAATTTGCTGCTTTTTTTTTCCTTTATTATTTGTTGTGATTGGGAAAAACGATAAGATTAATTTAAATAACAAAACATTTAATGAATAAGCAACCTTATCAAAATCTAATTCATTGGAGAGTGATAATCTGTATCACATTACTCTTAATAGATTTTTTATTCAAGATTTTATATATTTAGATAAACCTCCGATGAGTCAGGTATTAACAAATTCTATCTGTAATTGAAATGTTTTGAAAGAACTGCTATTCTAGAGTCAAGGAATGCAAGATTACAGTATTTATTACCTTATATGGGCTATTTAATGTACATATCGATATTAAGTGCATACCAACGGAAAATATTTATAACTCATAATTTCATTAGAATTCATCAGAATATTTACTTTTTGTATTTATATACGTTTTATTTAAGAAAAAAGCGAAAGATAAAAAAATGTAAGTCAAACAAACCCAAAAAAAAGTTTATTAATTTATTATAACTGCAATCAGGTATTATTAAAGTATCTTAGGAATCTCCTTCCTTGTGTTAACTGAAATCTGTACTGAGCGAAATCGCATATATCGGAGCTTTTATTTCTAAAAAAAATTATGTTCAACAACTTCATTTTACTAATAAACTGGTAAACATTGCCCCATTAAAAGTTTCTTGAATTATGCAATTAAGTTTTTTTTATTAGTTATCGTGAGCTTTAAAACAAAATAAGCCACTGAATTCTGACTACATTTCTGATTAAAAAGTTTTAAATGTAAACAATCTAAATTCGAAAATTTGCATTATCTGTTTCGCATAACTGGTATTTAATGAATATAGAAAGATGCCATTAACGAGTATGTGCAAAAAAAAATAAATAAATAATAATAATAATAATAATAATAATAATAATAATAATAATAAAATCCGCCACTTACTGTTAGCATTGAATCATCTTTACATATTTAACTTCTCTAATCAAACCGAGATATTTAACAAATTTATCAATTTTTTTTTTTTAAATTTTGTTTAACAAAGTAATGAATATTTGTCCTTTTATTCTTAGCATTATCAAAGAAAATAGTTGAAACTTGATTTCTATGGAATGTTTACTTTCTTTAAAATATTGTATAGCCACTTTCCACTTTATACTTAGTACGCGATCTTTCAACAGACTGCAATAGAATTTCTGTTATTTTGCAATAGAATTATTCATTTTGCCTACATCTATATTTGACTCAGATTATCAGTCAGCGGAAAAAAATCATTTCTGCATTATTACAAAGGTTCCGTGATTCATGCGATAGAGCGAACAATTGTAGAGCTAAAACTTTTACTCGTGACGAATTACACTTTCTCAATCTCCCCACTTCTCTCCTATTGTACGTAAAGAGTCTCCCGATGCATGAAGGGAGACAATGTTATGAGTATGAACAATTACAAATTACTATTTCTTATTAGAAAGACAAACTACTCTTAAGCATATCGCGGAACTAAAGTAGAACTTCATTTAACATACTTTTAGGGACTAACAAATGGTTCTAGGACAATTGCCCTCCAAATTGCCCCAGACGAATGATCTAACTTAATAAAATTGTTTTAAAAATTTTGTTTTTTTATTTCATACCGTATTTTGTATTTAAATCTGAAATTCCGAGCTTTTCAGTTTCAAGCTTGGTACATAATCTGAATTCTTTCAAAGATGATAATATAGAAACACGTTGTTATAAGTAGATTTTTAATAGATTAAGTCGCTCGCATAAGACACGACTGGCAAGAAGAGCTTATTATACCATAGCTGGTTTCGTTTCTTTTCCAATGATAATAATGTTCGATGTATTTTTTATATTAGCAATTGAGATTTTGATATTCACGATTTAAAAATTGCACTCACCTCTGATGTTGGAAACAAAACACGGGAGGAAAACTAATGGCATATTTTTCAACTAACCTAACTGTAAGTGTCTTTACTTATCAAAATAAAGTAATTAACAATTAATTTATAAAAAAAAAGTAATTAGTGTATGTTATTAATAGCCTTGACATGAAAAGTTGTTTAAAAGCTACATAAAACAAATGGAAATGCTCATTTTACAATGAAAATAAAAAAGAAGAAAAATCACACGAAATAAGTCACTCGCTAGTTACACTATTGGCAAGAAACCATTCCGGTATCACCGAAGTGACTTAATTAGTCTCTATCTGTACGGAGTAACACAGATTATGTAAGGACAGAAAATTAATCAGAAGACAGGTAACCTAGATAAAGACTCGCACACTGAGCGATGCTTGTCTAGCAGACGAAATGGACATATGTGATGAAATAAAAACGATTATGTCCAAGTGAAGTGTTTCCCTATTCTTTTTCTTGATTAAGATTACATACATTTGGCACCTATGGACAGGCAGGGGGGTCGAAAAATCTATAATCCCCAAATTACTTGGCATGTATCGTAAAATTTAAAAATTTGTTAATGCCAACAAATAGGAAGCCGTGGGTGGACTGTCTGTTGACATTCCTCACAAATCTTAGCAGATAAGAACCCATTTCCAATTACAGACTTGTTCCACATTCAAAAAAAAAAGAATGAAAAAAATCATCATAATCGGATGAAGAGATCACTCAAAGATGAAATATTGAAATATTTCTACATGCTTGGATGCCTGCGCCTGTCCTGATAAAGCCGAGCTGCAGTAGCACAATTTTCATTAGCAGCACTTTGCACATAACCATGGCAGTCATTTCCTTAACTGTATTCTCAGGCATCGTATTGTACAATGCAATGTTTCTCGCCTGGTGTATTTCTTGGTTCCATAAACTTATACCGAAAGCCCCCCTAACTAAAGCACTGTATAATGAAAGTATGGATAATTCGTGCCAGGCAGCCATTTTGATGCCTATTTCGATACGATGATTGCCTCTTCTTTGTAGCAAATTCAAACATCAGAGGCACATTCCTCTCGAACTTTTGTCAAAAAGGAATTTTTCAATCTGTAAGTGTGGATTGATATTATTCTCCACACTTGGAAACCAAAAAATGCAGTGTAATAGTTGTGTTCATTTCACCCACAATCGATCCAGTGCCCCTAGGGCCCACTTTGGGACTTGCGTTTGCGATTGTGCAGATAGTTAACATTAACCGTAAACGTTAATTTGAAAAAAAGGACTCATTTTATATTTAATCTCTTATCTATTTCTTTTTTCCTTCATCTCTCCGCACCCTTCCCATCTCCTCGAGTTTTGAAAAAGAAATTTCCAAAAATTATTTGAAATTCTTTTCAAACTTGAACAACAATATAGAAAAGACATGGAACAAATTATTTCGCGTACAAATAACAAAGAGAAGAACGGAGTGGATTTTAATTGTGTTTTCCATTGTTGTAGGCTATGCTCTGACTAAGGATGGATCTGACAAAGATTACAAACTCGTTAGCCACAACAGCATAAACGCAAAAACAATAAAAAAATAAAACTTTACAATTATATTTATATTTAATGAAAAGTAAGAAATTACCTTTTTATGTATTTTCGTGGCAAGGCTTCCATCGTTAAGCAGATAGAAGGAATAGTTTGAAAAGCCTAAAACAAAAGAAAAACCTGCTTCTGCAGTTTATATTTTTGAAATAAGAGCCTAAAATAATTAGCCAATCAGGGATTAGCGGTCATGGGTAATGAATGACATGTTTAATTAGCCAATCAGGGATTACGTTTCAGGTAATGATTGGCTACAGGGATGACATGTAGTTCAGTGAACACTTTATTAGGGGTGAGTCATTATCTAAGTTTAAAAGATTAGTTGCCTGATTAGGGAAATTCCCCCACACTGATTTCCCCTAGATTTCCCACACAAGTTTTTGGGGGAGAATCTAGAGGTAGGATAAAAACATTTAGGGGAATTTTTAATTTTTGTACGGGGGAAAAAGTTTAACCGTAGTTACAATAATGCATAATCTAAGCCCTTGTATTACTTTTAAAGATGATTTACAAAAAAAAATCATCTTGTAAACGTTGTTTCATATTAGCCATTCATGACTTCATATTAGTAACCAATCACGCTCTTACAACTCAGAAAACATGTATTCAAATGATAATTTTGAAAACTCAATTCTTGTTAAGCTTTCTTCAATTGAATAAAATGTCGATGACAATAAAATGGTAAAACTTTTATTTAATAACAATTAGAAAATATCACTAAATGAGTAGCCTATTTTTTTTTTTATAAAAGCAAAGACGGACATAGTCATTTTTTGACTTTTTGAGTTAGGAGTGGTTTCCCATGGTATTTTTCCCGCTGAATTCAATGGCGCTATCCTTTTGAAGCAAAAGTGGCTAGAAATGGCTTAAAATTCAGTTTAAAGTGTGATGTGTAAAGCAAAAACGGACATGTAAAATAGCGTTTTGAAGCAAACACAGACACATCCTTATAAACCAATGGGAACTCAAGATTTTGGTCATGTGAACAAGATGGCCACCTACATCGTGTCATCTGCTGCTGGAAAGAGATGAAACTTTTGTTGTTGATGATAATACAGTAACAGGTGAATGTGAATGCTTACATGACAACATTATTGAGGATGAACTGGTGCTAACAGGAATCTCCATTGATCATTAAAAACTATTAATGAAAAATTTTATTTCATTTTAATTTCAAAACTGTTTATTTTTTTTAAAAAACTTGAAAAAAAGTATGTTTCAACAAATTTAAAAAAAAGTTACAATAATATTTTGTAATAAAAAAAAAATCTTTTATTTTCCATTATAATAATAAAATTTTGTGATACTTGCCATTGAGTCGCAATGTTAAAACGTACTTGAGTTGCATGCAAACACGGACACAGTCCACATTATGAAGCAAAGGCGGACATTGCAATTTTAGACTTCACTTTTCACATTTAAAAAATAAAAAAGTAGGTGGTAAAGGTAATTCATTTAATTACATATTTTTTAAACTTAATTTTAAAAAAAACATTATTAATTTAACATAAAAAACAATGCTACAACAAAAAAATGCGTTTTTCTTAAAATCACATTCGTGGCGTATGTCCGTCTTTGCTATTAGGCTACTCAAATATAAATAATAAAACTTGTGTTTGGAATGTATTTGTAATGCATATACATTTAAATTTTAAAAACGAAGTTGATCAATTATTTAGGAGTGTTTCTTCAGAAATCTTCAAATCTGGGGGAATTTGAAGCAACTTCTGGGGGAGGACTATTAGCGGCATCTGGCAACACTGCTTGGATTGCCATGTTTTCGAATGAATCTAATAAAAAATTTTATTAACCGGATAAACCATTTTAAAATTATCTTTGATGAAACACTGCCCCCGTTTCAAAGGAATTTTTCACATCACAGGAGATTTACTGCTTTTGCCAATTTTCACAATCTCATTAAGATTTCTTTTAGCTTGCCCCCGATAAACTTTTGGGGCACTGACTACAATCCATTTTGTAAATACCTGATCGCTCGAAAGCCGGGATGTTGTCCTTGATTTTTTTAATAAGAAAAAAAAACATTAAACAGAATAGTTTTAATGATGTTTGAAAGACAACGAATTTGTGAACCTTTAAAATTACTTTTTATTGTGTTCATCAAACTTTCTGATGGTTTGGATAGGAGAAATTCACGATCTGTGAATCGGGTGCCCGCCTCCTATTCGGCTTTCCATGTTGACAACTTGGTTATCTTTAAGACACTCAGTGACAGCACGGCCACAGATTAACGATTACATTAACGATAGCATGGCTGTGGCATGGCTGTACAAGTGTCTGCGATAGCCCAATTGGTAGAGGCGTGGACTATGACAGTCGAGGTTCCTATTCAAGTCGCAGAATTTTTCCATCCATTTTCTAATTAATAGCATTTCTTAGGCGAATTTTTTTAAGAAAATCCATCTGGTACTTAAATTTTTTTTAACAATTTTCATTTGGCAATGATTTTCTATAAATTTTTAAAAACCGAATTTTTCCCCTCGTAATTAAATTTTTTTAAAATTAAACCTGCCGTTTTCCCCATATTTTTACATTAAAATTGGCTGCCTTAAGATCCCCTTCTGGAATCCTCTGTGAGAAATGCTATAAATTCTTCCCCATTGTCCCACCCTTTTGACTGCCAACTGACCAGGAACCAATCATCTGGCTATAAAAACAGTATACATACACGAGTCTGTTGTGATGGTCCTGTGGACACTTTAGGGATGGGTTCATTTCGGCCTGACACTTATTAGTCATTTTCGATATGGATTGAGGAACGAGTGACTTCAAGTAGTTACCAAGATTTAAACAATAAAAGCCAGAAACTGTGGACACCAGCATACTAATTAAAGGAACACTGAAAACACTAATCCACATGATAATTTTTATTGACTCAGATGTACATTTCGGAAACCAAATTTCCTTCATCAGTGAGTCAATAAAAATTATCATGTGGATAAGTGTTTTCAGTGTCCCTTTAGTTAGTATAGTTACCAAGAATTCATTACACTAACACGAGAAAAAACTAAGCTGGTCGAGAGAATTTTATTAAGAATGTAAACAGTGGAATCGTAATTGTGGCATACTCTATGTTTATCAGGAAACATTCTTTATAAAACTTATGGAAGAAATTATTTGGAAAGAGATACATTAGGGAGATGCCTTTCAACTGACCTAATCTTAAAAGGGGAAATGACCCTTTTTTTTCGCAATTTTCTCCTCCGCTTTTAAATTAGGGTCCGCGTTTTTAAGTATTTTTGTTAGTCGAAATGTTTCGCTGGGTAGGTTAGACAAAGACAGACAGGTCAAAGATGACGCTCGTGCCTCGAATCCGCGGCTCAGTGGTCTCGAGAGCGATTGACCTGCGTCGCAACGCTCTCGACCATCTTTAAAAAATTTTGCGTTTTGCAGCGGGGAGTGGAAGGGATCGATTAAAGATCGTTCCTCCTTTAGCCCCAACCGTCTTCTCAAAATATAGATTTCTATACAGATTTATGTTAATTACAATAGAGAAAACTTAGATACGATCCCCAAAGGGTTAGCAGAATATTTTTGATGGTCTTCGAAATGTACAGTGTGTCCCAAATTGATGTATACACTCTTTGAAACGTTATAACTCAGCAACGAAATGAGATAGAAATGTATGGCTTGTTGTATTTTATTCCTTAAACTTCCTTAAGCCCGTACATGTTCAAAATATCCACCTTCTGCCATAGTACATTCCCAACACCGACGTTGAACAGAGCGACATACCGACTGGATTGTAACTAATGGAATATTATTGATGGAATGTTCAATCTGATCTCTTAATTCCGTCAGTGTTTCTGGGTTTGTGGCGTACACCGTGTTCTTTAAAGTTCCCCAAATATGTAGAAGTCGAGAGGGGTAGAACTTCTCTTTCTTCCGCACTGAGCTGTCAACACATCTGTCACTGTTCCTTCGGCTTCAAACTTGTCTCGGAGTTTTGTTATCGTTGCCCTTGTTGGGGGTGGTGTACCAAATTCAACCCTCCAACGTCGTTGAACGTCAATAAATTCTCCACCTTCCAATAACACTTCAGTATCCACTTACGTTCATCGAATGAAAGTCTCACCGCCATTTTAGTTTATAAGCAAATAAACAACAATGAACGTGTTGCTATACTTTTCCAGCGCCGTCTTGATCATAAACAACAAAACCTTATATTTCTATCTCATTTCGTCAGGACCGTACCCAAGGGGGGCTGAGGGGGCTGCACTCCCCCCCCCCCGAAATGGGCCCCCTGTTAAACTAAATCTGTTACATGGGGGCCAGCTCCCCCCCCCCAAAAAAAAAAATTCTGGATACGGCCCTGCATTTCGTTGCTGAGCTATATCGTTTCAAAGTGTGTATACATCAATTTGGGACACTGTATATCCGTGGTTCCAGATTAAAAATCTCATTTGTGGGATTGTGGTTTCTCTTATTTTGTTCGTCGTGTTTTTGAAAGAGTTCGGCAGTCAATGAGGAGAAGTTGGATTCATTCATCTAGTTGGTGGTAGCAATTGTCAGGAGTTATTGTATAAGGGTTGCCCAAATGAAAAATGGATACGGTCTGGATATGTAATACATGTACCTTTATTTGAAAGTAATCACCATGTTTGTTGAGGTATTGGTCCCATCTTTACACAGCAAGTCAATTCCCTTGGCGTAGAAGGTTTATGGTTGTTTTTTGCAAAAGTCTTCACGTTTTCGTCCGAATTGAAATGTTTCCCTTGCAATGTTTTCTTGAGCGGCCCAAAGATGTGGTAATTACATGGTGACAAGTCTGGGCTGTAGGCAGGATGTTCCAAGACTTCCCACTGGAATTGCTGTAGCATCATTGTGGTTTCACGGGAGACATGGGGGCGCGCATTATCGCGCAGAAGGCACCTGTTGTGAGAGAAGACCTGGCGTTTGTTTTTAATTGATTACCCAAGTTTCGGGAGAGTACTGCAGAATTGTGCATAATTGATGGCGCATTTCTTTGGCAGAGAATCAACCAGCAGGATCCACGGTCGGTGGTCGAGGAAAAAGGTGAAGTCGCAATTTATGCACTCTGGTACAAGTCTGAAATCTACTAGCACACCCTGACAACTTTTGATGCTATGGGATGCATCCATTTTTCATTTGGACAACCTTCACAGATTGACAAGTTTTACATTTAATATTAGGTAATAAAAGATTTTTTTTGTCAAAAAAAAACTTTATCACTCTGTGTCTTTGAAACAAAGCAGCATTCCAAAAATCATCAAAAGGCAAAAGATTCTTAAAATAACCCAAAGAATTTTTAACACATGTTTAGTGAACGCCCTATATCAAGTACATCCAAATGCCTGCCTTGCTCTCAACCCTGTCGAAGTTGGTGATGAGCATCCGTCGTTGCCTAAGCTTCTTAGGCAAGGTCCCGAGAGTACATCCCGAATAAATTGGGCAAGTCTCTTCAAAAAGTAGGGGGCAAAAGATGACTGAATAGGCATACTACAAAGGTGATCATAAACTGGCCACTAGAATTTGGAAGTGCACATATATAATTTAACAGAGGTTTCAAACACTAATGTTTAGGTGAAATACAGGGGGTTATAAAATAACGTCAGGTATCCAGAGCCTTCTAGCGAGTAAAGTAATGGACGAAACATAACAAAATTTGATGGGCGTACATAGTGGACCATGGGATTTCGGTTTCTAAAAAAATAAAAATTAGTATCAAAAGTCGCTACCAATAAATTGCATTAATTTGCATAAAAGCGTTCCGTGTAGAGATCACGAGTATAAAAGGAAAGGCTGGGAGAATTCTCATCATTCTGAGGCCAACTGCCTTTAGATAGCTCTTACCTTACAGGACCGTGCTTTGTTAGTCAAGCTATATTATCAGCTGAACGAGAATACCAGTGCTGCCCTTCGTGAATTTCGGCGGTTAAAGAAGTTGCGAAAAAGACTGATGAGCATGAACAAACTTACGAAACGTGATTCAACGATTTGAAACTACAGGAACTCTAGCACAGCAACCAGGCCAGGGACGCAAAGCGGTTAGTCAGCAACAAGTTGAAGAAGTTGCAACTGGTGTTGTCGAACAGGAAATGGCGAATGTGCAGGGTACCAGGAGTGCTCGGGCAGTATCCCGGCACATGCAGATCCCATACTCAAGGGTGCGGAAGATCCTGCATCAGATGTTTTACTCGTATAAAATCTCTTCTGTTCAAGAATTGCTCCCTGGCGATGCGGCCACCCGACTGGATTTTTCATTGAGATTCTTAGCACGAATGCAAGTGAATAGTATATAGCCCTGGCAGATTTTATGGAGTGACAAAGCACACATTTGAATGGTGGTATTAACATACACAACTGCCGCATCTGGTCTGCGAATAATCCGCACGCTTGTGTGCAAGAGTCTCTCCACTTGCCAAAAGTCACAGTGTTGCATGGCTTATAGCATCTTTTATCATCGGTCCTTACTTTACGAGGGAAATCGTGCAAGTGGACCAGTGACCTGTGCCATTACGAGGCCAAGAGAGACAAGCCAGGGCACTCAAGAGTCACCGGATCATCGGGGTCTGGGCAACAATTCATCCTTCATTGTATACAACAAACGAAAAAATACTGCTTGTTAAAATCCAAGATGGAGACAATGAAGGATGAATTGTTGCCTGGACCCGATGATCATGTGATTTTTGAGTGCCCTGCCCCATCTCTCGTTGGCCTCGGTATCATTACTGCTGACAGGTAAGCCGATTTGCTAGAGAACTTCGTGGTTCCACAACTGCAGCAACGAGGATGTCTCGATTCGACACATTCATGCAGGATGGTGCATTATCCCACATTGAATGTAAGGTTCAGCCTGTGTTGTAGCAACATTTATTTCTCCAACAGCTGAGTTATTAGTCGTGCATTTCCTACGGTATGGTTACCGAGGTCACTCGATCTCAATCCTTGTGACTTTTGGTTGTGGGGATTTCTTAAAGGTGTTGTGTATCAAGGACATCAACAACGTTAAAAGATCAAATAACATTACAGATAAGACAAATTAATTCTGATATGTTGCGAGGCGCCATGGAAAATGTCGTGCATCGTATGAAGTTCTTGGAACATCACGATGGTGGTCATTTGTACGTTACAATCATTTGTTGTTAATAAAATTGATGCGAGATGTGTCGTTTGACATTTAATCATTCAGTATTCACACTAATACACTTTTGCAGCGCCAAAATTTTATTGGTAGCGACTTTTAGTACTAATTTTTATTTTTTTAGAAATCGAAATCCCATGGTCCACTATGTACGCCCATCAAATCTTGTTTCGTCCAATACTATACTCGCTAAAGGACTCTGGATACCTCATGTTATTCTATAACCACCCTGTATATTAATGGACCATCTGCCAATCTCACACTTTTCTACAAACGTTCCCATTAAAGTTCAAATAAATAGCCACAGTGATTATTCTCCATTCATCAATGATAAGATATTGACTGAAATTCAAGAGGAAATCATCCGAAGTTCAAGAACATTGATATCAGGCATCTGTAGCCCTTCAATTCAAATGTCATTATTTTCCCTGAGACCTTGGTAGAAGGGAAGTCCATTGTGATGCACAGGCCATTCCCAGAGCTGGAAGGACGAATTTTCTTAGGCTGTAGTGTTAAGAGGCACCAGTGCTCAGAGAGGATGCATAACTCAATATGCAAAAAAATACCCTTATCACATTTGAATTTAGAAGAATATTCACATATATGAATTTACCAACCTAAGCTACAGCATAAAGAAACCCACTTTTACCATTTCCTATAATTCACTGTTCCATACAGGGGACATCATTTCTATTAATACATTTTGTACCAATCTTGATGATTCAATTACACTATTAATCATACATTAACTGTTCATCCATGGTAAATATTAATTAAGCTATTCCACAAATACTATGATATTTGTGCCAACATTATGGCCTTCGAAGTTTCTGATGGTACTTTAGTTACCTCTAGGATTTCTACTTCTGTTGGTTTTTGTTGCTTCTAAGATGTTCTACTTCAGAATAACATCATTCACTGTCATTTGGGACACTGTATCATGACAAATTTCCAAAACGCTCTTTAAAGATAGTGTAATGTTAAAAGTCTCACAGCTTTTCGTAATCTAACTTAACAGCACTGAGGTAGCAGATGCCAAAAATACCCCTGCTAGTTCACTCAAATTGATGGAGTTTGGAACGTTTTCCAAGCTCCAAGTTACGTGTGTGATCAATTACAGGACCATCAATATAGATTTTAAAACGGGATTAAGTGTGGATCTTCCACAAATAACTGAACATTCCTCGTTTTGAACAGATTCAATAAGTTTCATAGAATTGTCTGTACTAACTACAGACATCAAAAGATTTCATTACATCTGTGAATTTGTGAGGCTTCACAATAGTTATTAAAATCAACCTTTTTAATTCTATAATCTAACAACGTAGCAGACTATACTGCATGATGCTCTCTTATTTGAATCTATGCTGCATATCTATGCTTAGCTTTCAGCTGCTTACCAACACGCTTGGAAGACTTTTCGAAAATTCAGTGTTTAAATGAATTCTACACATGGGAAAATGGTTCAAAAGATCGAAAAATTCGATATCAATGTCTTTTGAACATCGATACATCAGCTACTATTGCCTAGCACTAATTAACATGATCATGTAATATCAGAAGCAGAGGAACGTTCTGGATATTAATTTTGAGAACAAAGATTCCCTCCTGGACTACCGTGGGTAATATTTTTTTTCTTCTTTTTCTTTCCTTCTTCCTGCTTTTTTGTATCTTCCTTGTTTCTTTTCTCTTTTATTTAGGGTGTCATCATCAATATTATATTACAAGTTGCATTATGTGGTTGACCCATTTGGGTCCAACAGGCTCATTACCTATCTCAGTGTATTTCCTTTGGTATCTATTGAGGTAGAGCAAGTTTTATGAAGAACTGCTACTGTCCCATCCAAAGGTATATAGATTATACTCCGCAGTTTGATTGTTGAGGCAGCATTAAGAGAAGAGGAAATAGTCCAGCTCAGGAAATCAAGAGGAAGAGAAAGATAAGACATAGAGGTAGTCGATTTTAGACAAGATTCGGTCATATCTTCTGCATAGTATCTTTTAAAGAATGTAATTTCTAACGATTATATACAATCATGTAAACACACTTCAATAAAAGAGTTCTTTCCAGGAATAAATAAATATACAAAAAGATGCATACCTCATGCTTATTTCGTAACGATTTTGAGGTTTTCAGCTGATGGACAATTTTTCAATCCCGGATAATACGTGGCTTTTTCTCAGTCCCTTCAATGGGGCAGAGATTTTGGCAGTTAAAGCGTTCCTGAGCGAGATTTTGTAATGTATGTAAATGAAGATTAAGAACTAACATTTGTAGGAAAAAAAAAGTCACTAAACAATAAAATTTTATTACAATCAACAATTTTTTTTATGGTGTGAAAAAAATTACACAAATCCATTAATAAAAATCAAAAACACAAAACCATCCAAAAGATTTTTTTTTTAATAACTACAAACTATTTTACAGAACATCCATTCATCCATCACATTAAAGCAAATAATTTGTTCTGCATTATATACATTAACTGATGACACTCGGTTATAAAATGCTTTTCATATATTCATATAAAACAATATTTTTTTTTTCCCTTTTTAGTTAAAAGTTCATTTTTAATACAAGACAATATTACCATTTATAAACAGCATCTGAAGTATGTTTTATTTTTTTTCACCATCAATGGCAGCACCTCTCAGATTTTTGTACCATTCAGCTTAAAGAATAACCTCTCAGAGGGACTTATTTTGCCTTTTGGTAACAGAATTTTATTAGAGATGTCTTAACAATATCCCATTAACACAATGCTACCACTGAAGGAATTTTCTTAAAACGTAAAAGAAATAAAACAAAAATAATCATCTTCCAAAAATAACTTACAATTAATTAATACACTAACAATGATTTGATTCAGAAATAGCATTGATTCAATTTTCAACACCTCAATATGCAAATGTATAAAACTTTTACTGAGATCACACATATATATGCTTCCTATAATAACAAACCTCAACTTCACATTAAAGAAATTAATATTAATAAAACATGAAGAATCTACCATACAAGCTTCAGCCCTTCAGCAATTCCCAACTTCCACTAGTATCATCGGTGGCTTTTTTTTTCTTTTTGCATTTTTACCTTCATTACACTTGTTAACAAGCAACATTTTAAATATATACACATCGTGTGCATACATTGTTATGTACATTCACATGCAAGAAAGTATGTGAATATAAACTATGCACATACATCGCAGATAACACATGTATGTGTGATCTCTATTAATAATGGCCCTTTTCACAGTATGTGAAAAACAACATACAACAACAAGTCATCACAAAATAGCTTTAGGTTAAAGCTTCACATCAAATTATCTACAGAATTTAGTTATCATTACACCACCTTCGAGTAGCTTCAATTGTACAAACATTACAATGGAACTTTTCTTAAAATAAAATTCCAATCCGATATGATCAATTGTTTGTTTTGGAATTTAAAAGAATTCATATGACAGCTGAAAAAAGAAGGTCATGATTAAAAAAAAAATAATATATTTATTATGTATATATTTATATAAATAAATAAGATCAAAAATTTATTTTGTACAGCAAAGCTAAAATGGGTTGATATTTTTCAAAAAATACTTTCACTGGTTGATTGAAAACCAGACCATGGTTATGGCTATTTATTATAGTATTTTTTTTTTTATTATTATTAATCTCCAAGTTCAATTCTTAAAATTATGATAAATTACATACAATGGGCAAATACTTCCCTTTATTTTGGATGACAAAAAATATATATATTAGGAAAAGGTTTGGAATGCAGCAGCAAAAATTGTTTTACAAAATTAATATTTATTAAACTTTTTATTATTATTATTTTTTTTAATGCATTTACTTTTCAGAAGTTGGACCTGAATTTTTAACTTGATCCCGTCACTGCCCAAACTAAAAATACAAAGAATTAAAATTAAAAGAGTACATGGAAACGCATGTAAAATTAAACAATAATTTATTCTTACACATAATGATTTAAGGGCAATGAAAATATTAAAGATTAAAAAAAAGGAAATTCAAATATAGTGTCGTTATGTTACGATATTCAAAATACATACACAAATTACTCATAGTTAGTTTGACCAACTAGAAAAAGTGCCTCAAAAATTTTTTAAAAATCGATTTCTTTTTCGTCTTCAAAGAATCGAGATACATTTCATAAAGTTACTTCAATAAAGCCAAATTATTGAAAAAAATTATTTGTGTCGTCATTAATTTGTGTTGATTGGCCATTTTTATTATAAAATAATGAACAATCACGAGTAGCGATACAAACATGAATACTGTATTTACAAGTTCACAGATGGCTTTATAGAGCATGAGAATTTTATTCATAGCTGAAAAAAATTAAGAAAATTCGAAAGGTATATCAAAAAAAAAAGAAAAAAAAGATCCAAAATGTGGGCGAAAGAGAGGGTTATGTTCAACCAAAATAAATTCAAAATATAATCGAGAAACGATGAAAATAAAGCAATCATAGAGGAAACAGTGGATAGGATATCTCCTTATGTAGTTCTCTCTGTATTAAATTTAATAAATTTCGTTCATTTGAGGCAGTTTTCCTCAAAGTGGCCTTTCACTCTTAGATCCTACAAAAAACATTTCGATATACAAGACAATTATATAAAAAAATACAATACAAAATTGATGTTAAAACCAAGACCTTGAAAAAAAATAATAAATAACTGATGTGCTCTTTACAGCGTTAGCAAAAGTGCACATGAAGTAGAGAAAGTAGCAAGTTAAGACAGAAGAAGAAATCAGAAATCTTAGATACTCAGTTCAAATTTAGAACTTAAAACCAAAAGTTTGATAGTAAAAATACATCTCAAATCATTTCTATACGGATTTGTAATAACATTTAATCAAAAAAGGATGAAAACGAAGGGAAAACAAAAAAGTTTTAACAAACATGTTCAAAAGAAGGCTGAAGTAGAATGACAATAGCTGATATTTACCCGGATAAAATGCACACATAACAAAAAACAAAATTTAAATAGCTATAATCATTTCCTTAATATTAATAAACCTGACAAACGTCATAAACCATAGTTGTAAAATTTGTCACAGCAAAAAAAAACAAACTGAATTTAAAAAGGAAAAAAAATTAGGGTAGTGTGCATTTCATTTTGTATGGAACTTTTATAAAACATTTTTAAATTAAAACAAATTTGTTGGCTTTTAGGAATCAATTTGTAATTGACATAATCGCTATAAACTGCTGATTTGTGTACGAGAAGCATGGTTGATGGTATCTCTATCATGCTTAGCCACTTGCAGCCCATGCTAAGGAGTAGCAATTGGAAAAAGGGATTAAAAAGAGAGTAGAAGGATGGGTAAGGGGAAAAGGGGCAAGGAAGGAAGGAAGTAAATAGAAAAAAATATATATTAGTTGCAAAAAAAAAAAAAAAAATCTATCATTATACATGGCAGTTTTTAGTTTTTTGCTAAACAATGACTTCTATACAAAATTAGTAACATCCTTAATAGTTAAGGCTTCTGTTTCTAAAGAAACGAGATTCGTATAGACTATAAGGACTTTTTTAATGGTTAATTTTTTCTAAAATATTAAAGATATATATCAAATATATCAATTTTCATAATGTTTAATTAAAAACCCACGAAAGGGTTTTATGGACAGCAGAGCAGCCTTAAATTTTGGTTAGAAAAATCTCAATATTGAAAACTGTAACAGTCTTGCAGGTGTTGACAGTAGATACAGCATGAACATTTTAAGCAAATAACATTTATGGTGTGTGTTAGGAAATCCTGCCCTTTCCACCTTTGATATGTCCTTTCAGGTTTAAGGCCTTACTTAAATATCTGTTAACATCCCATCACAGTCACAGTTTTCTAGAAAAATAAAACTTTAGCGCAAATTTATTATTTTTTTTTATTTAGTAAAAATTCATTTAAAAATAAATTTAGAGGTATGCGTTCTTCCTATAGATGAATGATTGGTTATCAACAGAGTTGGCATAACACTTAATACACACACAGATGCAAGACAATGGTTTGTTTAGATGGATATGGATGTCAACCAAGCTGCAGAATGCAAGATGAAAGAAAGAAATACAAATTAGACAACACACAATTAAAAATGAAGTGAAAGAAAGAGAATGTAGTTTAATTTCGCATGCAAGACCGAAATGCTTAAAATATTAAAAACATTAACGTTTCATTCAAATTTCCTTCAAATTTTTATTAAATTTATAAAAAGAACATCTTTAAACTGGTTTGTCAACATTAAGAAATATGATATATATACTTTTGACTACAGTATATTCAATTTTCATGCTTTATCAGGTGTTAAATTTATTAAATAAATTCTATTAATATAAACATGGGTTGGTAGGTTAAAGAGTTTTGTTATTGGATTTTATATTATCTTACCTGGGAATTAGCCTGTTCATCATATTTATCTCCTTTACATGAAGGAAACTTTGTAATAAATTAAGATACAACATCCAATTACAATACATATACACAGCAATATACACATCCAAACAGGAAGAAAAGTTAATTGGAAAAAAAATGAAAACCCATGCTAATATACAGTAAAGAGATAAAGATAGAAAGCCCAAAAGATAAGCTTCTTTAAGAAATTTATTTAGCTAAATGTGTCTTTGAACTGTGCAATAAACATTTTATGCAAGTCTAATGATTTTGCATTTTTTCTGAAGAAGTTTTTACGTGTCAGACATATATATATATAATATTTTCAAGAATCTATTGGGAAAATTTAAAGGAAGCAAAATTAAGAAGTGAATCATGGAGTCCATGTTGGTAAAGAAGAAGTGGGTTTGGAGTAGTGGGGATAGTGATCATGTGGTCTTTAGAACTACTATTAACACGTGATATGTCAATATATCATTTGATCAGGTATGATTAGAAATAAAAGAAGGTAGAGTTATTTTCCATTTTCTAAGCATATACATTCGAGAAAATCAATTTTGTGAATGAAAAAATTGGGGATTCAAAAGTTCGGATAAAAGCGATAAAATAAATGTATGAACTCGGGACTTCCACTACTTTCTTATACCCTCTTGGGGAAGTAGGAACAGGGATTAATTTCTTATTTCTCCTTTGTTTTTTTTATATACTATTTCTATAGCTTTTGCAATTATTAGTTGTGGATATTTATTATACAAGGTCAGTTCAAAAAATAACCGGACTTTTGACATCCTAACTTTATTACCTGAATTACAATATTATACAGTAGTACCTCCATATAGCGAACGTCGATGTAGCGAAATTATCTCTATGTAATTTTTCTGTAGTCCCGGCAAAAGTCCTATTGATTTAATACTTTTTCAACCTCCATATAGCAAAATCTTTATAGTGTAATTATCCCTATAACATAAGGTTTTTTCGAACCACACAAATTTTACGTCCAATAAGTTTTTATGTCACAAGCTCTGCCTAGTCAGTTGCAGCTGTGGCATTAGGCTTATTTTATCAGCAAAATTACGTAAAGTTCTCCAGAACAACGTTACTGCACCAAACTACCTTTAATGCACTGCAGAGCAATAACAGCAGCCTGCTGACAAGTTTAAATGTGCAAGCATGTTAAAAATTTATTTTCTATGAGAATCAGCACAAGAACTACCGTAAAAGTTGTCGAAACTCAAATGAAATTTTTATATTAACTCAAATTTATGAATTTATTTTATTGAAAGTTTAAGCTCATAAATATTTTTGTGAAATGCTACTTTTACCGAGGCCAACGAAAAAACACTCATAAAATATTATGTATATTCGAGAACACCTGAATATACAGGGTGTCCCGCAACAGGTATAAAAAAACTTCGTGAGTGTATTCTACATAAAAAACTGAGACAAAAATGCAGAATACAATTTTTTAGATCGTTCATTTTCGAGTTATGGGTCTTCAAAGATAGCGAATTTACCCTAATTTCACATACAATTCGTTAATAATAACGTAGACACACGGGACACGGGTTCTGAATTGATTATCAGCGCTATGACAGTGTTGCCCAAAGTCATGAATAGTCTAAAGAAAAATCTACAGCAATTTGTGAAACTTAACCTCAAATCATAGTATTTTACAACTGGTAAACGTAAAGGAATTATAAATTAATAAACACCGATTTCTAATAATAAATAAAAAGTAAACATAATAATTAATAACAATCTATGGAATCTTAATTCACATTAAATGCTCAAAGTGGCCACCGTCAGCATTGAGACAAAGACGAGTGCAATGAACAAGATTGTTGCAAGCTGCTATTGCTATCGCGGGTATTATGGATTCCACTGCTTGGGTGATCCTGTTTCGCAATTCATCAATGTCGTTAACTGGTGTACGAAAAACGGCAGTTTTTAAATGCCTCCAGAGCCAAAAATCTAGAGGATTGAGGTCCGATGATCTAGGCGGCCAATGAATTTCTCCTCTTCCAATCCATCTACTATTTGGGAAAACATGATCTAGCGCACGGCGTGCTAGAAGTGAATTATGTGGTGGAGCTCCGTCGTGTTGCAACCACATGTTTCGAAGATCCATAAGTGGCACATCTTCCAGTAATACTGGAAGATGGTTCTGGATAAAATCTGTGTAAATTTCGCCATTTAGACAGGCTGGTAATTCATGTGGTCCAATCTGCAACGATTTATTGTGGTTTTGTTCTGAATTTCAGTGCAATTTTAGTTATAATGATAATAATAAATGTAATTAAACTAAATTTTAATAAAATACGTACAGTAATTAAGGAAAAATGTCAAGCAATAGACATTTTATTCTTTTGATTGTGTTTTATAATTGATATTTATACAAAAAAAGTCATAAAAAATAGTGGAAACTCTTATTTTTTTTACTTACAACTGAATTCCCGTGAACTCCAGCCCATAAATTT
>JAHWFO010057280.1:7081120-7119182 GCA_023313115.1 Rhysida immarginata | reverse complement strand
GTTTCCGTCCTCTGCTTGTTTATTTAGAAGCCATGTACAAAACAAACGTCTTTGTTCAGAATCCGTAGGTTGTAAATTTTGAACTTTTGCGTAGCGGTACGGATATAAATTAATTTTCTTGAGTTGTTGATGAACACTTGATTTGGAAATGTTGAGGTGGGCTCCCAATTTGCGTACACTTAAAGTTGGGTCTTCTTCGATGTGACGCTCAATAAGTTCTTCATTTTGGAACATTAATTTGTCTTGGCCGTCCACCGCGATTAATTGGTATTGTCACCCCTTCTGTCACAACATTTATTGAAATTCGCGGGCGAATAGGGAACCACTCTGCCCAAACATGAGCTGTAGCATTTGCACTTCTATTGCACTCGCAGTACAAAAATAATATTTCGAAATAATCTTCTTTACTTAATTCCATCTTTTCTAGTAACGATTAGCGGCATAACAATTAAAATAACAATAATCGGCAACAATTGACACTATTTAAGTTGAAAAATGAATTGAAAAACGAACTGTATGCAAAATTAGGGTAAATTCGCTATCTTTGAAGACCTTAACTCAAAAATGAACGATCTAAAACAAAAGTTGTATTCGGCATTTTCGTCTGTTTTTTTTTGTAGAATACGCTCACAAAGTTTTTTTATACCTGTCGTGGGACACCCTGTATATTAATGCAATTTTTAACAATATATACATCAACATTAAGCAAATTTTAACACCATGCAATATAATATCTACATGACTAAAAGATTTTGCAGTTCTCTTGTATTTTACTATACAAAGGTTTCTACTGCAAGTGCTTGTCGTCTTCAAAATAGTCCCCCCTTGCTTGCAATGCACAGCTCCCATAGTTTCTGCCACTGTTGGAATGCTCCCTGGAATTTGCTTTTTTTGGAAATTCTGTTTAATCTCATCCATATTTTGAAAATGTCTTTTTAAGGTAGTTTTCAACTTTGGAGAGAGGAAAAAAGTCTGCTGGGGCCTGAGTGCAGAGAATGGGGAAGAACTGCAGCATCTTTAGCGGCCAAAAATTGGCCAACAAGCTGAGACGAGTGACTGGTGCGCTGTGGTAATGCAAAAAACAGCTCTTATTTTTCCACAGCCCAGACCATCTTCACTTAGCAGAATGGTAAGTGCTTGAGTTCACTTTGGCAGATGTAGATAGCCAATGGATAAAGGTGGAATAATGCACCAAACATTTTGTTACCAGAAGTTGCCACTACTTACCGGAACTCAATCGGTACCATGGTTTGTCGCTATGGCAAAAGTCTGGTCGTTTTTTTGAACAGACCTTATATGGCCTTAAAAGTCTGGACTGGTGGCTGTGATGGGATACCTAAGCATGTATAGCAATGCAGCTTTCTTTCCATTTCTTGAAGGTTTAATTCTAAGCTAGCGACCAATGTTGCTTTTCACGACCTTACAATTTCAGTCATTTGTGAAAATTCATCGCAATTTCTTCTTAACAACCAAGAATTCAATTACAGGTGTGCTCTCAGTAAAACTCTATGGTGGTCCTCACAAAAGCACAGGAAATTTAAAATTTACCGCATGCCAAACTTAATTTCAATTTTTATTAGTAACTGGTGAAAAAAAAAAAAAAAAAAATAGGAAGACTGTGGAAAACCATTGGAGTGGTATGACAGCTGAGAATGCTCAGACTATATTGGATTGCGATAGAATTAGCATGTTTTCCCAATATTGCCAGTATGTTATGCCAGTTACATTTGGCTCAGTAAAGTAAAATGTTCCAAAAGTTTATCATTCACATGTCTAATATCAACTGCAGAAGTGTAAAAAGCCTGAAAATAGCAACCCAAACTGCACAATATAAACTGATCGAAAAAACTCTACAATAGGAAAGTTATAGTCAGTTTCAAATCAAATATGTCAATATGCACTTTCAGTAATGTAAAAACAAGATTACCCTTAGGGTGGCAAAAGTATCATTGTTTAGTTACATATTTTTTTAATGAACATGTTGCAATGATGATGACATTTTTTGTTGTTTTCAGTTTTTTTGCATGTTATTTTAGATACCTGAAACTACCTGTCATTGAGCCTCAAAGAGTTCAGTTGCCTTATCTTATTAAAATAAGATGATCTACCCTCTCTACCAAAAAAAAAAAAAAAAAAAAAAAAAAAAAAAACCGAAGGAGGGGATGAGATGGATATTTGATTTATTAATCAAGTGCTAAAAATATTCATTCTGATCAAGAGCACCTGTTAACTCAGAATTTTGGGATTCTGTTATCTTAGGATTTCTGTTGAGTGCTATGCCGGACATCTTTTCGTGACAAGGGCAATAGTGTCGTAATCCTCTCTAAAGAAGATTACTTTCAGCGTGTGGAGGTTCTTATATCCGAAGGACCGTTTATAAGAGTCGACAAAAATCCTCTACCTAAATTAATTAGAGAAGTAAAAAAATCCGTCAAATCTAGTCCTAATCTCATCCCTCAGAACTTAACGACGTCATTAATTGTCAAAAACCCGATCCTGCCTAGACTATATTGCCTTCCTAAAATACACAAGCCAGGTAATAAAATGAGGCCTATAGTGTCTAACATAGATTCTCCGACCTACAAAATTTCTAAGTTTCTCGCCAATTTCCTTAAGAATTTAAAGTTGTCAGAATACGACAGCTCAGTTAAGAACAGCGTTGATCTTGTTAAAAAAATTACAACATAAGACCATTAAAGAAGGAGAAGTACTTATTTCTTTCGACATCGTGTCCCTCTTTCCTAGCATTCCGATACCGGATACGATAAATTTTCTAGTCGATATTTTACATAAAAACAAAGTGCCTCCTCTTGTACAATCAGAATGCCTTAAACTCGTCAGAATATGCACCAGTAACAACATATTCAGCTTTAAGGATCAAGTGTTTAAGATGACAGAGGGGACGCCTATGGGCTCATGCCTCAGCCCCATCTTGGCGGAGGTATTTTTGAAAAGCTTCGAAGACATTCTCAGGACTTCTAACTTTTATTTCCCCGATTGTTGGTACCGATATGTTGATGATAGTTTCACCATTTTTGACACCAACAAATGTAGTATTAATGATTTTTTAACACACATTAACAGTTTCTATCCTTCCATACAGTTCACTTCGGAGTTAGAAAAAGACAGAAGATTACCCTTCCTCGACGTCACCATTATTAGGGGTGAAAACCGATTGGAATTCGATATCTATAGAAAACCGTCGAATGGACTTAATTACATTCCGATCGCATCCAGCCACCCTTGGAACCAAAAGATGGCTACATTCATCGCCATGCTGGATAGGGCCCTCAACATCCCCCTAAACAAAGATAGGTTCCATGAAGAAATAAAGCTAATCAAAAAGATTGCGACCAATAATGGCTACAATGAACGCACGATTACGGACTTACTACGAAAAAGGAAATACAAAAAATTCATCAGTGACATCACCACCTTTAGCACCCAAAAGAACAAGGAGAACAGGATTTCAGTCCCCCACAACAAGCAACTGGTAAAAGGACTGAACTCTTTGTTCAAGGCCTTCAACTTCTCCCTGTGCTTCAACAACCCGAACAAGACTAAGGACTTACTACCCAACCCAAAGGATAAAATACAGGATTTACTTCATTCTGGAATTTATGAAATAAAGTGTGACCAATGTGATAAAGTCTACCGCGGTCAGACGGTTAGGAATATCGGCACAAGATACAAGGAACATTTGGCACATAGGAAATTCGGAAGAATTAATCAATCAGCTGTAGCCAAACACTCCATCGACACCGGCCACGATTTTCCCATTACCAATGTTAAACTTTTACACTCAATAAACAAAAGACAACTCTTGGACCCATTCGAAAGCATTGCTATTCATCGAGTTAAGAAAACATCGATTCTTAATCAAGATATGGGGCCGATTAGCGATACTTCGCTAATCCGATGGCTCATCAAAAGAACCGTCCAATGAACACTTTAGTTGTTCCTTTTTCTTCTGGATTGGTTATTTACTATTACAAATACGGCCTGATTTTACTCAACAGGCAGTTAACTCGTCTTTTTGGATTAGTTTACTCCTGGACTGCTGAACGATGGTAGCAATCGCTACCGAAAGGATTCTCCAGATTACGGTTGTATTTTTCCTTTATTTCTTTGTTGTGGCTAAAGAGTTTTTTATTGATATTTACATCTTAATTATCCACATTAGCTTTCATTATCTAGTGACATCACTATCTTCTATCTTCTCAATATGGACAAGGCACAGAGATGTGGTTCACATCATTTTATTGCCAATGCCTACGTTTTCGTAATATCAGGTTATCCAGAAAGTTTCTTCCGGATTTGAATTTTTATTTCTAGAGTAAAAAATATGTACAAAATAATTGAATTAATGGGGATAGTACTCCCCATCCAACTATCTTCTCCCAACGTTTTGGGAGCTTTTCAATTCCCTCCGCGAAGAACCCTAGGTCCCTGGACCCTAGGAACAAACCAACGTCTTTTTTTGCACTCTTCTGCACTTTTAAAAATTTCATCCCAAAGATGGAGGTGGAAGTGGGAGAAAAGGTAGTAGTCAGAGGTTGCTAGTTCAGGGCTATATGGGGAGGGGGGGTGAGCCATGATATCTCATTCGAGTTCATGCAAGGTCCAAGAGAAGGTCGTACTAGTGTGCGGGCACTCGTTGTCTTGATGGAACAGAACCGGCTTTCTTCTGAAATCGTTTCGGCGATTGGTCTTGATGAATTGTTGAACGAACACTCGAGATACAGAACTGTTTGCGCACACGTCAAGAATCCAGAAGAAATTTTCCGGACAACTTGATATTCACATTTAACCTTATATAGTGGATTGTTTTGTAATTATTGACCAATTGCTCTGCAGACGATGCACGGCAGTCCACCATGTAGTTTGAATTAATTAGGGAATGCTATGCGATGTGGCACTCCAAGCAGATGCCTCAGATGTGCCCAGAACGCCGCCACAAGGAATTTGTGAGAGTCTTCTCCCTGAGGGGCCCCCCCCCCTTGTCTTTTTTCCACTATTTGTCTTGTATTTTTATATTTCATTTGATCATCAAGTGCAAGATGACACCAAATTGAAGAAGAGCCTTACTTTAACAAGAAATTCAAAAAATACAACTTATTTTAACATCTTAAAAAAGTTGTACTATAATACAACGATCTAAATTAAATGCAGCAACTAAAAATGACTAAGCCGTGAATTTTTTTTTCAATAAAGCAACAGTGTAATCTACATTTTTATTTAGGAATTGTTAATCTATCCTGTTTTTTAATCATTTAGTAAACAACTTGGGAACCAGCTAATATTAGTTAGGAAAAAGGTAAGCATTCTGATGACTGAAACCATCTGAAAATTGCTTGACAAATTCTTAAACAAAAATAATTAAAAGATACATTTTGATACATTTGTTGTATAATCCTTCCCTCCAATAAAAGACATACAAGATGTTCTTGTATTAAATACAATTTATTCTGTATAAGCACCAGTGCACAAAATTGGAAAAGGTGATCTTTCTGGGATGAAATCGCAAAATTTACTCCAAAATCACATGACTCCATTAAGTGTTCCTGTATTTGCTTAATGTGTCTTTTTGTTTAAAAAAAAAACATTTTTATGAATTTTACACTCTGATTTCTTTCAGTAAAAGTGTATAAGTGATCATTAAGAAAACTCAAGATTAAACATTCTACTGAAGCCATAAAGCTTTATCATGCACAAGCAAGGAGCATGCAACTTGTGAATATAAAAACTGAAATTAATAAAATAAAAAAGCAACCATGTTAAATAGAAATACTTACCAACTATGATGACTATAATTACTACAGCGATGCCGACCATAATTGCGATCATCTATAATAGAGGAACATTAAACAGAAAAATTAATGCACTAAATACAGCAAAATTTCAAGTACAAAAGAATGTAAAATTAATCTTAATAGGTAACCAACAGATTATTGAGTATGATCTTGCACCCACAGGCTTTTATGAACATTAGAAAACTAATCCCAGACATTATTGACATTTGAAATTGTAATCTATAAAATAAACATGATAATCCCGACTGACTGGGCCCAACTAGGCCAATTATCATAATGAAATAAAAGTTAAAAATCATTAATAGAAGATGTTTTTAACATGGCAGAAATATCGCAATTCCATAATTTTTCATTTTCAGAACTACACTTGATTACTCTGAAATAAACATTAAATGACGGCTGCAAAAAATACTTTGATAAGCTGACATCTTAATAAAAGATGGACCATTAACATCCAACCACATTTAAGATGTATAAAAAGGTAAAGCAAATTATATTTCCTATAGGGAGTAAAAATAACTATACAATTTTTATCTATTTTTTTCTATTCCTCTTTTCAGTGTAGAGAATTATAGATGTTAAATAACCTTGGTGTTTCAAGCTTGTTAGTAAAAGGGACAAACTCAAACATCCATGCCCAGAGCAGAATTTGAACCCAAGATTCGTTGGTCTTGATAACTACCAGTACAAAATTGGTTGCTATCGATGTGCCCCTTTGGTATCCAAATATAATGTCCCAAACAATTGCTTACTTCCATATACAAAATCTTCCGGTCACTACTATTTACGCCATATTAACAGCTAGACTACAATATTTGTTTACTTCAATTCCTGTTCTTGTTGCGCTTACTATACTCTATCAATTTCTTTACATTTTTATGTTATGTTATAATATACTCTGGTTATTTTACATGTATTCTTCCAATGCAGTGATTTTTGGTGGCCTTGTTTCATTTATTCTACTTTTCAAACTTTATGGGTGTGATAAAAAAATTATTTATTTAATTTTTGGTTACAATTGTGCCCAACGAGGCTAGTATGGTATAAAACCGACAAGTTAGGCCAAGTGGGCACTGAGTAAAACAAAATAAAAAATTCATGAAGATTAACTTAAAATTAATAATTAAACAACAATACAGAAGAACGTTAGTACAAAATAAGCAATCAAACTAAAGAAAACTAACTAAAGCGGCCATGTGATAAAATTCGGATAAAAACAGCAAAGACCTAAAAAAAAGGAACTCTGAAAGGAAACTACAAAACAGATAGAGTAATGATGTAAGTAAGGTATAAACTGTATCAGGAAATGGGTGATTCTAGTGAACTTTCGAATTTAAAGGTAGATGATGTATACAAAGTTGCACAAGGCTTTCTGGAATAAAGGATATGGGGCAAGAGAGCGAATCGAAATAGGAAGGAGAGCCCAGTATTTGATCCCAATATGTGAAACACTAATATTTCGATAGTTTAAACAGGACAGTGGGGGCCTTATTTCATTGGCAGAGTGAATATTATAGCTATGATAATCTAATTGATGCCGGATATTAAGTGGAGTAGACAATAAGAGAAGAGAATTGGAAGTTTTATAAACAAATGAACACAGAGAGGGAAAAGTAAATTTGATAAATAGCTGATATACATAATAAAGAGGAACAATGGGACACAGACGAAGGACGAGAAAAACATAGGAGAGTCCGGAGGAACCACTTCTGAAATTTGAGTATACAGATAAGATTAACGATCGTGGTAGAACCCCAGAACATGACACCATAACATAGTGCACAGTGTATCCAGGAAAAATAGAGAAGGAGAAGGATCTTAGGGGGTAAATAATAGAGTCTGGAGATAATACCTTGTTTTTTGTTAAGTTTAGTTAATAATGCATCTATATGGGCGCTCCAGGACAAATCAGGTGAGAGGGTAATTCCAAGATAGGTAAAAGTTGTTGTGGTGAATATGGGAGAATTCCCATAATAAATTGCCACATTAGAGGTATATTCCGTTTATACGTTGATGGAAGAACATTACCGTCGTTTTATCTATATTAACTTCCAGAGAGTTAACGCTACTCCAGAGTCTTAAATTCTCAAGTGATAAATTAAGAGCTGAAAGTAGAAATATTCGCATTTGAGAGTAAGAGAGACAGATCGGCATATAGTATAGGTTTGGGAATAATAAAAATAGAGGTCAAATCATTCACAAACAAGTTAAATAACAGGGGTGAGAGAATCGAAATTAGTACATTGTATATTTTTAGTTGTAAAAACCGTCAATAAATCTATTATAAATGACCATCGTAGGCCTATGAGTCATATTAGTGTTTTTAAAAAATTACTACATTTTTTGGAAGTAACGCCACAGCGACTGATAAGCCACAGCGGAAAAAATCTAACTAAAATTAAAAATTAGCTATAGTTAGGCCGCAACGATTCATTCAATTTAAATTCTCATATTTTACCTTTCACATGTTTAATTTGCATACAGTAGCTAAGACAAATAAAAGTACTGTTTCAAGTAAAGAAATTGTGTTTTTCCCTGACTCGAGACATTTGAAGAGTGATTAGTTAAAATTATATGTTAAAATATATTAGTATTTTAACATATAATTCAATAATTTCGAAATAAAAAGGCTTACACTTATTAGTCTCATGCGGAAGTGTAGTGTAACTATGAAATTTGTCGTGGTATTGACAAAAACAAGCTATAATCAATGAGGAACGTGAAAACCAGACATGGATTATCAAACGGTGAGTACATATTTTTGGACCCCTCTGTAAAATATCCTACTTAAGAGCGGTTTACTTTTAATTTTGAACATTTCTGACAAGCAACATGGATCTAATGAATTAAAACATATAATTGAAGATGGCACATTGAAGATGGGAACATGGAAATGCAGAGGATTGGATAAGCATGTGCTCTGCCTGCATCACTGACAAATCACCAAGGTGTAAACAAGCACAAACACGTGCACACAACGGCACAAAGGAGCGTAATATGCGGGAAAACAATCGTATTAAACGGGATAAATTGGATGTAAAACATACAAGGGAAAATCAAAAAGTAACATCATCTTTTTACGAAAACACTGTAGTAGGTGGTGGGAAAAGTGGATATACTTTTTGAACCTGTCACCTTCCCCTATCGTTTAAAAGCACCGTGAAGGTGCTGATACCTAGTGGAGGCAGGATGGTGTCGTTGATCACATCGTCCACGCTGGAAGAACAAAGTGCTGTAATTCGTTTCCTTCATGCGAAAAGTCATCCACCCAAGGGAATTCACAGTGAAATGCAGAAAGTGTACGGCAACGACTGCAAGGCATACGCAAATATGTGGGCATGGTGGAAAAAGTTTACAGAGGTGAGGTACGCCGGCGGCTGTACTCACAGGAAACAGACTTCTATGCAATGGGCATTCAAAAACTTGTACCACGATGGGACAAATGCCTTAATCATGTGACATTTCATGTCAGTGAGTGTCACATGGGACCGGCGGAGAACGTGGAGAGGTTTGTTTAAATTATATAGACAAAGTATGGGGCAGTTTTAATGTTTTTGTGTGATTTTGCTCTCTTTATTTCTCACGTCTGGTGTTTAATTCTTTTTATAATATTCATTGCTTTTATTCAGTAATAATGTATTTTAAGAAGTTTTATTTTCGTTTTAAAAGGCTGTTGTCATAAAAAATTATTTGTTTTAAGTAATTGTTGGCGATTGCTGTTCACGACGATGATCGTGCAACAGGACTCGCCATTGTTACTGAGAAAACCATTGTTTCTGGGATATTTTCCGAGAAACTGTGCAATCTCGGTGTACCTGTGTATTGTTGGGTTTTTTTTTACATTTTTGGTTCATATTTTTTTTTTTTTTTTGGCTTTGAGCAACCGCTGGGAATGGATGAGAAATAGACAAGATGGTGGGAACGCCAGAATGTTCGCGAAATGTTTGTTTTTTTTTTTGGTTGGTGTTCTCTTGCCGATTGCTGATTATTCAGATGAAGCCAATATACTAATTACTGTACCTAATGTTTCGTCGATAAAAGTAATTCGATTCCATTTGATGCAAGAGTATGAGAAGTCCGACGAGTTGTTGTGTTCGAATGGAGATTGCGATACAACACACCACTGAAGCCATTAAGATGACATTATCGGGCGAGTCCGTTCTGTGTTATGTGTCCTGGAAAACTTGTGATTTATGCTAAAGGAGTAGTGCAATTATAGGATCCATTAGAGCAGTAAAGCGAAGACGAAATAATTAACTAGAACAGTTGTTCGTTTATATCGGAGACTGTGCGTATAGAGATAGTTGGAACTGCGTAGCTGAACAATAGAAAATACTTATTAATGAGAACGGGTTGCACTTGTTGCAATAATGTTATTGCAGAGCTATAGTATTTATAATGAATTATGGTAGTTGCTTAGTATGCAGTAATAGTTTTAAGGAGAATTCTTGATAACGCAACTAGACTAAATTTCAGTTTCTATGCAGGAGCTCGCGATCCGAATATTAAATTGATTAGGAGTTGCACACTTTATCCGCATGGCGTGGCTGTTGCTCCCATTGAGCATAAGCCTCGTTTACTAGTCACAACCACCGGAGTACATGTAAAGCTGCACTATTGAGTCGCGAACACATTGGAGTGCTAACAGGGGGTTACTACGGGCCTCCCCTTATGCATAATTTAATTGAAAGTTCCGTGTGACACGAGCAAGTGTCCATGTTTTGGTACAATAAGCACTGCCAATGTGTACGTGCGACTAAATAGCAGCGTAGCTTTATTCCTTTTCGAGGATCCGCCTGCACAGCTGAGGTGCGTTCGTGTTGTTGCACATGGTTATTAGTTGCGAAGTCTTGCACATGGTCTGATTAATGCGCTAAGTTAATGAAAGTTCTGGTTGATTAGTAAAGTTCTGAGAGGGCCCTCTACGGAAGTTACCTTCTGTACAGAGCGAAGATCAATGCGCGGTGTAAATTGACGTATTTTTGGTTATGCAGATTTATATTGCACCTTTTCTTGAATATTTATGTCTGTGTTGAGAAATAAAGAGAGATATTTTAAAGTTTAATTAATTGGCTGCTGTAAATAGTTTTCTTTTTAATTTTTCAGATTCACACCCCGTTTTATCAGTCCCGAACCCTTGACGCCCATCTCACCCGACACTAGTTGTTGATACCTTATAAAAGGGGGAGGGGTGTCACAATCGCAATGGCTCATACGTGGAGAATAGCCAGAACATTGATGTGTACTTTGTTTTTTCATGTCTGCTCCAGCACTTTCTTAAAAAAAAACAAACATAAATAACGTTACTTTTTGATTTTCCCTTGTACCTAAGTTAAGGGACCGACAAAAAAACATGTATTATGCAGAAAATCGTCTTAACTGTGATCATAGTATTAAGCAAAGAAAATTTCCCCCATATTGTGAATTAGCAACATAATTTAAAGATATCCAACCATACTTTAATTATGGCTTGAGTTCCCATTAATGGGCAAGTGACATCAAAAAAATTTTTTTGCTAAATCTATTCTTTATGAACTGCTGAGCATTGCAACACATTTCATTTTTTTTTTTAATTTTTGTTATTTTTATACAATACAGAATGAAAATGAACGATCACCGTCGCCATCTTGAATCGGGATGTGACACCAAAGTCGAAATTCGTTTGCAATATTTGCATCAGACAATACACAACGAGTTTGCTGATGAAGATGGTGTATGAAAATGAATTTGTTCACATTGAACAGTTGAATTTACAAATAACAGTTAACCCTATCTGTATGAACCAGTGATAAAAATTAAAAAAAAAATTATTTTGAAAAAAAAAATTGCATAAAAAGCGATCTAGGAGATGCACGAATGTTATGGAGGTTTTATTTAATGTTTTAATTCTAATTTACAGTGTTTATGCAAAGAAAATACTTATACTGTACATAATTCCAGGTGACTAGTTCTATATTTAAAATATTATGCCTTGATGTCGATGTTTTTTTTTTAGCTGCGTACAGATCGAGTGGGCAACCTCCTGAGGCTGCCGCAATATGAAACGGCCACGGTTTGAAGGAAACTGCATAAACTGCACAGTGAGATGATGGATAGCGTTGAAAAGAAACTGATTAATACTAATCTGTGTGAGTGATAGTGACTTATTCGACTGTGACATATGTGTTAATTTTTAAAATTAAAGAACTCCTATATGCGCAGAATTTATTTTTTCAACGTCCTCTATAATTTTAGGACAAAAATATATATGTCAAATTTTATGTCAGTTGCTCTTTAAGTGAAGTTTATTATCCACAAGCTTTTATATGTACATCATAACATATTCATTTTACGAGTAACAAACCTTGCAGTTTTTCCACCAGTATTTCCTTTTCAATTTACCAGCTTGCTGTTCAAATTGTGATGCTCCTTGTTGTAAAGCATCTGGAAAAAAAAACTACCTGTTAACATTTAGGTTGACGGCATTTAATATTATAGAAAGAAATCAAATTACCTGCACGGTCATCCAATTCCGATAATTTTTGATCTCTTTCGAGAACTTTTTCAACATTAACCCTCATTATACCTACTACCTACAAATATAAAAGGATTTGATAAATAAATTATGTACGGACAACAAGGATTAATAATGCTGCTCGGATTTATTGCTGTGGTTTAATCGTCACTGCATTAATAAACCATTTGTTTGCCTACTTCGTCGACTTGGGCTTGCGACTGTTGTAACCTTTTACTGGCGGCCGATTGCTGTGGGTTTCTATGGCCGGGCGGCGCCTGTCCGCCCTCGCCGCCTCCCGCAAGGTCGCCGCTGCCTGCTTCTGTCGACCTAAAAGAGGGCAATCAAACATTTGAATTAACCAATTCAACAGCGAACCGATTAAGGTGCAACTTGTCAAAAGGAAATCTTAAATCATTAATAAATTTTGTTAAAGTTCAGTCATATCATTAAGGCGAAAATAAAAAAGAAGGGGTTTTTTTCTTTTACGCGTAAAGGAACATTTCTCATGCACAATGCTCAGTTGTTAACAACCATGTCCAAAAAGTAAAATGCTAATCGAGCTGTACTTTAAATAGCCCAAACGGCACAAATTTTTATTAAATATTGCATCTCCTAAAAACAGTAGTGAAGCGTAAGAAATATTTTACTTTGCTCATGATCTGATCTCATAATTCTTCACATGACAACTGTTACGTGTGTTTGAGAATTAGCTACGGAATCACTACTAAGTGTTAATAATAATCCCATGTCGAAGGATTTAGTAATTTTTTACTGGTATCGCCTTTCATATCGCTTCCTAAAATGAACTTGATTGTTTTTCTACACCACATTAGAGCAGCTTTTTTATGGCTGAAAAAAGCAAAATTCAGAAACTGAGGTCACCACAAATAAGCCTAATGAATATATATACTTTAATAATAAACAAAATATAGCTTTTTAAATGCCTTTATATTAATTAGGCGTTTCTAGGAAGGTTAGCAAGTATTGCCCAAATGCATTCACAAAGGTTTTTAACACTTAAATTTTCAGTTTTCCCCGAAAAATAGTCGCATTAACTTACATTTTGCTCAGGATTTCGTGTCGCAGGTCCCGATATCTCGCTCGATGAACAACAAAAGATGGCGGCCACTTTTCAGTGACGTCACGTATCCGGAAAGTCTCGCCGCGAGGGACCAAATTTTTCAATCTGGCTCTTTATATTTTGAATTCTTACTCGGTTAATAGCCACTACTGAATTTAAAAGAAAGCAAATTATGAATCGATAATGTCATTTCAAGCCACAAGAGGCGTATTTTATCTTATATTTAGAAAACCTTTAATGTCGTCCTTGACATGTATTAAATGAAGGATCGTATTGAGGATACGTCAGGAGCTTCTTCAGTGAGTCATGCGCCTACTCAGTAAGCGCACATGAGTTTTCGGGTGGAACCTTTTTTTTTCTTCCTTTTTTTTTACCCTTTAATGTTAAGAAAAAATATTTAACCGCTAAGAAAATAAAAATTGGCATAATTAATAGAATTTAAACAGTCTTAATAACTTTCGTAAATAAGAATGAGTCACAAGATGAGTCGTTTCTTTTACTTTCCTTTTACATATTAATTGTCCAGCTTAATTATTTTTCGTGTAATTGGAGTTTGCGTTTCGAAGATTTTGCATAATAAAATTTCATTCCAATTTATTAATGAGATTATAAATAAAATATAGAAACGTTTCATTTTACAATTCATTCCACCGCCGAATTCTTAATCGAAAATTTAAACTGGGTTGAGAAAAGGTCAAACGCTATGGAGGGAGTACGATGCTTTTTCTTCCAAAAATAAAAATAAAACTGCTACCCAAATATTAATAGCTTTAAATTATAATTTTTTTTCATAAATTTAATTAGATTGTAACAAAATTCCATTTTCCTTTACTGTGAAAGAAATGTTTATCTTGTTTTATTTTACTTTTGTTTTTTCATTATTATTTTTTTAATATTTTTCAATAGACTTTGTTTTGATGTAGAACCTATTCAAAGTAGTAAGCCGGAACATTATTTTTAAAACTTATAAAAGACTCATAAAAAATGAAGGAATTGATCTTTCTCTTCACGAACAGGATACGTGATGATGATGTCGCTATAGGTTTTCAATTTTCGTTTACTTCAAACGCAGGGAATTTCAATGATTCAGAACATGAGTGTATCAGAAACCCTTGCCATTTCACTCTTTGATGATTTGGATTCAAAGTTTCAGGATTTTCTTTAATCGCGTGACATATATTTTGTGAAATATTATTCGTTAAAAAAAGTTCTTTTTATTTCCCGATTAGCCTGTTTAACGCTTTAAACCAGTTAAAACAATACAATGCTTCCAGCGCCTTTATGCTGAAACTGGATCTAAATTAAGGAAGACGTGTTTTATCTGAAGGAAGTGAGCCAAATTCCGTCATGATGGGTCGCTTGTTAAAGTAAATAATCCATTATATAATGTTTTATGTCTGTAATGATTACATAGAAAGTTAAGAAAGACGTGACTTTTCTTTTTTAACCAGGATTTTTTGTGTGCTCTTCTTATTGGTGATAGCTCCGTACAAGAAAATATTACATTATCCACAAAAACACAAATCTAATCATTTTTGTTTCGAATTAGATTTTTTTTTTTTTTTTAAACTAAGCATGTGTTTAGTAAGCTAATATCTGTAAGCTATAACCGGTGATTTCATCTTTATTAATAGGTCAACGCGCATATCCTAATATCATTAATGTTAAGCAGTGAAGAGAGCCAAGAAAATCATCATCCGTTTTTACTTTCTTTGTAATTGGAGCTGAAGCAGATATTGATACGATAAAATAATAATAATAATAGGAATTCGGAAATAACGGTATTTTAATGGAATAAATTGAATTCACGAAACGGGTATTCCAGCCTTTCGAAAAATGAAATGATGTACACACTGAACTAGGAAATGAATTTTTCCCAATCATGCATTTTTGACGGGTGCCAATATGTCTGAATCACACACCTGGCCTAGCAGAAGGAAAAGTAAAACCGATAATGATCACTTTGATACAGCTAAAGCAGCTGTACACTGTTTTAATAGTATCGCTGCATCATATTTATTTTAAAATTTTGTTACAGCTAAAGGAAGTTTAGTTATAATGATTTTAATAAATCATTTATGATTTTTGATAGCCCTATGCTCATTATCAATTGGATTGATCAGCGTTGATAAGCGTGAAGAATATATAAAGGTTGGATAAAAATATATATAGTTCGATAATAGAAAGTTGTGTTTTATTTTGCAATATAGTAAACATGTTCTGCTGTTTGAAAATTACATCAGTCAAGTAGCCATCCCGGCGACAAACATATTCATTCATTCTACATAAAAAACAACAAAAAAACACAAACCATCTATGATCTAGCTCAACATAACACTCCCAGTAGCATTAAACTGTTCAACCCACTTTAATATGGTGTTTCTTGATGGAATAGAACCATTCCAAGCAACCTGAAAGTGCAATCGAAATGCTTTCTACACTTGCACAACACGAGGAAAACGTGCGCAACAAAGATCATATTAAGTGAAAGATGTTATTTTCCAAAAGTGAAACATGTATACATAATAAATTGTAAAATTGGCAATAAAAATTTTTTCTATTTTCATGCAACCTACTGTCTCATTAAATAGTTTTAAAAAGCGTCACATTCTATTGGGACATCCTATGATTTTAATAGGAAGAACTATTAACAAACAAAGATGTCATAAAAGTTTTATTACATAATTTAGCAAATACACCTAATAAAGCATCAAACTTACAAAGTAAACAATAATTTCACTTCATGATAGATTACATCATAAACGACAATCTTCTTTTATTGTCTATGTTAATTTATGTATATTCATTGAAAAAACGACAATACACTTAGAAAAAGAAAGAGGTCTTACGCTACGTTCACAGCAACAGTTGTAATCCTAGTTGCTCTTTGCTGTAACAACTGGATTAAGTTTACCAGTGCAGCCTAACTTCTGCTTCTCTTAATAAATTTTTAATTACCTTAGAGCTATTTTATAAATAACTTTTTTACAGTTTTATGCATCTAACAAAGTTAAAAGTCAGCTTATTTTTTCTGAAGATCCTTTGAATTGTTTTGAAAGTGATAACAAAGATGTATTATTTTTCGGGAACTAATGATGTTTACGGCAATCAAGGATATTCATGGTACATATTTATCATTTTAATAGCTTTATTGTGAAATCTGTACAGTTAATTCTAAAAGTTTTCTTTTATGATGTTTACGTAATGGGCGAAGTTTAAAAAGTTGATCACAGAAAAGAATCTATATACCGGGTGATCCAAAAGTATTATATTTTTTTACATTGTTAACGACATTTTCAGTGTTTGCGCGTGCTTCGTGATTCTTATGAAAGTATTGAATTGCTGGAAAGCAAACACTGAAAATGTCGTTAACAATGTAAAAAAAAATGTAACACCCTTTTGGATCACCCGGTATATAAAGCACAATGTAAGTATGTTTGTCCGGTTTTAAAATGCAACTTGGAAGCAAGTTATAAAGTTGAAATTTAACACACAGCTGTGTAATACTATCACAATGATGGAGAAAATCTAAAACTGGAGATAAGTCTCTTAAAACGTAGAAATTAATAATCTTTATATCTATATATATGAAATAGAATTGGTTTATGTTTCGAATACTGGAATAAAATCTTATGTGGATAGAAATAGTTAAGTAATAAACTAGAGGATACTCTTTTACCACAACAAGGCAACGTGGTTTATGTTTGAGGATACTCTTTTACCACAACATAAATCTCTGGTTTATGTTTGTTTGCTTGCATGCATGAACAATCAGCCCGTGGTGTTTGCGTCAACAATCGGCTGGTCGTGTTTATATGTTGCGTCAACAATAGAGCTGGTAACGGGGCCAACGATATAACGGACCCCAGCCAACACCACCTAAAGACAAGGCCTGGGCGCTGAAACGTCATTAAATTGTTACATCACCTCAGTAGGGAAAATTCAGGGCTTATTATTGGTGGAAATACGGTCAACAATTCCCTACTGAGATGATGTAACAATATAATGACGTTTCAGCGCCCAGGCCTTATCTTTAGGAGACGTTGCCCCAGCGCGGAAAAGTCACGTGATCATCTTAGTCCGAATAACAATGTAATCTTCTTTGTTTTCATCTTGAATTTTAACAATCAGAATTTTTTCCTTTGTTGGAAATAATGAAGATTGCCGGACTAAGATGATCAGGTAGGTGACTTTCCCGCGCTGGGGCAACGCCTCCTAAAGATAAGGCCTGAGCCAACACAACGCCACCTAAAAAACAAAGCCTTCTCACTGCCTGTGGACTGCGTCATCAAACCAGGGCTGACAATCCAACTTTCATTGTTTACAACAAACGGAAAAACGCTGATTACATCGGGTGCTTTTTCGTTTGTTGTAAACAATGAAAGTTGAATTGTCAGCCCAGGTGTGATGACGCAGTGACCAGGCTTTGTTTTTTAGGTGGCGTTGGCCAACACCACCTAAAGAGAAAGCCTGAGCGCGGAAACGTCATACATTGTTACATCATGATACGAAGTCATAATTTAGAGCTTATTATTGGTAGAAATGCGATTAAAGATGACTTTTTATGATGATGTAACAATGTTTGAAATTTTCGCGCTCAGGCTTTGAGTAGAGGTGGTGTTGCCTGAGCGCGAAAACGTCATACATTGTTACATCATCATCCGACGATAAGTTTAATCGCATTTCTACCAGTAATAAGCCCTGAAATGCGATTAAACGTATCTTCGGATGATGATGTAGCAATGTCTGACGTTTTCGCGCTCAGGCCTTACCTTTAGGAGGCGTTGGCTGGGGCCCGTTATATCATCGGCCCCGAGCTGGTAAGTGGTGACTTCACTTCCTGGCCCGTTGCCTAGCGATTCCAAACTTAGGTTTAACTTCTTTATGCTTTTCTATGGCCTTACACACTGGCGGCTAGCGACACGGCAGAACATGATGTCATGGCGAAAAATGGAAGGGAGAGCGCAGAAAAGACTTTCGCACAGGCCTTTTACTATCTGGCAGGCCGTGTTTAAATTTAACAAACTTTTACCACTCTCGGCGCTTCGCGCCTCACGTCGGCCCTGCGGGCCTCATTCAATGAGGCTCATTGGTCACTGTTTTCCGTTACTCGAACGACGTCCCCCTCCGGAGGTAAATAATTGTTATATACCCCAACCTATTTGGTTACAGGGGGCAGTTGGTGTCCCCTCGGCCGGTTACAGGAACTTGCCATGACGTCATGTTCTACCGTGTCGCTAGCCGCTTCTCCTTACACCACATTGTTAAACCTAATTGGTGTAAGGCAACTGGCCAGGAAGTGACATCATACTTATCAGTTGATTTAATTCATACATGCCGCAGCCGACGAAAGAGACAGGCCCGGCCAACACCTCCTAGAGAGAAGGCCTGCGGACAAAAACGTCATACGTTGTTACATCATCATCAAGCGGCTATTGTTAATCGTATTTCTACCAATAATAAGCTCTAAATTTGGTCGTTTACTCATCGAAGCCTTTAAATATGCCACTCAGGAACCTCAGTTATTTACTACTTGACTTCACTCAGAGCTGCCCTGATGTTCTGAGATTGCGTAGTAAGATTTTTCCTCATGAAAGACCTATCGCGATCTATTTCATATATATAGATATAAAGATTATTAATTTCTACGTTTTTAAGAGACTTATCTCCAGTTTTAGATCTTTTTCCGTCATCGTGGCAGTATTACACAGCTGTGTGTTAAATTTCAACTTTATAACTTGCTTCCAAGTTGCATTTTAAAACCGGACAAACATACTTACATTGTGCTTTATATACCGGGTGATCCAAAAGGGTGTTACATTTTTTTTTATATTGTTAACGACATTTTCAGTGTTTGCTTTCCAGCAATTCAATGCTTTCATAAGAATCACGAGGCACGCGCAAACACTGAAAATGTCGTTAACAATGCAGAAAAATGTAATACACTTTTTGATCACCCGGATATATAGAAGATGCGTAGCCAAGGAGAAAGACATGGCCCGGCCAACACCACCTAGATAGAAAGTCACCTGATCTGTCTAGGTGGTGTTTCCCCGGCGCGGAAAAGTCACCTGATCATAGTAGTCCGGCCAACAATCCAACCTTCATTGTTTCCAACAAAGGAAAAAATGCTTATTGTTAAAATCCAAGATGGAAACAATGAAGATTACATTGTTACTCGGACTAGTATGGTCAGGTGACTTTTCCGAGCCAGGGCAACGCCTCCTAAAGATAAGGCCTGAGCGCGAAAACGTCTTACACTGTTACATCATCATCCGAAGATACGTTTAATTGCATTCCAGGGCTTATTATTGGTAGTAATGCGATTAAACGTATCTTCGGATGATGATGTAACAATGTATGACGTTTTCGCGCTCAGGCCTTATCTTTAGGAGGCGTTGGCCAGAGCAACGCCTCCTATAAAGAAAACCTCTCCACTGAAACGTCATACATTGTTACATCATTATACTTAATCCTTTGTAAACCGCATTTCTACCAATAATAAGCTCTAAATTTGGTCGACTTAAGATGATGGTGCCTGTCTTTCTCGTTGGCTACTTAGAAGATGATGGTGATGTAATAATGTATACAGTTTTTGTCCGCAGGCCTTCTCTCTAGAAGGTGTTGGCCCAGCCGTGACGTAACCACCGAGAGAGAAGGCCTCTGCGATGAAAAGTAATACATTGTTACATCATCATAGATAGTGCATTGTTATTCGTATTTCAACCAATAATAAGCCCTGGATTAGCACTATCTATGATGATGTAACAATATATTAAATTTCAATGCGGAGGCCTTCTCTCTCGGTGGTCACCTGATCATCATAGTCCAAGCAACAATGTAATCTTCATTGTTTCCATCTTGGATTTTAACAATCAGTATTTTTTCGTTTGTTAGAAGATTGTTGCTTCGACTAAGAAGATCAGGTGACTTTTCACTGCCAGGGCCTGTCTTTTTCGTCAGCTACGATGCTTGCCTTAATAATTCACAATTTAAGGGGAATAATGCTATAAAAAGTAATAAATAAATAAATAAATAAATAAAAATTATTATTATTTCTTCTTTTATTAAAATCTTTGGAGAGATATAAGAAATTATTCTAAAACAAATAAGAGAATACAACTTCTAGGGCGTGCAGCTGCTCAAGCTTTTGCTGTAAAGGTGAAGATACTTTCCCTAATGAGCTAATACTTTATTTTTCATATAGTTTTTGTAATGTAGTAATTTACTTTAGAGAAATTATAGATAAGGTTTATAAAATTATAAATATCTCAACTGATTGTAATAACATTAAATATTTTCTCCTATTTCAATATGTAAATTAAAGATTTAATATTGATAAACCCAATTTATAAAAAGAATACTTAAAAAATAAATTAAAAATTAAAAATTACAATGAATGAATTTAAAAATGTATTACGAGAACCTCCTACCCTCCCTAAACATAAGGAATGCGAATAGGCCAACATGATAAAAAAATAATCTACAAAAAATAAAAAATGCCCATGTAATATTTAAGACTATTATCCACTATAATGACAAAACTCAATGATATATTTGAACATATCCTGTAAAAGATAAAACTTCTTACAAAATAGTTCATAGCAGAAAATCATGATGAGACCATTTAGTTATGGATATGAAAAATAGGCACTTCTGATAATAAATTTTGAAGGTGAAGACTACGATGAAGTGAAGTACATGGTAGTGAAAGATGATGCGTTCATGAGTTCTCACTTTAAATTTTGAATTTTGAAATAGGTCCAAGATAAAATTCCAATAATGAATCATGTTACATGATATTGACTTTAACGTTTTCGAGTGTTCCAGACACTCATCTTCAGAAGAGATAACGAAGTTTTATCTTTTACAGGATATGTTCAAATGAGTTTTGTCATTATAGTGGATAATAGTCTTAAATATTACATGGCCATTTTTTATTCTTAGTAGATTATTTTTTATCATGTTGGCCTATTCGCATTCCTTATATTTAGGCAGGGGAGGAGGTTCTCGTAATAAATTTTTAAGTTCATTCATTGTACTTTTTAATTTTTAATTTATTTTTTAAGTATTCTTTTTATAAATTGGGTTTATCAATATTAAATCTTTAATTTACATATTGAAATAGGAGAAAATATTTAATGTCATTACACAATTTTAGCCCAATGTTAGTGAATTTGAATATGACTCAGTTGATTGTGTGAGAGGGCAATCTTTGCTGCTAAAACTGATACTGTCAATATAAACAACCACATTCAGGACACGATTCCACGCTCTCTGACTGAATTGAAACTCTATTGAAACGGTTGCATGTTGAAAAGGGATGCTGGTGACGCTGTAAACAGAGTTTCTCAACTCTCTCAATCCATCTATGAAGTATTTTTTAATATAGACATAAATAAAACAAAATAAGTATTTATGTGGATCGTACTATTTTATTCTATTCATAGACATAAAGAAATCATTACTCATAGCCTAAAATGTTAAGGATGCAATGTTAAATCTTCCTGGGCGAACCCAATTGGACACAAAATTCCAGTGCGAGCACTTTAAAGACTTCTTTTCGTTTTTCCATAAGTGGTTATATACTTTATTAGGGGTTTTCAGATATTGCAACATTTCATCAAACAAACAGCCCGAGCAACGCCAGGCATATCAGCTAGTAGAAAATTAAAATTCAAAATACAATTTTATTACGATAGACCTCAATTGTTAAATGTGCGTCATAAATTATATACACGAGTCAAATATGCTAATGTAGAATTAAATATACAAATCTGTGGTACTAAAAAAAATTGAAACGCCTGTATTCTCAACTGAAGGTAAGCCTCTGTTAATAAGAAAATCATGATATACAAAATGTCATACACTGAAAATGGCTTACAAAAATTTTAATATACCAAATATTGCATAATAGTTGGCATTACAATACTCATTGGAATGTGCATGGATAGCCACCATATAAGAAGTGTTCAATATGACTTCTTCGAAATGAACTTTCGTGCTTGTAACCACTTTATGACACAGTTCCTCTAGAAGAAGTTACGACGAACATTTGGGCTCCGTGTAATGTTCCGTTAATACCTAGAACACTTTCAGGGCAGTTCAACGTGGCTGGCAAACGGTCTCGATAATAATCCCTGCGACTTCTTCTTCTTGTGGGGGCCATCTGAACCATGCAAGTGTAAATTGTGTCGTAAAAAGTTATACGCCAACAAAGTGGACATTGCTATCTAATCTTGCACGTTTACGTGTGCATTACAATATTAATTGTTACGAAGTATACACTGAAGTGCCAAAAGTCATGGGGGCGTCGTATGCAAATTTTCAGGTGTCGCTTGCATCGCGTAAAAAATGTATAAATAGGCAGAGCGGTATCAGTACTGTCAATTCAATTATTAGCAGTCTTCTGAAACGTCTTGTAACGTGATTATCAGAGTTTGAGCGGGAATGATAGTTGGACATTCTACGAGGAGATATCAGAAAATAACGCCATCTATTTTTTCAAAGAAAATTACAAATACAGCCAATAGCGCACGGCAGATTTGAGTTCTTCGTCAGTCTCGAACCTCTGACCACCCAGAAACCTCTTCTTGGGATCAAAGAGGCGCTAAGTCCACACTGGAGGCTACGTGGTCCAGAATCTCCCCACCGAAACGGACCAGTTTTGCTTTGACCACGTTTGCCATATGCGAGCGTGCGTTGTCATGAAGAAGTCGAACATCGTTTCCTCTTTCTGGTCGCTTATCTCGAATACGAGTATGTACCCTAGCAACGATGCGCCAGGAGGACAATGTATCACGTTACCGGGCCAACATGATTCGCAATTGGTTTGAGGAGCATTCTGAACAATTCCAACGAATGAATAAACTGGCCACCTAGATCGCCAGACATAAACCCCATCGAACATATTTGGGCACAAGAACCTGCACCTGCAACACTCACGCAATTATGGGCAGCAATCGAGACTGCATGGCTAAACATTTCTTCAGAGGACTTCCGCCGACTGGTAGAGTCCATGCCAAGTCGAGTTGCTGCACTTCGCCGGGCAAAAGGATGTCCTACACAATATTGAATAGGTATCCCATGACTTTTGGCATTTTAGTGTATATTTCCTGCACCCTTTAGGGTCTTACTATACTACTAACTAAATTCGATAATCACCAGTGGAACGACATATGAGGTGTCGAAATTGAGTATTAAATATTCATGTGCTCTTTTTAACCAGTCAAAATATTATGATCACCATTCTTAACCTGTGAGAATGCACTCATCAGAATGACGTAAATGGCACGTGACAAGTGGGAAGGGTATCGTATTTAACGGCGCCGGGGATGATGACTGCGTGTGCGTATAATGGGGAAGGCTGTTGATTTAAGCGATTTTGATAAAACCCAGATTGTGACGGACGAAGGCTATGGACGAGTATCTCCGAAACAGCACAGCTCGTCGGGTGTTCGTGAGCTGCCGTTGTTTACCTATGAAAAGTGAAAAAGGACGATGAAAGCGGTGGTAGATACCAAGACGTTGGATGCCCACGCCTAATCAACGAATGCGGATGCAGGAGATTGTCCAGTTTGGTGAAGGTGGCTGCCGGTGGCTCAACGGACAGCCGAATACAATGCAGGTTCAAGTGTAAGTGTATCTGCATTACAGAGGGCTCGTGAACATCGTGATTGGACCATGCAACAATGGAAAGGCGTTGCTTGGTTCAATGAAACAGGATTTCTTTTGCATCAAGTCGATGACCAGTCGAGGTACGCCAGGTTCCAGGTGAACAGTTGATTGACGCATATACCGTGGGATACAAACAGGCTGATGGTGAAGGTATGCTTTGGGGGGAGTTCTCATGGGTGTCCCTGGGACCGCTGATTGTGGTAGCATACACCACGAAAGCTGTGAACTATGCTTTTCACCATCGGAGATGGACTCTTCCAGTAGGACAACGCTCCTTCTCATAAGGCCAGAATTTTTCTACAGTAGTTTCAGGAACATGCAGATGAAATCCAGTTGATGTTCTGGCCTTCTAAGTCGCCGGACATTAATCCTATTAAGGGCATCTGGCACGCCAACCACTTGTAGCCTGTTTCACTTAGATACCTTTTAAATTGCAGGTACATGTACTTTTTTAATCTACACGTAATGACGGTTTATTTTTTGGCGACATAAAATGTCTTTACTTTCATGGATTACGTAAGCTTATAGATTATTACGTGCAACAACGTCAATCGGTAATCGGGAACTTTTTTTTTAATTTTTTTACAAATTGGATCTGTGTTGTGGTTTGTATCAAAGCCATCTGGCAATTGCATAAGTAAGTACTTCATTATGGAATGCGTTTTCTTTCTTTTTTCCAAATTTGTTTACTTTGCAAGCAGAAATGGAAAAAAAAAAAGCGAAGCGGCTAGAAAATACAGCGAGGACGTAACCACGTGATACGAATGACATTTATTAAATAGTCTCACTGCAACGGTTTTCAAATAATTTAAGAGATTCAACGAGGCATGCTTAAATGACATTTTAATCACGTTTCAAGTCACTCATTGCTTGACTGACCTACTAACGCGAAGCGCTTCTCACATGAAGAGGAGCGACGGCTGCCAATCTAATACGGAGAATATTATTGAAGTATTTAACAGCAGCAACAATGACAATAACAGCTTCAACTTGAAAATAATATGTAGCTCAAGGTTAGTGGAAACGGAAAATTACTTTACGGCTTGCATTGCACTTCCTAATAAACAGAGCTCTCTTTTTGAATAGTATCGTTACTTCCATTAACAAAGAGCGAAGGAAAAGCAAAACTGGGTATTTATTCGCGGGGCATTTATTAAAACTTATTCAAATAATAGAAAAGATATAAGGGCTATAAAACAGGCCCCAGAAAAAATTTACGAATCCGAACAGTGGATTGGTCGCAGAGGACCTGTTGAATGGGCTCCACGGTCGCCAGATATGAACCCAATAGAATTTTCATTCTGGGAGTATTTGAAGCGTGAAGATCCAGCCCTCAGCAAAGCGACAGTGTATGGCTACATTTTCTTCTCGTAGACGATCATTACCTATTTCCTACTTGCTATTTCCTATTACCTAGTTCCTCGTTCCACAATTAGCCAAGATGACCACGAAGGATGCATTCATTTTTAGCAAGAAGATGCAAACTGTAAATGGCTACGACCATCTTGAAGCATCGTTTACCAGGTGGGTGGATATTTCGAGATGGGATAATTTAGAAAACTAAGAATTTACTGAACATATCAAAAACTGCACATAATTAAAACTTGTTCTCCGCCCAGGGCTAATTTCAACTTTCTCCCGTGTAAAATCCATCGTTACCAGCTATTATTGTTTGTGCAAACGTAAAGTGTGATTCATAACGTATGTCTACGTCGAAGAATTTAGTCTTCAGCAATGTCATGAGGTCGTCGAAACGTGATGGAATCAACAGTTTCTTACGGTACAGAATGTTTATTTTGTATCTCAAAGTTTTGCGGGCGCTGATGTGCCTAAAATAGCCTGGTTGCTCTTTAAACATCACCTTAGGCCTCTTACGCACCAGCCTCTGGTTGCGAACAACCAGAAACAACAGGAAACCAAAGACGCAAAAAGAGGGAAAAAATAAAGGTGCACCCCCTATTACAAGAACGTCGAAATAAAGGCATGTTCAACCGAAATCCATAGGGTTTTCAATAGGAAAACAGTCTTTTGACAGGAGACAAAGAGGAAGATTACAAGGCCCAAGAAAAAGCGAGGAATCACGTAAAATGCTATTTCGGGGCCTGGTTTATAATGCAAGCAACTTTGAATGCCAGCAATCTCAAGAAATGCTCTAAGACCTCTTACGCACTAGCGACTGGTTGTTGGCAACAAGGGTGCCAGCAACCTCGAGACATAACTAGAACAGTTATCGTTTACGCACTTGGTTTCGGCAACCCATCAGTTGCGTATTCTTATCTTGGGGTGGCTTATTTCTGTTGACGTCTACGCACTAAGTGAGCGACCACCCCTTCCCGATCGCGTTTTTTATTTATATCTGTGAAATAAACATTCACGGCCGGCCCAAGGACGATGCAAACGGCGTGGCTTCACAAAAAAGTTCCGCGTTTCTGAAGTTCCGCACCTTGATTTATCACGATAAAGTTTATTAAATTAGGCCCCAGAAGAGCATTTTGCATTATAAACCATGTCCGGAAATAGCATTTTACGTGATTCCTCGCTTTATCTTGGCCCTTGTCATCTTCCTCTTTGACTCCTGTCAAAAGATTTTTTTCCTATTAAAAACCCTGTGGATTTCGATACGGAGAGGTTTTTCCTAGAAATAGAAAAGAGCGAAAAATTTTTGAACATGTCTTTATTTCGACGTTCTTGTAATAGGGTAGTCATATAATCGGGGGTGCACCTAATATTTCTTTTTTCCCCATTTTGCTTTCTTTTTTAATAATATTGAAACTGCGACTACATCCTTTGTTCATCTTGAAATGTAGCCGGCCGATGCCGAATGAAGGCGAGAATGATTTGTTTACCCAATTGGTCTCCCGTCTTTGGTTTTCTGTTGTTTCTGGTTGTTCGCAACCACAGTTGCCAGCAACTAGTTGATAGTGAATAAGAGGCCTAATGCTTTAAGAAAACACGATTTCTTGCGAACATAAATAAAACTTGTACGCACCTAATTGAAGCGATTCTTGTTTCGACGCTATTTTCTAAATATGTCACGTTTGTTAGAAACTCAAACACGCTGAATGGTGTTGAATTTTATAACCTTTCACATACAGGGTGTCTCAGCAATGGAATAGTGGTTTCTTTTCTTCCTGTTTTGATAACCTAGTGTCCACTGTTTTGGCTGTTTATATATTTTATTGCACGAATATCATTTATTGGATGCCTCCTGCTCAAACACGCACTATCACAAGCTGTGGATCATCAGGAGTAAATGGATCATCCTTATGTGCTCTTGGAATCATAAGATTGTTCTGATCGCTGCAGAATAAATTTTAGAAATTTGCTGGCTCACTAGCCGAGGGATGGTGGTGTATCTTCCTGTTCTTTTGTTCGGTGTTTGTGTATTTAATTCCGTGTCGGGAACAGAGACGGGTTCTGGATCTTTCTCCTTTCACCAGGAGTTTATGGAATAACATGCTTTCACAGAATAGATTTGCATCAGCGAACAAAATAAAATAGCGAACCAGCCTTCGTCCGAAGCTGCTTTGGAAGTTGTGGCTTCACACATAATAGAAAATTACATACAAAACTTAAAATGAGAATAGTTAATCATAAAAAAATAAATGTGCAAAATTTATGTGTTATCTACATCTTGATTCTACAATCTTGAACTATTAATTAATAAATACGAATAATGTTATAGAAGCCCAATAAGGTTAATGAGCCAGTAAAACATTGGGCAGGCCTGGTGGGCATAGTAAGACATTACTTCTTGGCCTTTTGGCTAAGATCATAGGCGGCTATTAACCAGGTTCGAGCGAGCTGGGTTGATGCGAATCACGGGTTGCCTTTTTGAGTTTTTTATGTTTTTGATTGGGTGCAGCTTTACGCAACCTGAAGATCTTTATAGATCTTGCTACAGTCGCTGAGGCAACACCATCTGCCTCAGCTTCAACACTGTAGTATCTGTTCTTAGCTAGTGGCAAGCTAGTTGAGATGGGCAGTGCAAACTCCTCTCTATGCTGGCTCGGCCACTGGTTTGCTTGCCCAAAGTTAACTTCCGACCAGCGTAAGCTGTGGGCCAAGTTTTGTTTCTTTTGAGGTGTTTAAGTTTTAAATTGGGTGCTTACCTATACAGCAGGCAAAATGAATTGACAAATGAACAATACAAAATTAAAACTGTGTTTAAATACAATAGAAATTTTTTTTTAAAACACAACTTTTTGACATAAATTATTTTATGTATTTTTACAATGACTAAACACTGATAAAAATATAAATCTAACTGACAAAAGAAGTGATTCAATACACGAGTAATGATTCTTTGTGTATTAAGAGGTAAACACATGTATTGAATCATTTCTTTTATCAGTTAGATTTATGTTTTTACTAATGTTTAGTCATTGTAAAAATACATCATATAATTTCTGTCCAAAAGTTGTGTTTCCAAGAAAAAAGTTTTTTTTCTAAATTGATATTGAACTGATTTTTGGACTGTAGATGGGTTTATAAGAGCTTGCTCTTTACCTATAACGGTTTGATCCAGTATTGCACTATTTCTGGGAGTAGCCTACAAAATGAAAACAAAAATTAGAAATATTTTAATTTTAAACTTTCAAATTATACTGAATTTTATGTTTTATTGCGACATTCTGGGTCTTCTTGCCACTTTTATTCATGTAATCATAATAATAATAATCATTTATATGGTAGAATTTATCTAATTTTTTTCTTTCTATAAATTTATCTACTTTTTATAAATTTATCTACTTCTCATCTATTCCTGGCATTATATTAATTTCAGTTTGTTTAATTATAAACTTTACTTTAATTTCGAACAATTCGCATAAGTATATTTTTTCTTTTATGTTTTAAAATTTATATGTTTTTACATCTGGATTATAGGTTATTTTGGTTTTATAATATTGCAATATGTACTGTGATTGCAATTCAACTACTGGTAAAATTATTTCCAGCATTTTTATGTATACAGTATTCCTGTAGAATATGATGTTTTCAAACTTATGTATTGGGGAGGTTGGAATTTGATGTACATGTTTCACTTCTTGAAAATGATATCAATAAAAAAAGTGGTTGGTGGAGCATTGCATTTTAAAAAAGTTTTTGAAAGAAAAAAACGGGCATCTGTGCAAACTTCTCTTGATAATTTTTTTAAGAAACCAGAACACTGGAAGACATACACCGCATTAAAGGAAGCTCTTTTGAAAACTACGTCAATTTTAAGAACAGCAACATTCATAACCCATCTGCACTTGATCAGTGCGTTGAAACTATAAAACCAAGATCGGATGAAGGTAGGTTTAGTTAATTAAATGTTAAGAATTTAAGGTTTTATGTTTAATAAAATAATATAAAGAAAGGTTCTTTTTGTGTTACTTAAGAATAGAGCCAAAGTATAAGATACTGTTATTAAATTTTCTAATTGGTTATTTAAAAAAGTTTTATAACAGAAAATTATCTTCACCTCCGGTAACGTCTCTGATGATTAACTTGTTCAGTAGTTTTTATCATGTGCTCAACTGAATAAATGTCATTTACCAGTATGCACAAAAATGGAACATTTGATTTGCTTAAGTTATAACGTTCCTTCAGATTGGGTTGGCAAATTGTTGGATTGTAACAAAACACAATTTATTCAAACATAAGGTAAATTTCAATCAATTACATATGTATTTTTATTTATTTATTTATTTTATGCATTTGGTAATATATTATTAATGTATGGGTAAGTACAATGAAATCTAATACCAGCTAAGCACAAAAGCTCTTGCCGTTTTTAATTCCGGAAAACAAAATGATGTACACAAAAAGTAGCGTATCGCTAGTCCCCAAAGTAATCCCCATTGGCATCTAGCACCTTCTGCCAACGTGTCTCCAGCTGATCAATCCCCTGGCTGTAAAACTTGCCGGTCTTGGACTCAATTGTGTAGGATTTTCCACTAAGATGGTTGTTCAGAGAATGGAAAAGGTGATAATCCGTTGGAGCAAGATCTGGGGAGTAAGGTGGATGACACAAAGTTTCCAAGCCAAGCCGTTCTATGGTTTCCTTGGCCACCCGCGCCACATGTGGCTGGGCATTGTCATGAAGGAAGAGTACCCCTTTGCGATTCACCAATGCTGGCTCCTTCTGCTGCAATGCCTGTTGCACACGTTCCAACTGCTGGGAGTACAGGACCCCAGTGATGGTTTGGCCAGTTGATAGCAGCTCATAGTGAACCAATTGGCGTATAGTCTACCAGACACAGAGCATGAACTTGCGTAAGTGTAAGGGTGGCTTTGAGGTGTGAGACAGGGTGTCCCGGGGTGACAACCAATGTTTGGAACGCTTAGGAGTGTCATACAAGACCCACTTTTCGTCACTGGTAAGTATTCGATTAAATATGGGTGCGTTACGATGTCGAGAAAGCAACAACATGCAGGCTGTCACTCGTTGATTCTTGTTGGATTCCGACAATGTGTGGGGTACCCATTTGCTCAACTTGTACGTCTTTCCTAGGCTGTGCAGGTGACGTCTAAGTGTTTCATCAGAAACCTGATACCGTCTGGCAAGTTCACCACATGTTACTGCTGTCCTCCTCTATGGCCGTTTTCAGGGCCTGGTCATCTAAAGGTGCGTATACATTTGGCGAGCTAATTGCGCACCGAGCCAAATTCGCCATATTTATACGGCCTCAGCGAGCCACCCTCGAGTCGCTCCACTCGGACTCGCAGCGATCCATTTCTTGTCGGTTTTTTCGGACGAACTCAAAGGGGCTCACCCTCCCTAGTTAGGACGGGTTTGTAGCAGACTCGCTGAAAAACCCAATAAATCTTCTTGTTCTGGCGGGAAACTCCATGACCACCCGTTGAGCAACCCCCTCAACCATGTGCGCGAGCAACGCCCTCTAAAATAAAGTCCGCGACAAAATTAAATGGAATAAGTTCACTGGCTTAATTGTCAAATAACAAATTAATTTAATAATGTAATTTTAGAATTAGACTTATGAAATAAAGATTAAAACATTTATTTGCAAACTAATTTCCTTGACAAACAGGAGCGACAATTATGCGTAGAAGGGAAAAACCCTTTTTGACTATGTCTTCAAATTGTGTGATTTTGCATCGAAATTATTTAAAGGAGAAATTCTATACAATTTGGAATTTTTTCTTTCAACTAAGAAGAATTTTATTTTGGCCCTATTATGGTTAATAAATTTTCAAAATCCGTGGGAGTCATTCGGATAAAATTTTTATATTGAACGCTGATGTACTGCATCTTTAAATCTATTAATAGTTCGGAACCTGTCCGTTTTTTATATAATGCAGTACGCCACCATAAGGCTTGTGGTCGACCACTGCGGGGGTCATCAGAAATGGCAAATTTTCCCGACCTGAATTTCTGGAACCAATGCCATGCGGTCCGTTCATTCACAGCATCATCCCACACGCAAGACACATTCGGCGACTGATGCTGCTGCTGACAATACCTAATCATCTCCTTCGATACCTCCATTTGTCTTCATTTCTGCACGAAATGTGATTGATGTGAATGCCCAACAGCCCTGTATTTTTACAGGCTAACCTTCCTGCTCCCCCTCCCTGACAGATTTTGGACCACACTGTACACTCATTTGCATATCTTCTATCACTTCCTTTTATGGCAACATAAAAACGGCAAGAACTTTTGTGGTTATTTGGTGGTATAATAGTAAAATATTTATAAATTTAAGTAATTTAAAAATAAATTATAAAGTAAATACAAAGTTTGTCAAAATGCAGACCAATGAGCCATGGGCCAAGAAAAGAAAATTATCCAATAGCCGAAGCTCATAAGGAAAATAAAATATAAATTTTTTATAAAAAATGTATATAAAAATCTATAAAACTTATATAATTAACAAAAATTTTCTTTATTGCCCATTTTTATCAATGACCTTTTGCCATCGTTCTGCCAACTTCATTATGCCACTTCAACTTCGTTCTGGATTTATTGGCAAAAATCTAGTCGAGATGTTTTTTGACAACCTCTTCATCTTTGAATGTTTTCCCATTCATAGTTCTGCAGCGACTTGAATAAATGACAATCTGATGGGGCCAGATCAAGTGAGTACGGAGGATGAGGCAGAAACATCCCAGCCAAGATTAAGCAATTTGTTTCGGGGTGGTTAAGATGTAGGCAGGCTGGCGTTGTTAAGGTGGAATACTGACAACACTCTTGCGATTAGCCAATCCTGGACGTTTTGTGTGAATTGGTCCAGTTTCATTAACTGTTAACAGTATACAGTTGACAATCTCTCGCACCGATTGGGATGGATTTGCTTTGGACATGGCCTTAATGTCACTTGAATTAATCTTCTTTGGACGACCAGAGTAGGGTGCAACATGATGTCAAAATCTCCAGAACGAAATTTAGCATACCACTTTTGACACATGTTCTGTTAAGGCATCATCTCCATAGACGCTGCATTATTTTCCTATGAGGATCTGCAGCTCGTTTGCAGTTTTTAAAATAAGATAGCAAAATGTGACGATAATTCAACAGCTATGCAGCACACATAATATTGAGGCTAGCCAAATCCAACTTACAATGGAAAACATGTACTTTCAGATGTGCATTCGATTTGCATGAAACCTGAACTGAAGCAAAAACCGAATGAACTTACACTGAGAGGCCAGTTTATTAGGAACACCCCCCTAATACTGTGTTGCGCCACCCCTAGTAGCTATAACAGCACGAATTCGCCGTGGCATGGATTCAATTAGCCACTGGAAGCATTGTTCCGTGATGTTTGCCCATGCGGATGCAACAGCTGCTCCTAGTTGAAGCTTACTGGATGGTGGTGGATCCATGCCTCGAATAACCCATTCCAGCTCATCCCAAAGATGTTCGATTGGGTTCAAACCCGGGAACTGTGGTGGCCAGAGGAGTAAGTTGAATTCACTATCGTGCTCCTGGAACCATTCCATGACAAGACGAGCCTTTTGACACAGAGTAATGTCCTGCTGGAAGCATCCTTCTGATGGGGGAAACACAGTAGCCATGAAGGGATGAACGTGGTCGGCAACAATGTTCAGGTAGCCCATTAAGGCGTTGTTCTACAGGTATTAGCGGACCAAGAGTATGTCAGGAAAACATTCCCCAGACCATTACAGAGCCTCCACCAGCCTGAACAGTGGAAACCAGACAGGAGGGTTGCTGTTATCTCCAAATTCTGCGTCGGCCATCTGCATGGTGCAGTAGGAAATCGGATTCATCCCACTAGCAGACCTTCCAGTCGTCGACGTTCCAGTGTTGGTGATCACTGACAAATTGGAGAAGTTTTTTGAGGTTTTGGGTGGAGATCAAAGGTACTCAGACTGGCCATCGGCCGTTGTAGCCCATCCTTGCCAATGTACGGTGTGTAGTGCATTCAGAGATGTTATTTTGCAGTCCAGTGTTGTACTCCACGGTTAGTTGACGAGTCGTGACGTTTCTATTCGTACGAACAAGCATTCCCATCCTATGCTCATCCCTTGGATCGACGAGTCGTTTGTGACCACAGGCTTGTCTCTGGCTGGTTGTTTTTGGTTGGTTAACCAAACCTGGTAAACCCTTGAAATGGTTGTTCGGGAAAAGCCTAGAAGACGTGCGGTTTCAGAAATACTCAGTCCACCTTGCCGGGCACCAACTATCACCCCACGCTCAAAGTTGCTCAGATCCTTTGTTTTCCCCATGATGACGGTCAAACCACTTGCAGTTGACAGGCGTGTTCTCGCTTTATATTAGTGCCAACTGTCATGTGACCAACTGATACGTATTAATAGCTATGCCAACGGATTTGCATAGTCATGGGTGTTCTTAATAAACTTGCCAACCCAATAGTTATGTAAATATTTCATAAAATCAGTTGACTCAATTATCAAACTTGGTTTCTCTGATCAACATGAACACATATAACTGAGAATTAAGCCCTGTTTGATTATATGAACGTTTGATTTTATGTCAACATTTTTAGATTGACCAGTTTCTTTATTCAGTATCAGTAGTTTCATTCGAACGATAATTCATTTAATATGCATTAAAAGCTTGTCTGAGAAAAAACAATAGAAGGTTACACATATAAAGAATGTTAAAAAAAAAAGTGTGCAGCAGTCAATACTTCATCCATCCCTAGTGCAGTATAGCTGACAGAATGCAAGTAATAAGGCAATAGCCAATGGCTGTGCCTACATGAAGACACGTTGCTCAGGCATAGGTCCCAACAGTTGAATACAGTAGTTTTAGTTTACCTTCCACAAAGAAACTGGTAAGCTGGAGCTGAAACTATTCTTCCTGTGTAGCACTACCTCTTAATCGGAGGTGAAACACCATCCCTTTAAAGCCTTGTTTTTCACCAACCTCTCTGCTGCTGCCCTGTTTTCCTCTGTGATTATGAAACACATCCGACCTGGTTTCAGGCAGCCCTGCATGCATTCCCTTTGATCCCGAAACTGCGCACACCATTTAAACACTACTGCATTTTAAACCAGCGTCCCCTATAAACTCTTTATATGCGCAGAAAATTAAACCAAGGCAATGACATAGAGCTTAAGATTGTCAAATCATTCTACTGGATCAAGTTTTAGCATTTACCAGTAATTCTGGATTATATACTATTGTTTTTAAATTAATTCTTAATTGTAATAGACTATTTTTCATTGGAATGATTATTTTAAAATTTGTATTAATTAGCTGAACAAATCTGTTGTATTTTATTGTTCAATGTTTATTTTGTTAATTATTGTCGAGGTGATTAAATCCATAATTTGCTGAACAAATAAAATTAATTCTTTAGAAGTTGTAACGATTCTAATACACATGATTTTCCCTTGCTAGTGGAAGAGTGGCAGTCAGCCTCCTCAACAAATTCTTCCTTAGTTGTTATTATTATTACCGTCCTCCCTGCTCACAAGTAGAAACAGAACACAGTTTATCCTCAACAATATTTATTTTATATGTGCAGCATGCAAATTTTAACTGCACTGCAAAATTCAAAAAGGCTGAGCTATGATACTATGAATCAGATTTTGAAGTTGTTTAATTGTATACATCCAGGTGATTGTAATCACCCATTGTAATTGTTTACATCCATTTTTCAAATTGTAAAAAATAGAGATTTTTTTCTGCAGTTGACACGTACACGATATTTATATGTATATAAATGTTATCGTCGACAAGTGATGTTCCATTTCTGTAGTCTATCTGAAATTCACATTTATCTCAGCAACTGGATTTCCATTTGCTTGGTTGATTGATAATAGTCATATCTGGAGTAAAGTCTTAAGTTCAACTATAACTGGAACACAGACTAATAATGATAGATAGTCAACTTCCCTTACTTACAATGTTAAAAAAAAAAAAAAAAAAAAAATTAAAATTGGCCGATTAGCCAATCACGCCTTTTTTGAAATAACATACGACATATAATCATTTGATAATATGAATATTAAATGACGTAGATCTGGTGAACCAAGAAACAATGCAAGCTTTTATTTTCACAAAGTGCACATTCAGTCTATTCACTCTATTTTCCCTCAAATTAGTGGCATAACTTTATATTAAAAACTATAACAAAGCTTTACTATAACAATTTCAGTAAGTGATTCTCGACCTACCTCATGGTAGAATTTTAAACAAGAACTAAAAAGAAATTAAAATTTCTGCAATCACAATCGGCATTGTACTTCTTATTTGTCCCGCTTGCATGCTGCAGGACTTTTAGTCACGTGATTTTAGCAGAGTTGACCATCTGTGTATTATTAATCTGTGATCTGGAGATTTCCTATCCTCCTTCTATTATCACTTCGTTGCTGAGAAGAACCAACAATCAATTCTTATGGTGCTGTGCCATTTCTTCAACACATTTATTGTGGTTAATAACTGCATAAAGCCTACAGACATACAAGCTTAAGAAATTTCATAGACCAATTTCCAAATTAGCTTTAAGTATTTATAAATTAACCATTTCACTGTTAAGATGAAATTATCATTTACTTTTCACAACATAATGAGAAGTTTCTGTAAAGTCTGGGTGGTGAATCCGATTTCTGCAGGTAAAATTAATGAAATTTTAGAATGGTATAGCCACTTTAATAATATAATAGTATTTTAACTTCTATGTTCCATCAAGAGTACTTCTAGTTTACATTACCATGTGTTTTAGTTTGAAATTATTTTTAATCTGGTTTGGGAAAAAAACTTTTTTTAAAGATTAAAGATGCAGGTTAAAAATATAAAAAAAATATATATACTCAAGATTCTATAAAAATCATCTTTATTTCTTCAGAAAATAATATTTTAAAAATCTAACCAATTAAAAAACTATGAAAAAAACAACCACATTTAATATATTATAAATTAAGGAATGATATAATTCTGAAATACAGTTCACAAAATGGTCATCATAATAAAAAAAAAAATTTTTACAAAAGGAGAAATGTCAAATTCTTAATGAATGTAAAATAAATTTTTAAAATTCTTCTTCATAATTAGAGGCACTTTTCTTGCCAAAAATATGAATATCAATCTTTTTTTCAATCCCATAATAAAATATTTTAATGAGTAAAAAATGCTTTACAAACAAAAAGCATTAAAGTCTATATTTAAAAATAGGAAATAATATTTATGTTGACTATTAACAGATGCAGTCCAAAGGAAAACAGGAATTTATCATAAATAAAATTGAAAGTGGAAGACTTCTCAAAAGAGAAATTCAAAGGCATTCTCTAAATTAAATAAATGGTATGAAAATACAGTACCAAAAAAACTCTCCTCCATAAATAGAAATTGTATAAATCTATTTATATTTGAGAATACTGATGAGAATACTGTTATAACTGACTGTCGAGTTCTGTATAAATAAACTCAACACATCTATAGTAATAGGATTGTTTCTGGAAGCCCCCTATTAAGAACACTTTGTAAAAATATTTATAATATTTTACATTCCAGAACAAGACTATTTAAAAACCATGCCAGCCAATTCCCTGGAAATTTCCAACCGTTCAATCAATGTTTGATCATACAGATCATACAGATATTTATTCACAATCAATTCCAATTATGTGTACAAATTTCCTTTCAGTATTTGCATTTCTTCTGCTTTAAAGCTTTTTTAGAATCTATATCATATATGCTAAAATCAATTTACAATTACTTTATCTAATTTTATTACTTGCTTATTAATCATCTACATATGTTCAGTGTTAGCTGGATATGTATCATTTCATCATCTGTATTTATTACTTCATTCAAGTATACTTTATTAAGAAGCCAAGTTTAATATCCTACGGCTTTCAGTAATAAGCTTTCAGTTATATCTAAAATTAATAATAATGTATTTCTATTCTTAATAGCAGTAAGTATTATAAACAGTTTTCTCTTTAAACAAGACTGAATTACAAACTAGTAAGTCATTTTGATATTTCACTTTAATAAACATTCATTAGTTCTTCATTCTGATACAATCAATATCTCTATTCATAGATATCAATTAATATTAGTTATGAAAATAAAAGAGTCGCTTTGAATCATCAGAGCATGAACATAAAATTATTAGAATTTAAAATTTTCCATAGTTACCAAATGACAATGTAATTAGACAAAGCTAAATAATTATCAAAAAGATGATTTTAAACCAAATTTTAAAACTCTATTCCTTTTTATTTAATTCAATTCATGCAGACTTTGCTTCTTTATCAATTACATTGAAAAAAATAGTGACAATTGCGTTAAATGACAATTCGATTGCATACTTTATTTTCCAAAGTATAAGGGAGAGTAAAAAATTATCTACTCTTTCACAATAACACACCTTCAAGGTAGTCATGCCTTCTGTACATGCGTGCTTAGAGTTGGTGCAACGGCAGTCACATATGCAAAATTTGATCCCTATTGCATCATTTGCTTTCCAGCTAATATAGTGTAAACATGTCTGCTCTGCTAGCAGTTTGCACTAAAGGAGGAACAACAAGTGGTGATCTGATTTCTCTGGT
>JAHWFO010057280.1:7041369-7081110 GCA_023313115.1 Rhysida immarginata | reverse complement strand
TCTGGTGGCAACACGATACATTACAACAACCTTGAAGGTGTGTATGGCAAAAACGTAGATAATTTTTGATTCGCCCTCGTATATATCATTACCTCACGTTTGGAGGATCATCTCCAATATATAATTATTATTTAAAAGCATGTATCTTTAATAATGTATGTGATCAAATACCTCTATAATCAAATGTCAAACTTCCTGCACTATTTCTGTAACATATACTCATTCTCACCTGCCTTTAACCACAGTCTTAAAGATGTTGAAGAGATTTACAGGAAAAGTTTTGGATGGTGTGGATGCAAAAAAATAAAATTAAAGCATAAAGAAAATGATCACCAGTATCTTTTTTTGTTTTTGTTTTGTAACTTAGGCAAATCTATTGTCTGAAATTCTGGTTAATAAGCATGATTTGTTGGATATAGACCCCATAGAATATGTTCTGAATGATAACAGACTATTTTATTTTAAGAACGTAATCTAAATGTAACCTCTCATATAATTTTAAATATACATGACCAAAAATAAATTGACTTTTACTTTTAATGCATCCACATGTAAAAAAGGATTTTAAAAAAAGTGAGCATAGAGATGGTAACAAAACTCATAACAGATAAAATTATGCAAAATTTTATACTATATACATAACATATATAAAAGTTCACACCTTTTGGTACTGTATTATTGCTCATGTAACATTTTTGACTTATTATACAAGAGAATCACAAATGAAGATGAAAATGTAAGACGACTTTTAATGTTTGTTTAATAGACTATTTTAAGCCAGCATTGCACTAGACAATTTACAAGTGATTAAAAAGATACAATGGCAATATAATGTCAACAGATGACTGATCATGCGATCTATTTGCTAGATATCCAAATGTTAACACAGCAGAAAATTTTTAACAGAATGAGACTAAAGAGCAAAACTAATTTCTAATGTTAAGATATATACTTTCAGAAACAAGATCTTTTATTCCAAGAAAATTTATCTTCCTTAACCCAGCATGCTAGAAACTAATATGAGCAAAAAATTACTGGTCAAAATCAGAACACTTGACTCGGAGCTTTTAAACGTTCATTTTACCACAATTCAATCCGAATCCTCTAAATTAAGGCAATGTTCAATGATTATGTGTGAGCTTTATTAACAAATGGATATCTAAGAATAAAATCTATGAAGTAAAATGAACGGAATATTACTGATGGCAATTACCGTACATACATTTCGATCCTTAATGAAAAGAAAAGTAAGTTGCAATAAAATTTCTTGCATCTTACTTGAGTCGTGATATTCACTGCAAAGAAATTTTGGAAGTCAGTGGGTGCTTTACTGTCAAATTGCTTACAACAAAATATTAGTACAATGCTAGCTCAATAGTAGGAATCACAAAGTACCTTCCAGACATGGTAGAAAGGCAATGCCTCTGTCTACAGGGTGGCCTAACACTTGATTGCTCCTGCAAAATCATTCCAAAACAGCATTACCAAGCAAGCTAAACAAGCAGTGAACCATTTTATCAAGTCACCCCACAACTGCTTCAGGAAATGTCTCGCCAAACAAAATGATTTTTTTCGTACGTTAATAAGTCTGGGAACAATTCTTTAATACGGTATAACAACAACAGATTGTAAATGCAAAAAAAAGTAACTTTTAAAGTTTAGTACAGTTATATGAGCAGCTTATAAATGTCATCAAACTGCTGCAAAAACAATCAAGACTCTGTGGCCACCCTGCACAAATGGCAAGGTCAACAGCTTTAAATACAATTATATACATATATAATTTTCAAAAAACTTCAACAATATGACACAGTTATTTAACAGATCTTAAAAGGTTTGGGCATCAAATCACAATTTATATTTAAGTGAAGCTATTGTATAAATATTTCCCTTAAAATTTTTTCCAGGCCTTCATAAGGTACACTAGTATTTAATGTTGTAAATTTAAATTATTAAAGGCCATAAAACATTCAATGGAGATCAATACAACCTTACACTCAACAACAATTATAATACATTATAAAACTCATTTCTTCCTGAAAATTTTGAGTTATCAGAAGTCAACAAATTTAGCAATATATGTTTTTAATTATTTTATGTTTATTATGCCTAACTATTTTTAATTATCTTGTGCTAAATTATTATTCCTGAATTTCAGCACAAATTGTTGTAAATCTGGCAACTTCTTTTAAAGTTTTTTCAGAAATAAGTGAGCTTAAAATTTTTATTTATATCAGGAGTTTAATTTAATGTAAACAACAATAAAGATATAATTATTCCTAGAATGAGATTATCAGGTCAAAATATTTGGTAAACTAATTATACACACAGATGCAAAATGTTCTTTTTAATAACTGGTTTTGAATGTTGACCATGCTGCAGAAAGCAAGTGGAAAAGTGAAATGTCAAATTGTAGAAAAAGTGAAACTTAAATCAACAATCAATTGGTACATGCAAAGGTAATACAGTTGAACCTCAATGTATATTTCAAGGGACTGAGCAAAAAATATATATATATATATTAAACCCTGAAACATCTGGGGTTGCAATATGATTTGCTGGATATCCCACTGGTACTGCGTCATGAAATAAGCTTGAGACTATCGCATGATACATATAATTTTCATGCATTTATTTATTTCGGGAAGGGGGAACTCTGTTATCGAAGTTTGTCTACACGAACGTGTATACAGTCAAACCCACAATTATAACCGTATTTTTTTATAATATAGCGAATTTATTTTTATTTAAAGTAGATTTCTTTATATCTGACAAAGAAAGAACACTCAATTGTGTGGTTTTCAATGTTTTGTGATAATCAAAAACGATACACCCCTCTTTCTCCTTCCCAGCTTCTACTTCCTTTATGATCTTAATTTTGGTGTCAAGATCTAAACATTTCTTTTTGCCATCATTTTGCAGAGGCGTGTAGAAGATAGACATGCACATGAAGTTCAAGTGTTGCTAGCAATAGCAGTAACAGGGAAGAATTACAGGTTCTACCTCTTCCCTGGCAGTAATCCGACAACAGGTACTTCCTATTCCTCTACACTGTATTCTTCACCCTCTGCTCATACCGAGTGAAATAATCCAATGCCAAATATTTAGACACAAAAAGAAAAATTTTTGGCATTGTGTATTTTTCAAAATTTCACTATACATAAGCAAAAATTGTGTAAAAGCCCTGAAAACGATTCTTTATATACGTATTTTTGTTATATATAGATTTCGTTATTACCGGAAAAAATTTGCATAGTTTCAATGAACCTGTTGTTGGGGATTTCAATTAATTTCCTATAACCACTTTTTGTTATAACCGAGTTTGCTATATGTGGATTCAACTTTAATTGTATTATGTGTAAGGCCCTTCGCACACTAAGCGACTAAAAAGAAACCAAACTAATTAAAAACTCAAATCGCCAACCAGTTACAAACTGTGAATCGTACACGATGCTACTGAAAATTTATGAAACTCAGTGACTATCGTGCTCGCGTTTTCCCTTGGAACACATGCAAAGTCACTTCTTGATTATCGCGGCTTTGTTATAACATTGTGTTTACGGTAAATTATAATTTCATTATTGTGATTAAAGCTATTGTTATTATAATGAAAAAACGACAGACTTTTATAGCAAAATGGTAATGTTTTAATGAACCTACGCATTTCGCATTAACTGCATCATCAGGGTAGGAAAACAACTACAATTATTCACAAACGAAGGCCTGTATTTATAGAAAACATTTTCCATTGGGGGGGTTTACAAGAAATACCAATTGCCCAACCCAAATAATTGGTCATCATAATAATTCATCAAAGCTAGCCAATCATATAAGCGGACAGGATGACAAGAAGGTAAGGCACTCAATTAGTCAAACTGCCCTTACATCCGAACTGCTCTTACAAGTCCTCTTGGCGTTGGAAGTTCCTAATTATCTCGTTAACTGTATCCAAAATCGGATTTTTATCAAAGCTTGTCTGGTTATTTAAAAGGAGTTTCTCACCCGCTTTTATGTATCTTCTAATTTCTAATGATTCGAAGGTGATAATACGTTTATGGTCGCGTTCCTTCTTGATGACTGTCATAATATCTTCAATGGCGCCAAATTGGTGTCTGCTATTAATAAGGTGAGAAGCAAACGCCGATTTCCCATCACCATTAAGCCAAGATCTACGGTGTTCAGCGTATCTTTTCATAAAAGACCTCTTCGTGGATCCAATATAAAAGGATCCACAATTTGGACAAGATAGCTTATATACACCGCAGGACTTGTAGATGTTCTCGTCATCATCTGTACTATTCTTCGGATTGAGCATATATCGACAACTATTGCTCGTCTTATGGGCAATCTTGATGCTCCTATTGCGAAATATATTGCTAATCCTGGTGATTTCCGGTCCTGTATATGTGAATACTGAATACTTTTGGTTATTATCTTCTTCTAAATCTCTTTGTCTCGGATTCCTGGTCCTGTTTAATATGGATGATGTAATCATGTCGGGAAAGGAGTTCCTTCTGGCTACATCAAATGTTAGGCGTACTTCTTTTTTTCTATCTGCTGTTGTAATGGGGTAACTGAGTGCTCTGTTGAAATAATACCTGATGGCCGCACACTTATGTTGTGGGGGATGATTAGAATCGAACCCTATTATACTATCAGTCGTCGTCGGTTTACGATAAATATTATATTCGATACGTTTTCCTTCAGGTTTTCTTCTCAGTGTAAGGTCTAAGAAATTTATGATACCTTGTTCTTCTTTCTCCATTGTGTACGCCATGCTATGGTGAAAGTCATTGAATTCAATCAGTAGTTGCTCAGCAGTAATTCTAGCGGTATCGATAATAACCAAAGTATCGTCTACGTATCTCGCATAGAAAACAACTTTTTGTTGCTCTAATAGTGGCGTTATGTGTTTATCTTCTAGTTCTTGTAAAAATTCCTCCGACATCGTCGCACTGATGGGAGATCCCATGAGCACCCCTGTAGGCATCGAATAAAACTCATTGTTGAATTGAAAGTAGTTCTGTTTATGGATTACATTCAGAGCGCTGTTCACATCTTTACGAACGTCTTCTTCAACCTTGTTGGCAGCGAGTCTTTTGTCCTGCGGTGTATATAAGCTATCTTGTCCGAATTGTGGATCCTTTTATATTGGATCCACGAAGAGGTCTTTTATGAAAAGATACGCTGAACACCGTAGATCTTGGCTTAATGGTGATGGGAAATCGGCGTTTGCTTCTCACCTTATTAATAGCAGACACCAATTTGGCGCCATTGAAGATATTATGACAGTCGTCAAGAAGGAACGCGACCATAAACGTATTATCACCTTCGAATCATTAGAAATTAGAAGATACATAAAAGCGGGTGAGAAACTCCTTTTAAATAACCAGACAAGCTTTGATAAAAATCCGATTTTGGATACAGTTAACGAGATAATTAGGAACTTCCAACGCCAAGAGGACTTGTAAGAGCAGTTCGGATGTAAGGGCAGTTTGACTAATTGAGTGCCTTACCTTCTTGTCATCCTGTCCGCCTATATGATTGGCTAGCTTTGATGAATTATTATGATGACCAATTATTTGGGTTGGGCAATTGGTATTTCTTGTAAACCCCCCCAATGGAAAATGTTTTCTATTGGTGGGGTATGGCCATAAATACAGGCCTTCGTTTGTGAATAATTGTAGTTGTTTTCCTACCCTGATGATGCAGTTAATGCGAAACGCGTAGGTTCATTAAAACATTACCATTTTGCTATAAAAGTCTGTCGTTTTTTCATTATAGTATCCAGCAAAATAGACCATTATGCAACTATTGTTATTATCGTCTTAAAGATGTCTAGTGATTCAAGTGGTGAAGATATTATCCTTTATTATTAAAATAGAAAAAGGAAAAACTGGCAGAAGTAGAGGAGGTATCGGGTTCACCCCTACATTGAAATAAATATAAAATGCAGCATTTGTTGCTGCAAGAGTTGTCTATTCTAAATTCAAGGATTCTAGATCAAATGCAAGGATTGTTCTACCATTTTCGCTGTTTCATGTGGCCGTTTACAAAGCAACTCTAGAAATAAATCGCCGAGCAACTCTGCATGTCGAGTTGCGGATGACTGATCACCGACGCGTTACAAACTGGTTACCAACTAGTAGCGCTGCGTGTGGCTGCTAATTGAAATCAACAGGCGGCAACTATTTAGCAACTGATTGGCGATTTAAGTTTGTAACTGGTTTCTTTTTAGTCGCTTAAGTGTACTGAGGGCCTAATGCAACTGTGGAAGCTACTGCAAATTCTGATTAATGCTTCAAAACACTCAAGTTTATATCAACACTGAGAACCAGTCAGAATTCGTGATCATCCAATAATATGTGCTTCATTGTTTGTATTTAATGGAACCAATCAGAATTAATAAAATTACTGCATGATACATGCTTAGATAACCGCATGACTATTGAAAAATTTTTTTGCAACAGTTTTTTTCAATAAACATCTTAAATAATTCACTTTTTTGGAATGAATTTCATAATTTTAAAGACAAAAAGTATATATTATCTAGGATTTGATAAAAAAAAAAAAAACAACAAAAAAAAAATACATATATTAAACGGTTAGATTTACATACAAGTAGCTTTCAAGAGGTCAGGACCAAGGGAAAAATATATATAAAACGAGATTAGATATTAAGTGGTTTATATTAGCAAGGTTCAACTGTACTTTTTATTAACTATTCATTTTTTAAAATTAATAACAGTTCTTTAAACTGGAAGTTTCAACAATTTTGTAAACTGTCTGCATGGTTTCCATTAAAAGCAACTACGTCAGAAGAAGTGTGTTTGAATGAAAAAGGAATTAAAGTTTTAAAATTTATACAGTAATTTTGTTTCCCTTCGTAATATACAGGGTGACTAAAAAGTCTGTTGCATCCCTCCTACCTGTGCAGAAAATGGAGATATCTTAAAGCTGTTGCAGCCAACAAATAGGAAGTCGTAGGTGGGCTTCCGATGACCAGATTATGCAAATTAAGACACATCAAATTTATCTCATAAACCATAACAGATAAGAACCAATTTTCATGTACAAACTTATTCCACATTCAATTAAAAACAATGAAAAAAACCCTCATAATTAACCTAGTGCAACTCTCATCTTGTGTGATAAACGATGAAGTGGAAGGCCACTTACTACAACTGATGTCGAAAAGGTGTCAATGAACTTATTAGAGCAAATCGTTGCATAATGCTGAAATAGCTGTCAATCATGTCTGACATATCATGATTGGAGCATGTTCAAATAACGACTGTAGAATTGAGATTGTTACAGGTGACAAAAGTTGGTTACACCACTCAGATCCTAATAACAAGAAATGACACTCTTTTGCCAAAACACTTCTGAGGCTGTGCCATCAGCAGGTAAACTCATGCTTACAGTCTTCTGAGCTATTCAATGTGTGGTGCATATGGAATTCATGCTTAAAGGCACTACCATGAATTCTGTAAGGTACTGTGAAGCTCTAAAAAATAAATAAATAAATAAACAAATAAATAAATAAAGCTCGAATTTGAAGAGTTAATCTGCAGTCTCTCCTACACAAGTGCAATGACAACAAGGCAGATTCAACATCTTGGGTTTCACTGTTGTTGATAATCCTCCATATACTCCCAACCTGCACCATCTGATTTTCATCTGTTCCCAAAACTTAAGAAACACCTAAGAGGGCATCATTTTAATTCTGATGATACAATGCAAACAAAGTGAGGCTATGGTTTCGCAGTCAAGTGAAACATTCTACAGTGACATTATCAAGAAACCGATCACCCGTTGGGAGAAATGTATTCATCGCTAGGGATTATGTGGGAAAATAATTATGTGGTTATTACAATAAGATTGTAGAAAGTTACCATTTTTTGTTTTACTCAATAAGTACATTCAGTTTTCAAATAAAAAATTAGGAGGCATTACTTTTCTGCATGCCCTCGTATCTTTATTCTTAATTTGAGCAACTCTGATGTACTTTCAATGTCATTAGGTTTGGTGATACACCAAAACTTTCATTTTCAGGTCCTCGCTTTTTCTAAAGACTCCAAATAAGAGCCCCTTATATTCAAAATATCAGACCACTGTATCAAGCTCTCTATAGTTCACTATTAGCTTAAATGAACAATTATGAAATTAATTTTTTGTATGGCTACGTAAAGACTTATTTTTTAATGAAAGCTGGGTCATCAATTAAATATATTACCACACATAGCAACATCTTCCAGGCAGAACATACTTTTTAATATCCAAACTTCATAAACTGCTTATATATCTCAATGCAACATACTTCAGCCAATGTCTGCTTAAGTAAGAAATGTCTATAGCAGAATCTCTATCATCCAGTCAAACAGTGACCAGCTTTGGTTTTTATAATTAAAAATCTGGATAATATATTCATGTAATAAAAGAAGTTTTTACATGAATATACATTATAAATATTCGCTGTTCAGAAGCTCATTCCACATCTTCTATGCTTATTTTTAATAACTTTCAATGATAGTCTTTCAATGACTATTTACAAAATGCTGTAATGGAAAACTCCATGCTTAGACCATTAAAAATGTTGAAAGCCTTAAAGCTTTAGTTTAATATGTGGGAAGCAAATGCAATATCTAATTTGCATTAACTTCTTAAACAAACGAAGAAATTTGCTACAAATAAGAATCTTACCTGGAAAGCCCTTCATCATACTTATCTCCATTTACACGAAGGAAACTTTGTAATAAATCAAAATAAAATATTTAATTATGATACATAAAATTTATAAAATATACAACCAATCAGAGACAAAAATTTTATGTTGGAAGACTTTACATGCTGGTATGTCTAGAGGATCAACACATTAAGCTTTAGGTTTAACAAACTCCTACCACATCAACTATGCATTGCATGCTTGAACAGAATATATTTTCAATTTTAATTAAGCAGCATTTCAAACTTAGAAAAATCACTTTTAAAGCTATTAAAGAGGAGAGCATGGAGATGTGGAGTATAAAAAAAAATTGCTGCCAATAATTACGAATGAACACTGTTAATCATTCAATATTTCTTATATATTCTCCATGAAAATCTACAAAAATCATGTGGCTAGTGGTTGATCAATTTCTTCTTCTCATATGAATTTTATATAGGACATAACCAATTTAAGTCCTATATTTTTTTTTTTGCTAACCCTTTATATGGCAAAAGGTCGAGCAAAGTGAAAATCTAAATTATGCACATTTTTAAAATGATTTTGGGTTCTAAAATACAAATCAATTTTCGAAAATATAAAAATTAATAGTGATAAATTATTACACACACTGTCCATTTCTGCAACCATCTAAAAGTGAATCTGAAACTTGTCATGCATTTGTTCCACCAACTAAGCGATCACTTCACAAAAAGTGGCATAATAACATACCGAAATATTGATTTCGGTCTGTATTGTTCACACAGTTTACATATAAAATAACCTCTAAGGATTACATATTTGAGTAACAAAGGAACTACATGAACATGTACCTTACAGATTCACACCAAATTGTAATATGTTACTCATCTCAAGCTACTATTGATGTTTGCAAAATAAGAAAATGCTAAATTTTGTTTCTTTCAAAATAAACCGAGCATATATAGCTATACAATGACTCCATTGTTAAAGCAGTGTGTATGCCGTATTAATGCGCTTTCAACTTCTTTCTTCCGCTGCTCAACAATACACACAAATCCACTTCATCTGAAAGCAACGCTATTGCTTCCAAGGTATGCTTGTGCGCAAAAAAAAAAAGTGTCGTAAAATTACGTATATGTCCCTTATAAGCAATGGTATTAGCAATAGGCAATGGTAAAATAATTTACCACTATAGCTGTTGTAGAAAAAATTAGCAGCACCAGAGAAAATGACTGCCATGCCATCTAATCGCATAAAGAGATACTTCATTCCACCTGATACTCTAACTCTGCTTGTTTATGCTGCATACTTGGTGGTAATTATACACATATCGGTACCCTATAAAGGGTTTAAGATCCTAAAAATGCTATCAACAAGTCCACTGTTCTGGGAAATACTGAAACATGCTTAAGGCAATGTTTTCCCAATTTTTTAATATATAAATTTACTATGAAGGGACATTATTACAACCCACAGGGGTTCCATTTGTAATGTGACAGTACTGCTTATTGAAACTAATTTATTACTGTGATATTTTGGACTCATTACAATCATTATGCCCTTAACTATGCTAAAGCCAAATCATTATCATGTAGCCAGTCTTCTTAAACCATGTTCACACAATAATTCTTGATCATGATCATTTTATACACGTTTAAGGTGAATCATGTTCATGCTTTTTCGACAAATCCGCATGTTCACAGTGGCAAATCCTAATCATGATCATGATCAGGGTACAATTTTTGCCACCAGATGGGGAAGTGGAGCTGTGAGCAATAAGCGCTTTACTGCCGACCCAATCTTCTCTGATTATAAAAGTTACTTTGTTTCGTTCCTGTTTCGGTTCATAACCGTTCTTCTTGAACAAATAGAGTTCCTTCTACATTAATTATTTATGGCATGGCGTGCAATTAATTCGTATAACTCACTAAAACATTTAGCGAAGCGGAGTTTTTCTGCCATTATGAAAAGCCTTGGTGAGCACATGGGATTCTGGCAGTTGATCGACTCTGAACAAATGTAAGGATTTGATCAGGTATGAGAATATTTCACTTAATCATGTCCTGTTCTTATCATGATCACAGAATTAATCATGATCAATAATTACAGTGTGAACATGGTATAATGCTTTCAAGGTCTCTTTAAGCAAGACACTTAGAAAGAGGACTTTTTATCAAAGGAGATTCGAGTGATGGTCGTCTAGCAACTGAAATGTACATCCATGTACATCCATTAAGCAACAACACTTCTGTCTCCTGATTGGCTGACTCTTTCCCATATTAAAACTGCAGGTCTGTTCTCTGTATTGCTTGTTTAATTCCCATGATGAAAGTGGATTACCAAAACACAACAGAATTATAATAAATTCTTTCAATACTGCTACAATTGGATTTGAAACAATATCCCAACATGGATATTATACATTCACTCACCAAAAATCATGGCACACCTCTCCAATCAGGTTCCCTGTCCATAATGAGACAGATCCCGATGCTTCCATTCTCGGACTGCAGGTGCAGGGGACTCCTTGATATCACACAATCATTGTAAGCAAAACTAGCTGCAGAAATGGCAGCACGCCAAGAGCTATCCGCATTTGAACAGGGGATGATTGTTGGTGCCAGACGGATGGGTGTCTCAATATCAGATATAGCCAACACCCTGCAATTTTCCCGCACAACCGTTGCAAGGGATTATCGAGAGTACACCCAACGAGTGGTTACGACCCATGTCGGACAGCAGACGGGCTGTTCACCGGGTCACCCAGCTTGCAACTGCTGACCGAAGGGCGACAGCAGGCCAAATCACCATGCGGTACAACCTAGGATGTCCCACAACTGTGTCCGTGACAACAATTCGGCGAACCTTGGCAGTTGTAGGCTTTGGGAGCAAGAGACCACGGTGGGTGCCACTCTTAACAGCTGCCATTGTTGGCAACGCCTAGCCTGGGCCAACCAACACTGACATTGGACTGCTGAGGACTGGCGAAGGGTTGCCTGGTTTGACAAGTCGTGGTTTCAGCTATATTGGGCTGATGGTCGTATCCGTGTCTGGCGCAGGCTACGCAAGGCCATGGACCCAGTTTGTCAGGTAGGGACCTGGCATACAATGGATCCATTGGTGCATCTGACATCCACTCTGTGTGCTACTTCCTACGTCGATCTGCTTGGGGACCACCTGCACCCCTTCATGAACCGTTTTTACCCTGCGGGCGACGGCATCTTCCAGCAAGATAATGCGCCTCCACACATGGCCCGTGTGACACGGCAGTGGCTGGAGGAACATACTACCGACTTCACGACAATGATTTGGCCTCCAAGTTCCCCAGATTGCAATCCCATTGAACATTTGTGGGACGTCATTGAACGATCTATCAGGTTGTCACCAACACAAGTGGTAAATGCAGCATCGTTATGGAGTGCAGTGGAGGCGGCATGGCTTGCAGTGCCTGTGGATGTGTTCCAGGGACTGGTAGACTCTCTTCCACGACGGATCACTGCCGTTATCCGGGCCAGAGGGGGCCAACACGTTATTAGGCAGATGTGCCAAGACTTTTGGTGAGTGAGTGTATATAGTGTTATTAAAGTTGCTTAAAATTGTGGAATAGTGTTTTCCTTAATTTTTCTGTCATTCATTCTCATTTTAATTAACTCCATAATTACATGTGCTCCTCGGAATTGTCATAAAAAAATATTTTCTATCTAAATCCAATTCACATGCAAGGTTCCTTACAAAATAAAAAAAAAAAAAAAAATTCATGAGGAGAAAGAAAACTTACCAAACAAGATGAGTACAATTACAAAGCCAATGCCGATCATAATTGCAATCATCTAAATACAAAACTAGAAGTTGTAATTATGAAATTAAACAAACAAAATTATTATCTGTATCACATAGTTATTATTAAATTAACCTTCATATTTTTCCACCAAAATTTATTCTTCAGTTTATTAGCTTGTTGTTCAAATTGTGATGCTCCATCTTCTAAAGCATCTGAAAGGATATAGTTTGCTTGAGCAATCAAAAACGGGACGATAGTATAAAAGATCATATCAAAATATAATTACCTGCGCGATCATGCATTACTGTTATCTTTTCATCTCTTTGAAGAACTTTCTCAACATTATCCTGCATTATTCCTACAACCTTTTTAAAGAAAAGAAAAAAAGAATAGGAAAACCAGAATCAAAGAATTAGAAAAATTCTAATAATTTCATCAAGAATTCTTATGACAAAAAGTAGTTCATCTACTTAGACAAGCTTACTTCATCTACTTGTGCTTGTTGCTGCTGAGTTCTTTTACTTGCAGCTATCTGTTGTGGATTACGCTGACCTGGGACTTCATTAAAACCCTCTCCACCTTCCATTTGCCCTATTTCTGTTGACCTGAAAAAAAGATATTATGACATTAAGATCATAGTTTAGCCTCTTGTATGAGCCATAATTGATAACGATTGGTTGGTTGGTTTATTAGAAATTTTGGTGTCGACTACTAAGGTCATTTTGCGCCTTTTACACAAATTATATCTGTATGCAGCCCGGGACAAACACAAACATCCAAGCCCACGGCAGGATTCAAACCCACGACCAGGCGGACTCGAGAACTAGAAAGCCTACGCCCTAGCCCTCTCGGCCACCTGGCCGGCAACTGATAACGAAATGATAAAGAAATATGTTTAACATCAATGGTAACACAATGAGCCAAAACCGCTTTTCCACAACAAAATATTTATTACGCCTGGATACGTATTTCGGACGCTACGCATCCATTTTTCAACAAGACTGAATGTTACAGTGTGCCTTAGGGCTATTTATATATAATAGGGACCAATCAGGTTCCTTTACAAGTGGATAAACATATAACGCAAAGCCAATCAGGTAAATTACAACCAAGAATACAGAATAAATTTGATACAAAATAAGCCAATCAATTGCAAGCAGAACACAAGTACACCAAAGAATAAATAAAAATAAAAAGAGGGTGAAGTACTAACACAATATTGCCTTTAAGATATTTTAAAAAATATTCTATATAAAAATAAAATTTAAACTGGAAATAAAACCCCAAGAAAAAACATACAAAAATGTGCTAGGAAATTTCTTAACTTGAAAATATTTTGTTAATTTTGAAAAAAAAAAAAAATATGAGCAAGGGATTTGAAAAGATGAAGTCCTTGAAAGGGTTTCTTCTTGGGTGTTTATGATCTCGAATGGTGCTCATAGCAGAATGCAATAGGGTAAAATTTATTAACGGTTACTCAAACTAAATTTCAAGTCTATGTTTTTAAATAATGATAATAATTATAAAAATTTGTACTCAAACCCTGAAGGGCACACTCTACATTTTTCATTTCTATTTTTAATTTAACAAGATATCCATCAACTCTTATGCTATTTGGTAAAGCTCTCAGACCAGCCCCAACAATGAACTGGCAGAGCAGGCCCCCAACTCACAAATTGGGAATCCTCCCTACCATCAAATAAATTGATAAAATTCATCTCCAAGAGAACATAATAATTAATTAAAATTTGAGCTGATAGTGGTTCATGGAAATCCATTTGGTCATATTGTAACAGCTTTGTGGTTCGTTTTCAGTGGTAGCTCAATTGGTAAGAGTGATGCCAGTGAAAGGCATGATCCGAACCCACGTCACAGAATTTCTCCTTCCCTTTTGTATTTTGTAATTATATGTTTGAAGAGTTTCTTCAGTTTAATTATTATCTTATCTTCTTAGATTCTTGTGATCTCAATTTACAAGAGAAAATTATCATTCATTACCAATATATCAGTTGAACTACATTTTAATATCTTTGATTGAAAGATTTTAGAAGTGGCCTAAAAATTGGTGGTAAATTTATCCAAGTTTTTCATACTTTGATCATGTAATATGACATTGTTACTTCCTGTTGTTAATAATGTGTCATTTTTTTGTTAACCTGATGAAGAGGGCAATTGCACCAGAAGACCAGTGTTGCCAGATTTGGTAATTTTTTTAAAGCCCTTGTCCTTTGTTGGACATTATTAATTGAAAACAAGGACAAGAGCTTTTAAAAAAAAATCTCCAAATCTAGCAACCCTGCAGAAGATATCCATTTTTAATTTATATATGGGTCGTTCTACAATTCAGCCAGAAATTTTATAGTTTTGGCATTTGACCTCACGGATTTTAATGAAATTTGGTATATACAATTGTCCTAGGGAGTTGATAATGAATGCCAAATATTATTATTTTTTTTCATTTTTATGGAAGTTACGGACATTTAAAATTTTCGAAATTTGAGTGGGGGCCTTATCTATGAAGTACTTTAATTTCGGTTGTAATTTACTTAGAAAGATGTGATTGGCGACATATGAAAGCTCTTTAACTGTAGATTCTATATAAAATTTTTAAAATTATATTACGCATGCACAAATATTTGAATTTAATAAAAATATTTAACTTATGCAAATTTCTCAAATGGTGGGTATATTTTTTTTTTTTCCGTTAAAAAATTATTAATATCTTACACCTATTTTCACAAAAGCAATACAAAAAATTCAAAAGTGTGGTTTGCTCAGTTTTGAAGATATTAATTTTTAAAGCTCGAGTTCCAAGCCACAATACATCTGTTTGTATGTTACAGTTCTTCAGATGGACAAGACATCCTAAGAAATATAAATTTTGTGGTAATATCCAATTGTCTTAAACATTATACAGCTGTTTTTTATTCCTTTCAATGTGAACTCATTAAATTTTTAAAAGAAAATTCAATAAATGTAGAGAAGATACGAGAGTTGATCAAAAAGTAATGCCTCCATGGCTGTAACTTTTATATTTGTTAACGGATTTTCAAAATTCTTTTTGTATCTGATACTTACATTTGTCCTCTATGTAATGCACTATTCACTTTTCGACATTATCCCCATCCCTTTCCATGCACTGCACCAACGTGTGACCACTCGGGTGAACCCGTCGGAGGGGAAGTCAGTTGTTGTCGACACAAGGATTGAATGGCAGCTTTGGACCATCTTCTGCAGCACGATAATGCTCGCCCGCAAACAATCGCTACACACCAGAGGTGTTGCAGCGCCTACAGTTCAAAGATGAAAGATCTTGCACCTTGCGACTTTCACCACTTCCCAAAGAAGAAAAAGCACCTTAAGGGACATTCAATCCCTGATGACGAGATAAAAGAGCAGTTGCATGTTGCTGGTGAGATTTGCTGAACTTCAGTTGTGATTTCCTCCTGAAGGAAATCACAGCTGAAGCTCAGGCAAAGTGTGCAGATTGTTTGCATACATTTTCCCTTTCAAGGCACCCCAAAGGAAGAAATCGAGAGGTGTGTGGTCCGGCAAGTGTGCAGGCTAGATGCCACGCGAGATGATTCGATCAGCATTGAGGTGTGTGCTGTACAAGTTTCCACACTAACTTTTGAATCACCTTTTATAATGAAGCCTGTATCAACTTCAGCTGCCTCTGCAATTCATCTCTCCTTTAGGGTAACTCAGAAGTGACTGACTCTGAAGAAGTATAAATATACTTTTTTTATTACTAACAATTCGACACCTACTAAATTATCTGCTTATTTAACAGGTGCTTAATACTTTTCTGACTTCTGAAAAAAAAAATCTGAAGTTCTAAGAAACATTTTTCCTATTGATATAATTATGACTGAAATGCTACTATTGATTTTATTTTTTCGTGTAATTATAATTAATAATACTATTTATATAAATAATAAAACTTAAATAAATGAATGGTCTCAAGGTTACTCGCTTTCTCTTCCCTGTACGAGTAGTCAAGTCCCTACTACCTGACTCCTGCTGCTTGGAGCTCAAGCTTTAAAAATTTATATCTTCAAAACTGAGCAAAACACAGTTTTGAATTTTTTTGTATTGTTTTTTGTAAGTATGTGTAAGATATTAATAATTTTTTAACAACAAAAAAAAAAAATACCAATTATTTGAGAAATTTGCATAAATAAAATATTTTTATTAAATTCAAATCTTTGTGCATGCGTAATATAATTTTAAAAACTTCATATAGAATCTACAGTTAAAGAGCTTTCATTTGTCACCAATCACATCTTTCTAAGTAAAATACAATTGAAGTTACAGTACTTCATAGATAAGGCCCCCAATCAAATTGCGAAAATTTTAAATGTCCGTTACTTCCATAAAAATGAAATAAAAAAAAAAAAAATAATATTTGGCATTCATTACCAACTCCCTAGGGAAATTGTATATACCAAATTTCATTAAAATCAGAGTGGTCAGTGCCAATGCCTGCCTAAACTGACGAGGAATGACCCATATATGTTCCTCAATTCAATAACGCTCATTTGTTTTTGGTTATTTAATTTATGGCATTTCAACTTTTGAAGTGCTCCTTCAATTTTCTGTCAACGTAACTGCGTTCTACAAACATTCATCTGAAAATGGTGTCAAGTTTCTTTCTTTTCATTTGTGGGATAACAACATCAACTTTGTGAAGAAAGACTAAAATGATGTAAAACAAAAACTTAATCTTCAAAGACATTTTCAGTTTAAAATCTTTGTAACTTGCAGAACATTCATTCAAAATTGATAACATTTTATGTAGTTTCACTTTAAAATTTTTTTTTTTAGAAAATAGCCAGCAAATGTTAAAATTTTTTACTCTAGTTTTAATTAAAACTACATGCTTATTTTTCTTGTTTTTGCAAAATTTCATTGTTGATAACACTTTTGGGTCATTCCAGATCAAGTGGAACAAGGGGCTTCCCAACTCGAAAACCTTCAAATTTCATGAAATTTCATGCTCCCCATTCTTTACTCCCTGCTAAGTTTGGGTAAAGAGTTCTGAGACAGCCTGTAGAATTGCCAGCTATTACCTAATGCATAGACTCTGGTTTCCTGCTTTAGTCTTTAAGTATACTGTCAATTTTGGTGCTTTCTAAGCACGAAATGTCCTTTGCTTCATAATTATGATTAGATTTCAGAGTTTGTTTTAAGTGCATTGTAAAAATTCTTTAATCTAAAAAACAATTAGTGTTAAAAATTTTCAACCCATACACTAGCATGTAAACTAGCAACCATAAAATGCCAGTAAATAGTTTAGGGAAAATTATATAATTAAAAGAAAATTTTCAGTTTAATTAAAGATAATATTTAGGAGAAACAGGATTTTTTTTAAACCACACTTTCAATATGTTTTGAAATATCTCTTGAGGTAAAAATTTGAAATAAAAATTGTTTCTCAGACTAATGTCATGTGATTTTCTGTGCCGCAGCCTGTCTTTTTCATCGGCTTCGAACGCCATTGTATTGACGCTTGCTTCAAGGCACCAGCAACAATGCTTAAATGTCCTACAATAAACAACGGATTCATTCATCCCTCGTCATATGAATTGTTTGTTGTAGCAATTGAGTAATATGTAGTAATGATTTAGTACCATTGGAACGTAAACCATTTAAAAACTTTTTCGTTAATATGCATTGTCATCGGTACAGAATATGTACCAACTTTCAGCTCCCTAGCTTATCGGAAAGTTGGTTTAATATTGATTGCAAGATTTGTATACCATACAGATATATGTGTTGGTGAGTTAATTAAAAGTGTGGAAAAAACAGTATGACAAGTGGTTTTGTCAGCAGTTAAGTTCTATATTTGATTATTAATTTCTCCTTTCCTGCCTTGGCTGTATATAAATTTAGTTTTGTCTGTTTAATTCACAGATTCACCTTTAACCTGCAGTATTCATCGTTAGTTGCTTCCTTGCCATAACAAAGAACTGTATCTGGTTGTTGTTTAATAATGATTTTCTTGGCTTCTCAGTTATGTGCCGGTTGCGAGGGGAAGAGAAAGAAAAACTTGGAATGGTCCTTGCCTGAAAGATTTTATTAGAGGCAGGATGTCGAATAGGGTGACTGAGTAGTCACATCTTGAACCAAGGGTTCAATTTACGAATTTCGAATTCCTCATAAGTTTAAGCCATTGTTTGCTCAGTAACAAGGAATTGAGAAGGTTTCTATTGGATGAAATGAGAACCCAAAGGCCTAGAGTTGAATTCGATGGGAATCCAACGTTTTGATGCCTGACAAGTGAGGAGATGTCACATTGGAAAATATTATAGCCTAATTGGAAATCTTAACTGGGAACTCCTATAGAAGACATCACTAATACATTCCACTAATCATGAATAGACAATATAGCGAAATTCTGCTGGTCAACTATAAGGATTGATTTTTTTTTTGGGGCAATGCTTAGGCCGTCATTCTGAACTGTTGAACGAGATCCTTCTTGGTCATAGCGAAGATTGTATATATTCATGATATTTTGTTTTATGAAATGCACAGGTTCCCTGCCACGCAGATATTATGTGCAACAAGATATATTAACCAGAGAATGCATTGTTGGAGAAAAATTTCCAAAAATGACAATTGCAAAGTACAAATGAGCCATTGTAAACAGATGAAATTAATTTTAATATTTAAGTAGCAGCTTTGATGAAGTAATTGACTATAAAATTTGATTATACAGCTTATTAACTTAGTAATATTCAAGAATTACCAATAAACTTGTTTTCAATTGCTGCTTATGTGTCTCAACTGTCTAAATAACCACAACTCGAACCAAAGGGGCTTGCCACAACAGAATCCAAAGCAAAATACCATACTGAAATTTAAAATTCTTTATAGCATGTGCATGTTGCTTCTAGTAATACTCTGCAATAGAAATATAATGCACAGGAGAGGGACCAACATGAGAAACCATCCACTGTATCTTTATTAAGATAGTCATCTCTCTTAATACCCAAACCCAATGAATTTTAATGGTGTTTATCAGTTAATGGATCCATAAACATATTACCTCAACTAAAACCATGCTCTTTTGGCAAAAATATTCTAAATTTTTTTTATATCATAAATGTGCTAATTTTCTTTTCAATGTGATTTTTATTTTTACTTTAAAATTTCAGTTTAATCCTTACAAGAAAACTAATTTGATCCTGTAATTGTATATAAAAGTAATGAAGTATAAAATTACAGCAAATATTTATAGAGCTATGCATTGTTAATATGCTGTATTATTTAAAAATATAAACACAATTCTAAGAAATCATCAGGAGACTTCTCTTAAAGAGGTATCGGTACCCCGACTCATGGTCCTTATGTAAGGAGGCACCAGGGCTGTACAGAACAATAAGGGACCAATCTAAGCTAATGGACATAGCCAAGATTTATGTTGGGGAGGGGGAAGAGGGCAATAAATGCAAATATGAGAAAATTGCAAAGTGTACCATATCCCAGCTCAATCTTTGCAGAATAAAGCCAATACAAATAATCCAAAGTGTATTTTTTCATTTTTTAAAAAAGCAGTGAGACTTATAGTAGTTACAATTGTTGGTTTTATCCAAAAACAAATATGAATATTATTTTTAGAAAATAATACATGTATATTGTACTTCAATCTGGTAAGCATATCTTTCAAAAGGAGTGCAGTCAAAAGTTTGGCTCTGTGAGCAGGCTGGCTTGAAGATTAAATCTACCTTGCTTCCCATGGTTGTGTTTATGTTTCACATTTCTCCAAGCAACTACTATCATCCTGTGTTTTTTTTATCAATTTATTTTTTTTTATTCACAAATTCTCTTTCCTATGTTCTTAGTTTTAACTGTGGTCCATCAAGCAGATCATTTTATATTCGGTTGAGTAAAAAGGAGATTTGTATTTTCAGGTAAAATTGAAACAACTTTTCAAGTAGAGGCATCTCCAAGTGGAGAGGTTGAAAATTGTAACGAAGAAGCAGGGTTTGTTATTGTTTTCTTTTTATTTTGGTTGACCAAATCTTGTAGGGAGCATGATATCTAAAGCTTTCCTTTAAGGGTGCAAGCCGAAAAAAAGATTGAAAACAGACGCCCAAGTTCTGGCGGGGCCCCCCCCTCCCCCTAAGAATTTTTGGCTAGGCTACAGTTTTATTCAATGGACCATTGAAGGGATAAATTAAAAATTCCCTTCCCCAAGAACTTCCTATTTTCTGGACAAAAAATTGATCCAAGTGCACTTTGCAATCCTCCAAAGAAAGGTAATCTTTCCCATTTAGGGAATTCTGGAGAGATCGAACAAGTGAAAATCTGAAGGTGCCTGGTCGGGGGAGTAAGATGGATATGGCAAAACTGCAGTAATTTCTGCAGAGTTGTTAAAGATGCACGTGGTCTTGCTCCTTATTTAGATCCATGTTTAAAATGGCATCAAAATCAAATTAACAGATACGATTCAGACAACAGATATTTTCAATTAAACAGGACTAAATAAGTTCCCAAAAAATGCAATCGTGCCACCTTACTTCCGTACAGAATCACTGAGCACATACATGGTCCATACATTTCACCCAACACAGACGTCTCAGATAATCTCATATTTATATTTAATTTATATGATGTATTTATCTCACTCTTATCCCACCCTCATTTTCCAAATAATGTTCTAACAAGAAGCTAATCCCCCCCCCCCTACTTTGCAGGGATGGACTCTTGGATCTAGGCAGTCGTCTGCGCCGTGCTGGCACCACCTGAAGTTGGAACCCTGCACCGAAGCAATTTGCATTAAATAAGGAATATTTTGAGTATTGGTGCATGATGTTTCATGCAAGTGTTGCAAAGTAATTCGTATTTTTAAAAGGTCAGCCCTGAGTGGGACACCCTGTATAAAGAGCTCTTTATCTTCTTTCCTTTCTCATCATTTCCAATCAATCATATATCACATGCCATATAGCGCATTAGTTCTAAAGACTGCCATCCCGAAACTCTGACAATCTGGCCCAATCTTCATGTTGACAGAGATACCACCCCATCAAACTGACCTCTCATTCGCTAAGCCATGAACTCTCCCACGACAATACATCTCACCCCCAACCCATCCCATAAATAGTCACAATAGTTTTTTTATTTTATATTATTCCTGATAATGGCTTCTGGCAAAAATATGTAGAATAAACAACTTTTTATTAAGTATTATTTATAAGTCCATTATTAATAACCAATCTCATAATATTGAAGATCTTGCCTAGAGGAATCTGCATATCGAATTTCACTCCTTTAGATACATAAATACTAAATAACTAAATAGTGAAGTAGGAAATCCCTATGGTAAGCTACGTTTTGAGTTTCAACCTTCTATCTCAAAAAATGTGGAAAATATGAAGGGGATCAGACAGGCCAACATTGTAAACCCATTAAGTGATCCATTTTTTCCACTACTTAATAATGCTTGTTATCAATTCTTATTTACCAGAAACATTTATCTGTATCTCCATGTACCCTCCAAAATACGAACTTTCTTTTTACTCAACCCAATACATCACTCTGTTTATCTTCAGCTTCTTGGATTAAATTTAACTACATGCCCACAGCTGCGATACCTTGTCCATGAAATCATGAGTTATTCACGGAAAATTTAATGGAAACAATTTTTTAAAGACTGCCCCCCGACCCCCCTCTAACGAAATGATATTCCCCCTTTTCTATTGATCACTGATCCGTGGCTACTTAGTAAAATTTGACCTCAACGATAACGGTAATTTAAAAAAAAAAAATTTTTTCTACACGCTATTTATAACTATGCAATGATTTCCAGTGATTTAGATGGATAAAAAAAATCGCACTTAAGAGGATCGAACCCGCGACCTTTGGTATATAGATGGAGAGGATTTTCTTCCGAGGTAATTAAGAAAAGCTATGCAACGACGGATCTGGATTAGAATTGAAAATTTAATTATTTTACTTCTAAAATACCTACATGGCTATTCCTCAGCAACGGCCACGCCTAAATATCTCACGATATCACCTGGTTTTCACCTACAACGATAATATTATGGCGAAATGTCACTACACTATGAAGGAGTGGGCAGGAAGGGGAGAGGGGGACGAGATTACGTCACTTTCTTAGGGGAGATCGCAACGCCAATTTTCTAACGGAGTTGTTAATCAAATTACGTTCGGCTAACCCTCCGCTCAATCTTAGTTTATTTAATCGGTATACCGTTTGGTAATTAGTCTAAAGATAATTTGATTAATGTCAAAAAATGATTAACAATATCTTCTTCGGCAAACTGAGGTTAACATTGACCGTGCCCTCATCTGGTGTCGACATTCTTAAGAACAATATCATAATGCAAAATATATTTCTCAGCTTTTGATCCAATAGCAACCTGCATTTATTAACAGGCAGATCATTACAGAAGAGAAAAGTGGTAGGCTAGTGAAAATCAAACGCGACATACAGCTCCCTTTCCAGAATCACGGAAACCGAAACTAATAAAATACGAAACCAAAAGTGAAAATTATTATTATCCTTTTTCATCATTCATTTATAATCACTCATTCTCATCTATTTCTGTTTTTACGTCATGGATACATTTTGTAAACACTGTTTTGGTTTCATTTGCGCTTTATATTATCTTCACACGTCAATGCTCACGGCGGAGTTTCACGGTCACGGACAAATTGAATGAAAGCTAATCCTAACTACTTGAAATGAATTTTAATCCCCACTTCTCTTTTTATTCAACACCGTGAAGGATAGCTCGATTTGTCCCTCATTTTTTAAAGCTAAGGGTAGAGTAAAAATTTCTTCCGGTGATTATGGATAGAAAACTTCGTGAGCAGGAACCGATTATATTCAAGGGGGAATGAATCGGAAAGTTGCGGGAATTTGCATTTCATAAATTAGTTTCAAACGTTCAGAGTGACCCAAATTATATTTTGGAAACTTTATTTATTGCCTCAAATTTCAACAAAATCGCAGCATTTGTTTATAGAGCGGCCCCAAGGTTCCCCAATCGGACCAGCCACAAGAAGGGGCCCCGCGGTTTTTGTTATTTTCCAATGTATATTTTCTGTAAATATAACTTTTAACAATCTTAACGGTCGTTTTCATGTTTCCGTAAGCTTCTGCATCGACTGCTTGCCCATTACTCCATGGTCTTGCCTTTGGGAAGGAAATTATACAGAATAACCATGTGTATGTAAGCACATGCAATGACATCAAATCAAATCGTTGTTTCCCTGGAGAGCTGGAGACACTGTCCAAGAAGCGTCGTTTTGATTGGGTGAACAAAGTGGTCACTGCAGATGAGAAATGATGTCTGTACATGAATGCTTCACGCTAGTCAGACAAAGGGTCAGCTGCACCACCCCAGGGAAAGGCAAAAGAAGCCCATGGCTTGTGTCTGATGGGATGTGAGGAGCGTGATTCACTGGGAAATGTTGCCACGCAATCAGACCATCAATGCCCACGTGAACAACTGCAACGTGTGGCAGATACAATTGCATTAAAACGTCCTGAAATGACTGATGTCATCTTTCTTCACGACAACGCACGATCACACGTTGCAAATGTGACCCGTCAATAACGTCTGGAGCTGGAGTGGGAAGCTCTCCCTCATCCACCATACCTCCCGACCTTGCGCCTACAGACTACCACTTATTCCGGGTACTGCAGAACTTCTTGATTGGCAAAAACCTTCGCATCTGATGCGGAACTCAACTGCAGTAGGGACTTTTGACGGCAAACCAGCTGCGTTTCACCACACAGATGCCCACGATCTACCCGTCGTTGGCAGCAGGTGTTCGACAGTAACTGTGACTATTTTGCATATTGATATGTGACTTTCGCCGCATCGTTTCCGTGTATTTCGACATTAATAAACATTGCGCGGCAACTTTCTTTCCAACCCAATATAAATCAGTTATATCTTACCAAATTTCTCGCGGTCTTGAATTTTACGTGTACACTTCCCTACCAAAAGTATCCAGACACCGTTATTTATTGTGGTTTCAACTCTTATGATTTCTATGATGCACTCTCTCAATTTTGACGTAAAAGAAATGTTAATAGTAACAAATATGCATTGACTCAGCCAGCTTGCCGAAAAGCCGTGAGTTGTCCAATTTTCAGGAGTTATCATAGGGTTCTGCATTAGTTGAAAGTCAATTCGTAAAATCAGTGTTCTGACCAGACATCCGCTGTGAATATTATTGTATAGAAAGTTTAATACCAGCAAAACGATCCAGGATATCTAGAATCAAGTTGAAGAGACCAAAGTGCTCTTTCGAGAGTGGTGTTGAAGGACCGCAAAAGTTCACTCCATGACATCATTGATGTTTTTACAGTGGACCCAGGTGCTCATTGACCGTAATATTATGGCTCATCAGTTCGCACAGTCCCACGTGTCCTTCATGAGAATGGCTTCTTTGAAGATGTCAGAAAGAAGCCTTTTATCTCAAATGTGAATGCTCTTCGTCGTCTGTGATGGTGTAGGCAGCGTCACCATTGGACTAGTGAAGATTGGGTAAGAAATGAGTGATGGTCATACTGGGTCATGAAGCGACGAAAAGAAATGACTAAGAATGCCTCATGCCCAGTGAAAGACATCGAGGGGACGGGGTAAGTAAATGGGATAATAAAGATTATACTGGATTGGAAAGAAATTTACCGCACAATGTTAAAGGCTCCTAATGGCACTAAAATTGGAAGTGCTGAAGGAACCAATGCGTACCTCAGTGCTATGTTACATCATCAGTGATTGTTTGAACTGCGAGTTTTGCAGAAATAATTTTCACCTGTCAAAATATCTCAGACCAGCCACAAGATCAACAACATGGATATGCTGAAGATCTCAGTGGAGACAAATTCGCATATAAGTAGACAATAGTCAACTGCACAGATCAGAGCTACTTTTCACAAGGTTGTCACATACTTGTTTCAACACAGTAATATATAGTACTCCATGAACTCGCAGTTCAAAGAATGTGTTCTGTTTCTATGCTTTCACATCATGGAGTTGAACCGTTCTTGGACCATTAACATTGTTAAGTAAATATGTAAACCAGTTACACAATTCACGATCGGAGTATCTTAGAAATGCAAATTTATGTAAGGCGGTCAAAGTGCAATAAATACAGAAGAGTAAACCTCAGGGTCATATTACATACCCTTGCAAGCAAGCTATGAGAACTTAATGATCTCGTCATGAAAGGCAGAATAATCGGAAGACTCGAATCAGGACAATCATAAATGGAAGTCTCCAGAGAACTGAATGTTCCACAAAGTGTGATTTCCAGACTTTGGAGACGGTTCCAAAACAGATAAGTTACACGCCGACCAATGAAAGGTCACTCAGCAGACCGGTATTTGCAATTAACTGCGTAACGTCAGAGAACTCTTAACATCCAAGCAGTTGTCTAACTGGCTTACAGCCACCTCAAGAACAAGAGTTTCCAGACAAACAGTTTACCAGACGCTAAATGAAGCTGGTATTTATGCCAGACGTCCACCAGTTTGAGTCCCGCTTGCCCCAGCGAGTCGTTGGGCTCATTTAAACTGGACTTTATAGCCGTGGAACAACGTGCTAATCACCAACGAGTCCAGATTCAGCTGTCGTCCATGTGGTTGGAAGAGAATTTGAAACCGGTTACAATTCCAACACCAATATGGCGACAGTGGACTTATGGTTTCGGGAGGCATCATGCTAAACGGACGCACAGAGATCCACATCTTTGACAGAAGTATCGTTAATTCTCGGAGATAGAGACGAAATACTTGGACGGTTATGTTAGAGGTTTCAGAAGCGCCATGGGTCCAGATTTTATTCTCATGGACCTTTGAATCAATTTCGACTATTATTAATTTTACGTTATATTCATTCATGACACGTCATTCCACGCTAATTTGATATATTACATACCATAGCTCCAGATAAGAACCCGATTGAGCATGCACTAGGGAGATGAATTATATCCTGTCAGCCTCCAGCAATGACCAAAAGTGTACGGCTCGTTTGGCCGCTAGGGGTGACCACATTATACAGGGTGTCTCAGAATTCATTGTACAAACTTCTAGGTGAATCGAAGCAAAAAAGTTTATATGAACATGGGTCCGAATTCGAACGATAACTGAGATATGAACAGAAATAAAAATGCTGCCACTAAGATCAACAAATTAATAACTCAGGTTGTGTAAAGCCTAGATTAATGAAATTTGGGGGAATAACAGAGTACATAAGACTGTGTATACCGTTAAAATTTGATTGAATTCCAACGAGAAGTTTCCGAGTTACACAGTAAAAATTGTAACAAGTGCTAGTTAGTAGGGGAGAGCAGGTAACAGTGAGACATTCATTGCAGCATCCAGAAAAGACATCACCATCAACTAGCGCTACCATAGCTAAAAGGTGAACTTAATTATCTATGCACCCATCTAGTTTAATTTCTCTAGGATCCCTGCAGGCTCAAGAAAACTGTACTTGCATAAGTTGAGGATAGTAATGTAAATTTTCTTGATTGCCAATTATAGTACATTGTTCACCACGTTTATAACATTTGATAAAAAGATAGCTATATATGGAATGCTTATTCATTAAGCTTTCTCAAATCTATAAGCGATTTAAAAATGAAATGGAAACTTAGGCCTACAGGCTTGAAAAATTAAACTATGTAGTATGGTAACAGTGAGACAAAATGATTTGGGGAACAGTGAGACGGGTGTTTCAGTGTTACCCACCACAACATGTTGAATTCTGCATGATGTAGTATATCAAAGAATCATTGTTGTTTGGCAAAAGAATTTCATATTTTATATTTTCCTTAAATCACAATAGTTATAAAATTTTAAGCCAACATATTTCAATGACGTAGTTTTACATAAATTTCCATTAATAAATGCTATAAAATATTTCAATGTTTTTTTTTAAATTTAGAAGAATATGTTGTAATTTAATTGATAATAATTCTAATAATTTTAAATCAAAATAAATGCACCAAAAAAGCATGTCTCATTCTTCCCCAACCCTGGGGAAGAGTGAGACAACGTGCTTCAGATTAAGTTTAGTATTTCACAGAAAAAATTCGTTGCATTTGGTCCAATGTAACATGAAAAAACTGCTTTAGAAAAAAGTGTGTCTCACTGTAACCCACTCTCCCCTACTCACAAGTGAGCACGTGTTATGATGTTGAATGAGTAACTCGGAAACTTTTTTGCTTAAAATCACCCATACTAACTCCCCTAGAAGTTTGTACAATGAATTCTGAGACACCCTGTATATTACACCATTTCCCCAGGCTCTATGTGCATAAAAGCCATATTCTTTTTCTCCGTTTTCATAAACTTCATTAAACGGTTTTGTCTTTCGTTGTACTTGCAATGCAGCATTGCACACATATACGAAATTTCTCCTCATTCTGGAAATTGGTTTATAAAATAAGTATACTGATATTGATTATGCTTAACTGTTGGACACGAGTGTACTTCACTTCGACACAATCTGTGATTGCTACAACCGTCAGTTCTACCGAGTAATATTTCAAAGAAGTCCTATCAGAAGAGCGTGCATTCCTCCTCAGTATCATTCTTGGTCCTGCTGACACAATCACTCTTTCACAGCACACACTTCTCATCGAAATCGAATTGGATACCACGATTTTAAAGGGCCAAACATGTGGAAGTCCGAAGGTGCCAAGTCGGAACTGTCAGAACGATGAAGCTAAACTTTAAGTTTGCTTCCAAGCTCGCAGGTTGGTGTGGGGCCTCGCATTGTCGTGCTGAAGCAGCATACTGACACAGGTTCTTCTCAGGCCGAACGCGTTGGAAACGCTTCAAATGTTGCAGCTTCAATCCTTTAGCATCACATCCAATAAAATGACACTTGCATGTCCCAAAACGGTGATCATGATCTTGCCTGCGAACGGAACCAATTTGACCTTTATCTTATGTGGCGATTTGGTATGGCACCACTCCACTGTTTATCGCTTCGTTTCGGGCTCAAAACGGTGAACCTATGCGATGACAATACAAGGTAAGAAGTCATCCCCTTCACATTCGTACCGTAGCTACAGTTCAGACAAAAATGGGTTTTCCTTGCTTCGTTTTGGTCAAGTGCGAGTTTCTTGGGGATCCATTTTGCTCACAGTTTGGATACCCAAGATCATAGATGATGGGGTGAACACACTGATGGATAAGTTTTCGCTCAGCTGTCAGACTGTAATTCATCAATACTCCTGAATCAATCAGTCAATGTGGAGGGGCGACTGCTCCATGGCAAGTCGGCAATATCGGCCATTCAACCCAAAGACTTTACTCTCATTTCGCCCATCAACGGCCACTGTTTCGGTTGACAAAGGTAGTTCCATACACGTTACACAACCGATACGGATATTCCCACTACTTTCTCCCTCGGAAACGAAAACTTTGATCACAGCACGCCAACGTCTGCCATTTTTAACACTCGCTCTGGAGCTGCCACTTGGCGGCATAGCTTTCAACTTCGCCCAACAGAGGCAGAAGGTTCAAATTAGGACTCCTCAAAATTTCAGCCGCGTTAGCATTGTTTATGTTGTAGAAATAAATTGTGATGCATTAATTTTTGAATGCTCCTTGGGCAATACCGCATATAAATTCTTGTATCAGGTTCTTCTTCTTCCTCTTGGTTTTGTCCTCGTACAAAAAAGCCTGGCAACAGATTAAAACCTGGCAGAAAGTCTACACTGGATTTCAATTCTTCGCCAGGGTATATCTGTACCATCGTTAAGTCATCTATGGAAATGGTATTGCTTGTTGTTGTGCAAACATGTTTTTCCGGCATCATCATCTTCATTCAAAGTGCCACTTTATGAAAATCTTTTTGTAAACCCACATCCATGTTCATTTCTTGGGCAGCCTCTTCTCTATCTGTACCACAATTGAGTTGCCTGTGAAAGCAGTATATCACTTGGCGCTTACTGTGCAGGAATCTTATCCTGCCCGCATTGTTTTTGCCTTCACCTGCAATTGCATATCTTATTTCAATTTCAATTGTTTGATAGTACTTACTGGTTTATTGTCACATTAACTCATGTCTCGTGCCATTCTCATAGGGACTGAGTTGTGCAAAGGAGAATCTTCGGGATCAGATTTGCTGCGAACACATAGAATAGTAATGAACAGCAAGGCGGAGTATGGCCAATGCTAGTGAAGCAGGCAGCTTTATTCAGGACAAAGCCGAGCAGGACTAAACGAATCTCCAATGTTTTCGGTCTAAACGAATCTAAATTTTTTGGACAATCAAATCCCATCTGTATCTACTCTGCATAATACTGGGTGCCACTCTTACTCATTTATTTGGATGCTTGTGAATGGTGGAAAGCTGATAATGCATGTTTATTCGTATTTTATTTTAATTAATTATATTTAAATAGGCTCTGTGTAACACTGAATGGTACTCTTAATCATAAGACAGAGACTCGTCAACGGTCAAGTCGCTTGATTTTTCTATAGCCTTTGCATGACTTCTTGGTCCATTTCTAAAATCGCTATGCTATAACCTTCTTCTTACACAAGATCATTGGCCCAAAATCAGAAGTTAATTCCAGATCTATCTGGGCCTCACCAGATATGCCCTCTTGACCTTGATCCATAATACATTTTTCTGAAGTTGAGATAACTTTACACAATGGTTTTCTGCAAAGCACTTGGAATAGACACAACCAAACCCAGTTATTACGATACAGTTTAATATGTAATCCTGCTTTATGTCTTTTTCCCCCCCTTGGTCCAGTCTTCATGAAAACTTATTTCTATAAGTAGAACAGTTTAATATGTTTTTCTACCAAATCCTGGATAGTATGATACAAAATTTATGAAATTCATTCCAAATGATTCATTTGAAATTTTATATTAAAAAAAAAAAAATGGAAAAGTTTTTCATTAGTCTTATGGTTATCGAAGCATGCCATTTAATAACTGTTAATACTAACTGGTCCCATTAACCCTTTTGCTGCATAAAGCGAATAGATCCAGCCAAAATTGCATTACATTTACCTATGGAATGTGGATTCACCCCACAGCCTTTAAAAAGCTTCTCATCATACCACGAGAAATGGATAATTTCATCATATCAGAACTGACGTGAAATCTAATTCCACGGTGAAAGGGTTAAACATAAACAAAGCATGTGTTATTAAATATTCGTAACTTCTAATTGATTCCATTGAATATTGGAGAAATTAGTGCAGCAATCTCACACAGAAAATCAAGAAGGCATATGTCGGGAGGAGGAAGAGAGGATGAATAAGAGTGTCGAAAAGATTATGCCATCAAATAGATGCATGTTGTTGAATTTAGAAAAAATTCAGTCATTCATTCTGTATGGTGATAATGTTCCACCTGAGCCATAACGTTCCTTAGTACTCCAAGGAATTAATTTCTAACAAATACATACATTCAATAATGGAGTTTCACCTCCCCCCCCCCCCAAATAAATAAATGTGTGAATATGATATTACACAAGAGTATGGGTATTTAATTACCGAATAATATAATAAAAATGGTCTGTACCGTGGGAAATGTATTAATGGTGTTCGACTGCCTTTAATTCACGTTTATGCAATTACTTGGTACAGCTAAATGAAGGAAAATACTTACTGGTACAATTGAGCACAATATAGTGGAGAAATATGCATTAAAAAATATCCTAAATTTAACCTAATTTATACCTTATTACATTATTCTTAATATTTTTTATTGTTACTTCTCCTTAGGTTTTATGTCGATTAAGAAGTAAAATAACAGAGGATTGCATTAAAATGGAAAGAACAAGTCTTCAAATACTGTTCTACATATTATGGCTATAAAATTTTCTGCTGGTCATTTATTGGAATCAAGCTATATCGTAATTTCATTATCTCCTGCTCCTATGGCTTTGCTAACTTTCGAGTATATAATTTTGTACTTGCATGTTTTGGACTGTAATGGTCTATAAAACCCTATGCTAAAGTGATATGCTTAGTACTAATTCCCAATGAAAAAGAAATAATCTCATTATCTTAACTGCTAAAATTTAGCAAGTTTTATTGAATTATAAAAATTATATTAAAAATTGGTCATTAGTGTTATCATGGTGAATTATTCACCTTCGACTGTTACATTACAAATATATGGTGTGAATATTGTCTGGAGCATGCTTCTGTGATATACTACAATGAAAGATAACCTATTATAAAAATTGACAGTTTATATTTTGAATGTAAAAGTATTTCAATAACAGTATACAGTATATACAAAATGTTTGGTCTATGAAGCAGCAGCTTTGTCCACCAAATTCAAGCACTTTTAAAAGATTCTTTTATTGCACATGAAACCAATCTGAATTATATTTATTTATTCTAAACTTGCTTTGCTTTTTTTATTTTAAATTTTGGGTCCTATAAACTACTTTAATTTACCCTAGGAACTACTTTAATTTTCTCATATCATGTGGTTCTTTGGGGGGTTTCCCCTAGGTTCTGCCAAAGAACCGCATGATATGGGAAGTTTCCCAGGAAGATCAACTCATCAGTAATTCTAAGATATTTCAGGAAATTTATTACACTAATATGATCCATCCAGTATAAGAAATCGAATTCTGATCATTGCATGACTTGCACAATTCAAAGGATTATATGCTAAGGTTGAACTGCATTCAGAGTGAAAACTATACCAATGATTTTATAAATAGTAATATAAAACTCTTTATTACCTTCTTATAAAAAGTGAGTTTAAAGTCATGCACATCAAAGTTTAATGGGCCGTGATTCAGTGAACATGCACCGAGTTTCGATTTCCTCCCGTATATGGCAGTGCAGATTGTTTTGAATGTATTTCAATCAGTATCACTGAACTCGTGCTCAGACTTCATTTGTGAAGCGTTTATTGTTCAAGGCCACGGCATGTTGTTTTGCCAGGAACAACAAATATGCATCTTTTGAATGAATTTTTTGGTCATCGCGTCATTTCCTGGGGATTGTAGCTCCCTTCGCTCACAAGATTTATCACCGCCATGATTTATTTCTATGGGGTTATCTGAACAAATGTGGTTTATGTGAACAATCCACAGAAGATTACCAAAAAAGAACATCACAACAGTCATTCTAACATCAATACTGTCATGCTTTGCAGTCTCACGAAATCTGGTAAAATGAATATGCTTTTGTATTCATGAAAGAGGACCTCTTTTCCAAAATTTATTGTAACACCTAGTTTGTCTGGTAAAACAAACACTTTTGTATTTGCGAAAAAGGACGTCATTTCCATCATTTATTGTAACACAAAGTTTGCCTGCTAAAAATAAAAGCCAACATTTCAACTTTCACTTGAATTCTCAAACTGGAACTTTTATGGGCAGCTAAACTTTGATGTGCACGCCTTATACTCACCCTGTACTTCACATTGGCATTCAATCCTGTATTTGGAATGTGTTGTTAATCTTCAACAAACAGGAGTTAGGCCAAAGTTGGGGCTGGTCGGACTATATTTGGTTCTCCAATAACTGCACAATGATATATTTTTGTAAAAACAATATCTCACTTGATTCATTTTGGTTAATGTTTTAACATAAATGGATCACTGCAATTTTTGATGAAACAACAGCTGTAATATAATGAAATGATGCAACACTAATGAAATACTCTGCTTTAAGAGATAAGAGAACTCGGAGAAAAGAAAACTTTTAACACAGTATGCGCAGTTTAAAATAATCCCATTTATATACAGACATTTAATAAAAAATATTAAAACAAAAATATATTTTGGTAATAAAATAACCATTCCGAGAAGAAAATAAACTTTTATTTCCCATGTGGAAACAAAGGAATAATTAAATAGGAATGCTATTTACAATTGAGAATTTAACATTAAAATCAACTACATAGTCTAACAAATATTATTGTTAATTAAATGCATTCAATTTTAACTGCATTTCATCTGACTTATCTTAAAATTTTAATATAAAGAATTTCAACAGAAGCAAACAAACATTCAAAAATATGGAACAAAAAATAAAACCGTTAACATTAATTGAACCTTTCATACAATATACTACAAAGAAAAAAAAGTGTTATGAAAAAAAAGGAAAATAAAAAGAAAGGAAAAAAAAAAGACAAATTTTGTTTTCTTTAAAGAAACAAATTTGTTTACACATCGACATCTATATTTAACGTTATCAGTTGAAAAATTTCCTAACTGAATAAAAGCACTCCGACTTTTTACAATTGAAGCTATATTAATGTTCACTTACATATAGAAATCAATACAAGAAGCATGTTATCATAGTTCTTTATTAGTCATTTTGCAGCAAATGTTAAAGAGAAAGCAGTAGGGTGGGGGAGGAAAAAAAGAGCAAAGTAATGCTAATCATGAAAGATAAAATTCAAAAGAACCGTCATTACATTGTAATAGTATTTTTTTTTAATACTAAACAATTTGAGATCTAAGTTAAACTACAATACATGTTATGATTAAGGCACACTAATATTAGTATAAATTACATTTTATTTATTAATTTTTATTACATCATTAAAGAAATAATAACACACATCAATCTACATTAATAGATTTTGTCTACAACCCTTCGTGGGCTTGAGGACAGAGGAGCAGCCTTGTGTTTCAAAAAACAATAGAAACTCATTTGCTACTGAAAACTTTAACTGTCTATAGATGTTGACAGAAGATGCAACAATAAACTTTTTAAACAATGCTCAAGGAGTGTTAGAACATCCTACTCTTTCCATCAGATGCTTACATGTAATGGGTTCTTCAAGTTTAAGCCTCATTTTGCTAACCTGTTAACATCCTATCACAGTCATTTTCCAGAGATAATAGAGCTTGGATGTTTTTACTGGTTTTCTTGTATATATGTAATATATATGTATATATATATATTTATATTTATTTATGTTTTTTCTTAAAAATTCAATGAAAACAAGATAGAGTTGTGTCCTTCCTAGAGATGAATGATTGGTTATCAAGTCAAGATAGTTGGCTTAAAATAAAGACATACAGATGCAAGACAAAGTTTTTTGTTAGTTTTTTTTAGGTGGAATGGATGTCAACCAGCTGCAGAAGGCAAGATGAAAGAAGAAATCAAAATTAGACAACAAATTTAGTAGAGATAATCAAAATTAATTTCATTACAAGACAACACAATTGAAAAAGGTGCAAAGTATTTTCAGTTTCAATTAACATGCACAACTGAAACGCTTTAAATAGAGGCATTTCAAACAAATTCCCTTCAAATTTGTATAAAATTCCGATACTTTTCCTGGCAGAACGTAATGATACGCAGTACCAGGAATTTTCAAATTTTAAACAATTTTTTAAATAGTCGAGTCACATTCATGTGACCACCTGTTAATACCTGGAATAACCACCAAGTGCAGCACTGACAGTGGCTAAACAGGCTGGGAGAGACTCAATGAAGTGCTGGAAACTATTCACAGGGATACTGAGCCATGCTGATTGCAGTTCAGTTGACAGGCAATGGAGGGTGTGAGGTATCCACAGAACAAACAACCTGATCGAGGTGGTCCCATAAATGCTAGACTGGTTTAAGCATGACCTACTAGAAACTATCAGGCCTGAACATGAAAAAGAAAACATTGTTACATCGTTCCGGTTGTGCCATTAAGGAAATAACATCAATGTCACAATCTTAGTGCTTCAACAATACATTATTGACGTCATGTTCAGGCCTGGTAGTTTCTATAAGGCTGTGATTTACGTCTGTGGAAGTTGGGGCCCAGGGAAGACAATAAAGTCATCTTCGTACTCTTCTAACCACTCGCATACAACTCCAGCTGTACAAGATGCCACATTGTCCTGCTGGAAGATGCCATCATGCCCAGGAAACGTAATATCCACGTATGGGTGTATATGTTCAGCAGGGATCAACAATGATGAGTGCATCAAAAGAATACCAAAAAACATTCCCCAGACCATAACACAGTCTCTGTCAGTTTGTTGCCATCCATAAATGGTTAAAGAGAGTTTGTTTTCTGAAATTTCTCGCCATATGTGCCAACATCCATCCATTTCATGGAGCAAAAACTATGATTCATCCGAGAAGGCAACCTTTTGCCAATCAGCGTATGTCCAGTGTCGATACTGCAATACAAATTCCAGTCTATCTCGCTGACGAGGAGTTATTAGCATAGGTGCTATCACCATCCGTCTGCTGCAGACCCCCATACACAGCAACATTCGTTAAAGCTGTCGTTCTGGACATACTTGCACTGGCTCCTTGGTTCATTTGGGCAGTAAGTTCCTCCATCGTAGCATGTCAATTCGCCTGAAAGCACCGCCATAGCCACCATTCCCCTCTTTCATCTACGGCTCATGGAGCACCACAATTTACACGTCGCTTATTTTCTATAGTGCCATTTTGCCATGCACGGTACAGTTTTACCACAGCAGAATGCAAACAGTTCACAAACTCTGCAGTTTCTGAAATGCTGCCACCCTTGGCCCAAAAGCACATAATCATTCCTTTTTGTACATCTGATAAATCGCTCCGGTTCTGCATTGCAGCAATTGAAATGTCTTTCGAAATGCCTACACCACACAATACATACTCACCCAATCCGCTGACGACACGTCATTTATTTAGTGCCTTCTGCAAATAGGAGTGGTCACATTAATGTGACTCGACTGTTTATTACAATTGTATTAAAAAATAGTGCAATTCATCTTTTATTTTTTCAATAAAGATTATTATAAATGTCAGGTTTTGAAACATGCTCTAAAAAAAACACACACAGTTTGTGGAAAATTATTTTTTTTCTTATTCAACTCTCAAATTTATAAAGAAAAATTGCAACTGGATTTTATGCAATCTTACCTGGAAATAGCCTGTTCATCATATTTATCTCCTTTTACATGAAGGAAACTTTGTAATAAATCAAGATACAACATCCAATTAACAATATGTAAAGGTTGCCATATACAATATCGAAACAGGATAGAGAAAGAAAAGAAGCAGAAAAATGCATGCAGCTAAAGAGAGTTTGCAACCATTTTTATGAAATATATTAATGGCATTGTAACATCAATATTTTAATATTAAGTACAAAACAGACTTTGACTACCACAAAGGTTATGAATGTTACAAATATTTTAAATAATTCATTAAAATGGTTTCATTTTTAAGAATCAATTGTTTTTAAATTAATCATTAACACCAGTAACGGCAGCCAAAGATACAAACCAAAATGATAAGAATTACAGGTTGCCAACTCTTGGGAGTAAAAGAGTAAGAAGATTAAGTAAGCATCTTATTAGCACTTCAATAGATTGTCTCACTTGAAATAAGCTTCCAACCTATCTTTCGCTTGGAAAATACCTTTCATGTGGGAAATTAAAAATTCTTTCTCTCCCACTAATAGAAATTATGATCTCAATGGTGCTTCCTATTATTTTCTAACCATCAGCACTCAGTGATGAACAGGTATTAAACAACTTCACACTTATGATTGGAATGAAGCAATGCTAAACATCAATCCTTGACCCATCAACAAGCCCGTATCGTTTATAATTTGTGATTTACCAAAGATTATGAAAACGTAATGCAATAGGAAAGTTCCTGATATTGAGCAACACATGCCAAGAACATTTTGAGAAAAGAAAGCATGACATGGAAAGAAAAGAAACAGAACGTTTAAGAGAACCAAAGCCTGTAAATTGTGATTGGGTCATGCAGGATATGCAGGATTTTAAAGAGGCTTCCTTAAAACTTAACCTCATGTGAAATACCATCAAGTACTTTTTTTCCTTTAAATTCCTATTCAAAATATGCTTCCTATTATTAAGTCTCTATTTCCCAGAGGAAATTTTCTCTTTTTCTTTGCATATATTGTAATAAAATTCGTTAAATTAAAAAAAAAAAAATTCATCCCAATATCTCGGAAGCTACTTCATGCACTCATGCAATCATTTTGTTTTAATGCTTTATCAATATTTTTTTTTCAATGGCTAATACTTACCAACTACGATGAGTAGAATGACTGCTCCAATACCAACCATAATTAAGATCATCTAAAAGTAGAAAGACCAATTAATGATTTTCATTTATTTCTATGACATATAAAAAATGGAACATCTTAACCAACCTTCATGTTTTTCCACCAAAATTTACTCTTCAATTTACCAGCTTGTTGTTCAAATTGTGATGCTCCTTGTTGTAGAGCATCTGAAATCGATTATTTTCCATCAGTAATCAGTTATAAAAAGTTTTCAGATACGAGGGATACTCTACAATTTTAAAGCCAGGAACGCTGCACGCATTTTACGAAGACCATTCTTTTAGCATTTTTCGAAGCACTCTTCCTCGACTTCTATACAAAGTTTCATTCTCCTGAACCCGTTGGACATGCATTTTTCCCAGTCCTGAGTAGTGTAGTCATTGTACATTGCTAGGATATGGAATCCTCCTGGAATCCTGAGCTTCCTCTTGATTGTGTGGTAGAAAAAGAAGTCGCAAGGTGATAAGGTAGAAAATAAAAGGGGGGGGGGGTCAACATATTGACCAGATTTTCACAGAAACGATCAGTTGTGTTAATGGTGACATGTGCTGGGATGTTGTCGTGATGCCACAACAAACATCTTGTTTCTTCTTCAGACAATTCTCCTTCCATTTTTCAAGAAGGATGTCACATACTATTCTGCTGTAACAGTCTTTTTATTGTCAAGCACAACAGTGCACACATGGCCAGTGGAACAGAAGAAAGTTGCCACCATCACCTTCACAGCACTCCGAAAACATTTGCTTTTCTGTGGTGGTCCTTGCCCTTCGGGGACCTACCGTTTGCATTTTTCCTTAGTTTTAGGGCCATAATGTCACTGAAATGTTTTGATGCCCCTTTGTTGAACCTTTTAATCATACCTTGCCACCACTGCATTCAGGCTGCATTCTGCTCTTGGGACAACAAACGAGGGAACCATCGTGATGAAATCTTCCAGATTTGCATGTGTTCATGCAAGATTGTTTTAACCACGGATGATTCGATGCCCAGCCTTGCCTCAATCCACCTGATTGTCATTCATGATTATATCTGACAAAGCATGGATGTTTTCTTGTATAACTGCACTGGCTGGCCATCCACTGCGAGGTTTGTTTTGAAGCGACCATCTTCCCTTCTTTAATTCGTGATACCAGGACAAAATTAGAGCTCTCCCAGGAAATATCTAGTAAAGTTTTAATTCGATATTTCTAAGCTTTTAGAATACTCATAAAAATATCATAGCATGCCAGCCGATTCAGCTCCATTGTGTTTTACAGTCCACAAACCCTAGAATTGTGCCACGCAAAACAATGCAACATGGGACACTCAAATCTTGCATGCGACCATATGATAAAGTGAGGTACTTGGAGAAAGTAAAACAAATTTGGTGGGATGCATGCAGCATTCCAAGCTAAAAACTTTTAGAGTGCCTCTCGTACGTCAATAGAAATGAGATCTTCATTACCTGCACGATCATCCAATTCCGATAATTTCTGATCTCTTTCGAGAACTTTTTCAACATTAACCCTCATTATTCCAACAACCTATAAAATATGCATACTATTATTAACATATTTTTTTTTTAAATACGTTTTATTAAAATTAGAGTCTAGAGCAACTTACTTCATCTACTTGGGCTTGCTGCTGTTGAATTCTTTTACTTGCGGCTATCTGTTGTGGATTCCGCTGTCCTGGGACTTCATTACCTCCTTCTCCACCCCCTTCTCCGCCCCCTGCTTGTTCTGCTGGTTCTGCCGACCTGTTATAATTTACACAAAAATATTTTAAACCTTCATCATGACATACAATATTGATGATAAAGAAAGGACATTTAAAGTAAACAATTTAAACATTTAATTTAAACAACAACAAAAAAAAAGTACATGCATATAAAAATAACACTTGTATACAATGCTTCTTTTCTTTATTACTGGTAATCATTTCATCGCATAATTAAACTTAGTGGTCATTCCTGATAAGATGAAATTATCCATTCTCGCAGCATAACAAGAAGTTTTTTGAAACTGTGTGGGATAAATATGTTTTCCGCAGGTAAGTGAAATGTTGGGTGAATATACTCGCTTTATACAAAAGGCGTTAAATTTTGGGCACTTCAACTAAAGCATGTTTCATAAAGTGCACAGTTTTGAATTGTGTGGGATTTTTTGTTTGGAGATCATTAGCACTATCATTTTCGTTTTCTATTGTGTGACGTGACGTTTTATGAGTCACGTGTGTCTGATGGGGGGAGGAA
>JAHWFO010057280.1:7008792-7041359 GCA_023313115.1 Rhysida immarginata | reverse complement strand
ATGCATGCTCATACAGTGCAAGAAGCAAGTCACTGAGCAAGTGCTGCTAGTGGTGATTTAATTGATAGCTCACAATGACCAAGAGGGGTCACTGTTCCTCCCCCCTTTTCTACACATTAAAGGAGAGCATTGCGTTTTCAAGCGCTTGTGTATATGGAATATTTGATTCGGCAATGTGAGTTATCAGTATCACCCAATTTCAAAGTCAAGCGGCCGTCACCGCCTCAAGTAAACGGTTATTAGCTGAGGGTTTTCCTTTTTACTATGACAAGAGTGCCAGCTGTGTTGAACATTGTGATTTACTAGGTCACGTTTTTGTAAATCTTAACTTATACATATACATTAAAAGAAGGGGCCCCTAGGGATAAGTTTATAATTAGAAGGGAAGGATATTTTGTCAAATAAATATATGTTTGGAATTAATAAATTGATGTATAGTCTGCCACAGTGGTGTAAGGAGTTTTCTTTTATCGGTTCCGAACTCTAGCTTCTCCCTCCCCAGGTACTTGGACGCTGAGTCTTAAGTACCACATAATTGGTATTGCGGGGGGAGGGGACGCTACAATTGTCACTCCGATTAGAAGACCAATTGTCATGGAGCAGTTGAGTATTGAGCAACGCATTTACTTTCACACTGTCCTGCACTACTGCGATGCTTTCTTGCGTTCGAACATTACGGTTTCAACTGAGCAATTTTTTGGTTGCAACGGATCCAGGTTCTTCAAATTTCTCTACCAACCTCGACACTGTTGTTGTGGTTGAGGCACTGTCACGTCCAAAGTTCGCGTGAAGTTTATGAACAGCCTCTGGGTAACATACCCAGTTTTAGTAAGGCACTAGCTGAGATGCCAGTCTTCGCCGAATTTTTCAAGGCAAAACGAAGGCGGAGTATCAGTATCAATCTACTCTATGTATAGACCAATGTTGTTTCAGGTTTGACCCTGGGACTTGTTAATTGTCATTGCATAAGCTGGGCGAACGGGAAATTGTCGACGTTTGAACTGCACAAAATGATCAGTCGCCTGTAACAGTATTCTTAGGATAAAAACTAATTGTTATCCCCGCTTGTAAAGAACTGATTATTCAGAATTGGCTGTTATATTGTTTAATATCCCAAACGTTCAACGTATTGACCATCAACTCTACAATTTACTGAGAACTTTGGACATTGCTGTGGTTTTAACTGGCAGTGGAGTCAGTGCACAAATGGTAGGGTTCGTATGTGCTTATGTTTCCGTATGGGATGCAAGGATGGCATATGTCTGTGCAGTGGAAGAACAATGCTCATTCCAAACATGTTACGATATGCCAGTTTTATGCTTACTATCTTCAAATTGTCACATACACGCATAATAGAAATCATAACTTCCATTGCAGAGATTTTGATATTGTTGCACTGGCCTATTGTTGCACGAACTTAGCTTTGCATTGTTGGACTTGTGATATATATTGTTGGTCCGACGTAATTAACCTATTTGGAATTGGCTTTTGTATTGCTTATTATCCCAAGCATTCCACCTATTGACCGTCGACCCTACAATTTACCGACAACTTCGATCGTCGCTGTGGTTTTTACCTGGCAGTGGAGTCAGTGCACATCGTGTATTATTTTGCGCCAGCGTGGATTATGTGGTTCGTCGGATTTTAGAAACTCACCCATGGTATGATCCTCTGCTTATGTTGCTGTAGGGAACGAAAGGGTGGCATATTTCTGTGAAGTCGAAAAACAATGCTCATACCAAACATATTACGATACGCTAGTTTCATGCGTACCATCTTCAAATTCATTATGTACATGTTTAAGGTTGGCAAGGACGGGCATATATAATAAAAATCGTACCTTTCAGTCTTCGCCGAGCTTGTCAAGGCAAAATGAAGTCGCTGTTTAAAAAGTGAATTCCGAAGGATTTGAAGCCACAATATGAAGATTGCCGAACACGCCATGTAACCAATGCACCAAAGTAGCGTTGACAAATTTACGTTTTTTTTTTTAATTATGAATTAACGCAAGAATGAATATCTAATGAACTGGCCTATTGTTGCACAAACTTTGCCTTGCATTGTTGGATGGGATATACCAAACATGAGATATACCAACACCACCTCTACTCAAAGCCTGAGTGCAAAAATTTATAGTCACATCATCATACCTACGGTAATCATAATTTAGGGCTTATTATTGCTAGAAATGCAAATAAAGACGACTACCTATGACGTTTTAACAATGTATGATGTTTCAGTGCTCAGGCTTTCTCTTTAGGTGGTGTTGGATATACACTGTTGGTCCGATAAAAACTCTTAATAATAAGAGTTACGGATTCTTTGCATAGTATAGTAGGATGCGTACCTTATTAAAAACCCTTTACAAATAATTTATTTTGCATCCCTTCATCTGCCTAAAACTTCACCACACTCCATTTTAGAATTAATGCCAAGTCATTTCATACTCCAATTGAATATAAAGCAGTACTGTACCTGTTTAACAAGGAGACTCCACATACTCGGACTCACCGATTTTGATAAAAAATTATTCTACACGTAGCTTTCACCAAATTAAACACCCATGCAAAGCCATTTGACGGACTTCTCAAAAATTTCGGAGAAATAAAATTCATAAAGCTTGTTATAATTGCCTACACCAGCCTGACCTACATTTTATAAATGTCCGAATTGTCCCATAGATTTTTCTCGCGTTCATGTGGTCTAGTGGTAAAAAGTTAGAATCCTATTTTGCAGGTACGGATTCAAATCCCGTGGTCAATAACCAACCATTCCTTAAAAAAAAAAAACAAAAGAAAAAGAAAACAATGTGCAAGCACCAGCGCTTAAGTGTTCCCTTATGACATGAGAATTTTCTGATCCCCAGTTTCTTATGTTGTGGCTGTAAGAAATCATTATTCTCATTAATCCACTGTAAAATGCTGTTAGCAAATTTGTCACATCTTGGACAATCATCTGGCTGTAATGCTTGAACAATGTGCACTTTGTACGCATACGATTTTAGACATTTGCATATCACTTTGTGCACTGTACTCCTTGGTATTGCGAAGCTTATCCAATTGATTTTTGTGGTGACCTAGTAAACGAGGTTTGAATCGTCACTGCTTTGACCCTTAAGCACTGATCCCATTGCTAAAAAGCATGTCTACCCATGACTTAAGTAATTTCATATCAGGTGGGTTCTTTCCATAATGTGACCTGAACATTCGCTGCACACAAATCAGATTTTGTTTTTGCAAGTCTTACAAAACATTGTCATTTTTCCTGTGGTGAAGTCATTTTGAAGATAAAACAGCAACAGCACTCTAAGTGGCGAAATTGTGTACAGACCATGCATGTACAAACATGTTAAGAGTCTCCAAGTTTACCTGCAACAAACAATTTCCTCTTCATGGGGAAAAAAAACCCTACTAAAATAAGTGAAATCATTTGTGGACACTACAATGCTTGTAGACTTTCTGCACAGTCCTTGTTGAGCAATCTGCAAAATTGGCTACTTCCGATATACTCTATCCTTCTTCCACTCACTGTAGTCTTTCTTTTGACTTAAGATACGTACTTCTTACACCAATAATTACTTATTCCATGTCACCTAAATATCAATACTAATCAATACATTACTTATAGATTAAATCAGGTTGTTGCAAAAGTTTTTTCTGGACTTTTATTCCAACACAAAAACCTCATTTTATTGAATGACAGATTCAGTTCATGCAGATGCCGGGCAATGGTTGAAAAGTGAACCTTGAACTGTTCTGCGAGTTCCCTCATTGTTACATTGTGATCTTCATCAATTGCTTGGCGTAGATCACCATCTGAAATCATGATTGGCCGACCAGAGGAGGTGCATCTTGAAGAGTGCTATCTCCGCGTCTGAACCGCCGATACCATTCTTCTATTGTACGTAAACTAACAGTACCATCACCTAAACGGTGGCAAATGTTTCGGTGACATTGCGCAGCACTAATCTTTCCAGAATACTTGAAGATTATTGCTCGAATATGCTCGTGTGGAAGGTCCATTTCAGACCGTTGATGGCACTCACAGATGTATAGTCAGAAAGTTGATTCTTGGATGTAATATAGCAAAGATATTCAGGAATCGAATGCAATAATTTGTTTGAAAACATATGAACACCCCCCTCGGAAAATGAGCCCTTCTTAGGCAAGGGTTCTAGAACCGGAAGAAACTTTCGCAACAACCTGATATTTTTGACAAGATCAACTACAGTTACACCCTACTGTGTAAATGTTAAGTAACTTACCTAAAACACCTAGGGCGATTAATTTTTTGTTAGGAGAGCTTATCTTGTTTTGATAATTTATGAAACACTAGATTTTCTTGGTAATAAGTTCATTAGAACAACATTCAATATTATAATTTTTAAGAATGCAAATTTGAACTTATCAGATCAAAATACGTACAAGGACTTCTAAGACTTCTTTAATACTTAATTCAATTAGTACTTCTATCCTCGTTTATCAAGGGGGCTTATCAAAACCGTGATAAACGAATAACAGAATCTATGGGGAAAATAGGGTTTCGTCCAAAGACCCCCCAAGCTGCCTTCCAACTTACCCAAATATTACTACTAATATTTAATTTTAACACACATAATATTTAATTTTAATTATTTAATATGCATACTATATTTAATAATTTATTATTTATTAATCTTTCAGTAAAATTTTATATGCAATACATATATGAAAAATGATCAGTAAAAAATCATCACTGTGAAAAGTACGCAATGGTGTAGCGAGGGTAATTGGGGTATGGTATTCATTGTTTCACCCCATTATAGTGGCTAGACTAGAGCTACTATAACCCCTTGTTATCATAGTCCTTCTGCCTCCCCGTCGCTATGCCACTGAAAGTACGTATTGTAGCTGCCCCGATATATATGCTCAGAGTGGGCACAATTTTTTTTTGCTCCTACTCCCTCTCTCGCTGTAGTTCGCCTCCCGGCTCCTTCCGCAACACTTTCACTGTGGTTCCGTTCCTGGAATTCGTTTTAAGACCCACTCCTTCTCCAAGGTTACTAACCTGGCAAATTATAGTTATCTCTAGGGCGGAAAGGTAGTAGTAGTAGCCTAAGTGACTCTGAATCCCTCTACGCCTGCCTTTCTTCTCTCTGAATTTCCTTGTTGATTACTATAGCTGGTGTTGGAAGGGTTAAGGAGTTACTGTAGCCCCCTCCTTATATTAAAGGGTCTACATGACGCGTTCAGTAAGCGTCAGTCTTTTGCCTAATTGCATTCCTCACGACGAAATTTTTTATCAGTGGAACCCTGACTGTTCTTGCGAATAGTCTGGCCAGACCTATCATCATTTAGAAAATAAGAGTCATTCACATGCCTTTTGTGACAGTAAGAATGTGGCATTTTTTCTTCTTCTTTCTTATTGAGTAATTGAAATGAAGCTCTAACCGCATCAGTTAAGCTGCGAGGAATTCTTTATCTGGGATATGGTGATTTTGGGGGCGAGGTTCTCACTTAATAGCGATTTTCCTATTTAGCCAAGGCATTTTCTAGGAATCTTATTTGGCTTCTCGTAATATTAATTGATATTGTTATCTAGAGATTATTTTAACCTATGTAGGTATTGGATAACACATCACAATGCAGTGCCCTTAAAATTGTCCCTGACGGCATCAAATTGTTAATTTTCTTTAGAGTTTAGAAAATTTACTTTAAAATTATATTTTTTTTAGTTGTTCGAAGCAGTTTATTTAATTTTTAACTCAAGAACTTTTCAGTGTTTTGAAATTCTTAAATACCTCGCATTGTTGTTGTATTTTTCTTTATTCTATGAAACAATTGGTATAGCGAATTTTCACGCTTTTGCGCCTTTTTGTTTCGATTTTATGCTTAGCACCCGTGCTCTGCTCGGGATGCCCTTTCTTTTTCCAGTGGTCAGAGATTTTTGAGTGAGTTGGGAGCCAGTTCTCGTCCTGGACAGCATGGAAAAATGTGCTGCTAAGTCCTGTGATTTACCAGGTCACCCATGAGCTTTCTGAACTTAAAGATTGCTTCTTATTGAATGTTTGATGACCAAACATGACGATTTCTCATCGGAATTACTTTCTTCTGATTATCCTGTCGCGAAGTAAATTTTCTCGGAGCAGGAAGGTCTTTACCATGTCTGATCGAATATTTTCCGGGATGGCTCACGGTAAGCCCATGTTCTATTTTCAAGGAAATGGCGTCAAGGTCTGCGTAGTCGTGCAGGACTATTTCTGATTATTGAACTGCCTTCCATAGAAGATGTTCATGCAACGTAGCCTGCGCCTTGTGTTTAACTGTTAATTCCTGGTTTCCCATTGTGAACTTTCTGGGCGAAAGGTTGGCCTGGACTGTTGCTTTTGTATCGATTCCTGCTCACGCTGTAGCATGCTTCTTGAGTTCAGTCTCGCCCGATAGATTGCCACCTCTTTCTTTCCTTGGTTTTTATTGTCCATATGATCAAAACTTGAAGTCATCTGGCTGATATTCTCGTTTCCAGTTTTTGATTAAGAATTCATGTTAATCTGTTTGTTTTTGCAGCCTCAATCCTGTTCGGAATGTTAAGATGCCCATCAAGTTTTCCTTTCCTTTCGCCTTTCCTTTTTCTTTGTCCCATTACCCGTTCCTTTTCAGTTTTCATGCCCAGCAGACTGATCACTTTCCCTAATCATTCCTTTTGAGATCCATTTAGCTTTGCGCCACCGTGTTGTCGTTCGTCTACCATTCTTTTGTCTGCCTCTTAGCCTTTACCTGTTCACCAGCAAATGTTTAGCGTTTTTTAAGTTTCCTTTTTCATGATTTGCTTTGTTCCTTTCCTTTTGCTTGGTTTTCCTTTTCCTTTTTTCATTTTTCAGGGCTTACACTCTGTTCAGATGGCTTTATTCAGACTGAATTATATTGCTCAAGAAATATTGTAATTCATCCTTCTGCAGCTGGCATTTGAATAAGCCAAGATCATCTTTGCTGTGTTTTTCTTATTTGAGTAAACTCTACTTAAATTCTAATCTGATTCTCTTTATTTTTTTACAAACATAATCTATACATTAAAAATATTTTACCTTTTTTCCTCCCCTCCCTGAATATTTTTTTTGCCTCTTTGTAAGAATACTATACAAGAGTTGCTTTTTTTTTTTTTTTTTTTTTTTTTACTTCTCAAGTTTCCAAATGTGTTTGCAACACCACACCTTGTCCTAGCCAGATTCCACTCTACAGACTGTTAGAATCTCACGAGGTTCTTAGATTCACCATTCTGGACTCTGAAGTTAGTCATCAGCAACATGGAATTTCGTTAATTTACTTATGCTGGTTCTTTGTATCAAATATTTTGTAAAAAGCAATAAAAATAACAATTTTTCATTTGGAACCCTTCCTTTAAAGTTTCCATTTCCCCCCAAATTTTTGGGGGGGGGGAGGGGAGGGTCCCCAGGACTACCTGGAGGGGGGGGGGGGGGGTTCCTTCTTGAGGGGTAGAGGTAGTCACCAGTTGTTATTTAAACTCAAGTAATTATATTTAGAAATTCTCGTTAGACCTTATTCCGTTTTTTGGAGCAAATCGCCATTCACCCCTAGCTTTCTTGCCATTTCACTTAAGCTGTACGTGCCTAAGTTAAAGGCACATTACAGTATCTAACACCTTCGGGGTTGCTTAATTAGCTCCTGCTCAGCTGGCCTTGCTTCATTTCTGTCACAGTCATTAAGTATCGCTATTTGTGTTGCCATCACTTGCAGGTCATAACATCAGGGTTTCTTTTCATTATCGGACAATATGAATGCAGGATAATAGGAACAACATTTCTGGTCCCCTGCGATTTGTATTAACGAGGTTCGAATGTAATTCTACAAATTTGCTTGCCAGGTTTATTATCGCAACTGTTCCCTGGCCTGTGATAACACTGATCAATCCGTGAAAAGCATGACAAGGGTCACAATCAAGGGTACCGTGATAACCTAGATCAGTGATAAACGAAACCATGATAAATGAGGACAGATGTAGGCCTATAAATGTTTTTTAATATGCATAAGAGCTTCTATATAATTGGGGACATTGTAACAATAGGAGTTGCCTCTGCGTAACGGCAACTCCATACAACGAAGTTTTGTTTTTTCCAGAAAATAAAAACTGCAGACATGAATGAGAAAAAAAATAAAAACTTTGTTAAGGACAATTAAAAGTAGAAGCTCCAAATGCTGCCACGTATCTTCAACTTAAGCTAAATTTCTGGAGACCGGGGGGGGGGGAGGGAGGTTCTTAGATGGTTATCAATATTAACCCCATTCGGAGCTATCTGCAGCCTGTTTTAATCAAGATATTCCAATGAAACCTGGTATAGAGGCTATTCAGACCATGGAGAAGAGAATTATAAAGGAAAAAAATAATTCAAATTTTTATCACCTAGTGAAAATATCCTTAGAGAACAGGACATAATTCAGAAAGACCACTTTATTTCAGTTATAGCACATTTTCAATATGCATACCATTTGCACTAATTACATTTTGGAAGCATAACAGTGTGGTCAATGGTAGCATGAATACGATTCCTGGGGAATGTCCACGACATGCTATGTTCTGTGGCTTTTAGATCAGGTAGAGTCTGTTCCATGCAGTTTTCTTGTAAACATGATCTTTCAGGAATCTCCCAAAGTCAAAAGTCAAGTGTTCAGCTCTGGAGATCAAGAGGCCAAGCAAAGAGAAAACTTCTGGAAATGATTTGATCACTGCCAAAGTCTCCACAAAGAAGTTCCTTCATTTGTTGACCAATATCAGATGGTGCTCCATATTGTAAGCTCTGTAGCTCCATAGTAGCTTAAATCTGTGGCTAGATGAGAGTTGCATCCACAGGAATAGTCAGACTGAAAAGGTATTCGAAAAGAAGTTAGTACTAGCCAGCGACATTGAATGATTAAACAAATGGCGTGGGCATGACAAAATTTATTGGCCAAAATATCAAAAATCATTACAACTCTCAATAGGAAGTTGGGCCACCATTTTCTAATAATGCATTCTGCCACACATCATGGCATGGAGTCGTAGAAGTTTTAACGTAGTCTAGACTCGGCTCATCCTATGCAGACTGAACTTCAGCTTGTAGCTCTTACAGATTTTCTGCCAGCAGTGGAGTTTTAACAGAACGTCCCATAGAATTCCATAGGTTTGACGATGAGTGTATTTGCTATTCCAGGACAAGAACCACATATAGTGCAAAAACTTGACAGTAAAGCACAATCATAATGCAACACAACACCTTATAAGAGCTTGAAGTGTCAGCTCCTAGAATAAGAAAACTGGAATGCAGTAGCTATTAATGCACCACATGGGAGCATGAATGATGCCATATGTGAATTAAAGTTCCTTCTATGTTAAAATGAACCTCATCTATTCACAGGCTATATGTCTCCTCTAACAGCCATTTTCTGGTAATCAATAATCATGGTTCTCCCCAAGTCCTTTTGAGGGGGCGCGTTGCCCAGATGACTTTGGTGATTGCCTGGCTGAATCCACAAATTGAACACTGCATAATGTAATGTTTTTAATCGTTATTCTCTCAGGTATTTTATCTTTCCACCCATCTGATAAAATTTTCTGGGGGAGAACACTGGATAAGCAAATTTCATGCATATCTTGTAGCCTTAACTGTTGTAGCATATGGATCCTATTGGGGGGACCATACAATGGAACAGTAGAGGGACAATTCATTTGCCACCAATTGAGTCTTTGGTTGTATAATATTGAAACAGGAAGCTCTGGCATCTACTACAAACGGCCACTTTCTCAGCAACTTCATTTGCAATGAACTGCCTTCCTTTTTCTACTAGCGTACTCAACTCCCCAGTCTCTTCAAATTATATCATCTTCCGTAACAAGTTTTTTGACATGGGCTTTGTTCACAGTCCTTTTACATAATGATATTCTCACAATGCAGCGAAGCTGCCATTCTGATAAAAACTTCACCAGCAAAGCAAGTCGTTTCTTCCCTAAAGACAGGATAATCAATGCGAAATAGTTTTCTGTAAGTGATTGATTGCAGTTAATACAGAATATAGATGCTTTAACAATTTATGTAAGGTTTCTGCTGAAAACACCATATATTTGACCTATACTTTTCTTTTGCAAATCTCTTTCCCATAATCTGAACAGCCAACATTCAAGTTTCATTGAAATAAAGTAGGTTTGGAAATTGCCATCATTGGACGAAGGTTAATGGGAAAAATAAGATGATGAAGGAAAGGTAATTAGCTAAGTGTTTTAGGTTTGGGAATTTGAGCAAGTTGAATAAGAGACTTATCCAGCACAATCGTTAAAACTTTCTCCTTGGTGATGTTAAATGCATTCCATTAATCAAGTGAAGCAAACCAAAAGACCCCAAGCAATACCTCAGTCTGCCTAAAGGAAATCCTGCAATTGCTATTAATATTAAATGAAGGGACATTTCAGCCACTGAAGGGACTATTTACAACCCACCTGACTTTCCAGAACCACTTGACTTAGAAATACGTGGTAAAGACATCATCGATGCAATTGTCAAATTGATACCTCCAAAAGAAAAGTTCTTTTACAATATCAGTCTTACACCGAACAAATGTTTTCATATGTATGGAGTTGTTTGAAAAGGAATGGTGAGTGAAGGATTCTGACGAAGAGCGTACATTTTCAAAATGCCTATAGACTTGCCACCATTTCAATAGACATGTAAAAAAATACTTCATTAACAATGAAATTTGTTGAACTTTCATCCCTGTACTGCTCTTATTTACCTCAAATATTTCAAACCATCGCACTAATGAGTAAATAAATATAGACTGGAGATGACCTCCAAACGTGATGTATTAATTTTTCTCTCGAAAAATGGAAGGAAAAGTTCTGCGACCTGGGTTCAAACTGTTTGCCGTAGATAACAGGAAGTTGCCAACAGTTTCTCAGTTTGAATACAGAAAGTCAATTCTTTGAGCTGGCTGACTCAGTTTTAAGTCGATGATTGGTGTTGTCGTCTGCCGAAGCACCATTCTCATCAAAATTCATGATGAGCAAAAGATGAAAGGACAGCACTCACCTGGCATGATTTAAATTCCATAAGGGCAGGCCCTCCATTTTAAAAGGTACTAAAGTGAAATGTCCAAGAGCAAATAAAATACCGACATTTGAAGATATCGCACAGGTTTTCAGTAAAAGGAGCTAACAATGTTCCCACATTCCACATCTTATCAATAGGTGCAGAACTTTATCAGCAATCACAGGGATCCATGCTTTTCATGGACATTTGGAATTGTAATGTTAATGGTCCTAGATAACACAATCACATCCCTCAGTAAGAATGAGCAAAAAGAACTACCATATTTTTTCGAAAATCTAAACCCCAAAAAATCGAAAATTTTAGGAGTGTGGCCAAAAAGTGAGTGCGGCCTGAAAAAAATTTTTTTTTCTGAAAAAATCATTATCGGTAATTTTGGATAGAACAAAAAAAAGATCGAACTACTTAGTTTTAGCGTCTCATGGTATATTACATAGTAATTTAGAAAGTAATTTTATTATTTATATAACTATCTAAATTATTTTTATATACTTAATGAAACTTTTAAAAATTTATTAATTAACTGTATAAATAATTATAGCAATCTCGTTTTTAATTTAGTGTAACTCTTCGACAGCGGCCATGGCTCTATCAACGAAGTGCCGACCAATAGCGCAATAGAGCATTCTATGGCATCACAACACCTTGGAGCATAGCCAGTGAGACTCGACCTTGGAGTAGAGTCGGCCAGAAGAAGGAATGAAATCGCCGACAATAGCTTTAACAAGTGAATTTCATAATAATTTATTAATGAAAATATATGTGACTGGTTAATTATTGTTCTGAAAGGTTAAAATATTAATTTCATTGTTAGAAAACGATTCTACAAAGGCTAGTTAATTTAAAGCCATGAACTCAAATCTATCATGGCTGAGGTGTTGTGATGTCATAGAATGCTCTATCGCGCTATTGGTCGGCACTTCGTTGATAGAGCCATGGCTGCCGCCGAAAAAATAGAGAGTTACGCTCGTTCATTAAAATGAAATTACTGTAATTATTTACAAGTTCCATTAATAATTTATAAAAGTATCATTAAATATATTAAAATATTTTAGAAGGTTATATAAATAATGTAACTGGTGATAAAACGAAGTAGTTCGATCTTATATTTAAGATACTGTGGGACGCTAAAACAAAGTAGTTCGATCTTTTTGTAGACCCTAGAAGTTTGCGGCCTTGAAAGGGTTATTTTTTCGTTCCACCGTCAAATTTGCGGCTGCGGCCTAAAGTGAATGCGGCCAATATTCGAAAAAATACGGTAATTTAAGGACCATGGATGGAAGACCTGTTCAACAGTAAAGGAAAAACTTGTGCATCTCATCCATTGTAAATTTCGAATTAAGCTTGGAGTACATGAACATAGGGTCACAAAGGATGTTCCAATCACCTTCCAAAACTTTTGTCATGGAGGAAAACTCAATATCTACAAGAGCATTTTTTCCTGGCATTTTCTCCATCATATAGTTTTTGTTATTGGTTAGATATAAAAAGTAATCAGAAGGTATCCAGATTTTTAAGTGTCCCGAATCGTGATTACAGAAGCCAAGGGGTTTAGCCAGAACAATTAGATAACTTTAAATGGATTACAACTCTCATTCAATAAGAATTTTTGATCTAATTGGCCATGGGAAAAAGGATTCTAAAGAACAAAAAACTAAGTGAAAACATTATTTGAAAGGATTGAAAAAAAGAGACTGTCAAAGAATACAGGGTTCTTCCCAGGCCCTTTTGAACGTGTGTGCCGCCCAGCTGATTTTGGTGACCGCCTGACCGAATACTCGAAAAACTGCATACCACTGCATAATATTTTATTTGTTTTTAATTTTTGCCTGCCCGGCTACTTTACGTTTCCACCTACCTGATAAAATTTTCTGGGGAGAACACTGGAATATGCTAAGAAAAATTATGAGAAAATTTGAAGAGATGGGGAAGATGGGTGTGCAAAATAAGTTAATTATGGATGAAATTGTTGAGAATGTGGTTATTGCTATGGCTGACATGAGCTTCCTGTCTGCAATATTTTGTGACAAATGCTCAAGCAATAGGATGTGAATTGTCCATCTCGTGGTCTATGATGCTGAAAGTGGTATGGTCCATTTTTCTATGTTAGCCCTATACAATCCTTATAATACAACAGTTAAAGCCAAAAAATCTGCACGAATTTTGCTTATCGATTTCTGGTGGCTGGCTGGCTGATAACCCCATGTGATGCAGTTGCATTCTGATTATGTGATTTGTATGGTGTGGGTGGATTAACCACAGGTTTCTTTCTGTGAATGTTTTTCAGCTCATTTTTCTTTGAGGAGCTCATACCTCGAAGTCTCTCAAAATATTCTGTTATGAATGCACGTTGTCAACTCCTTGCATTGCATGTAGTTCCTTGCCTTATATATCTTCTTGCACAAGATTGAGCACCACCTCATATTGATCAACAAGAAAAGGTACCTAAGCATCACCTCATTCTTTTCCTGATGCTCAGCCTTTCTGTTTTCTGGACCCGACCCTACTGTCATTTTGCAACATAATGGCAAGCACGTACAATCTGTATTTTTGTGGGTGGCAAGTACATGCATAAATCGAATAGATCTTTTTAAATTTATTAATCTAACGCAATGATATGACATTTTCCATGTAATAAAATGCACAGATGAAATGAAGTTTAATGAAAGAAAATTTGACCACTCTGATGTTAAAACTCAAGAGGACTTCTTGATGATCCAAACGTGGGAAGTTTTTTCCTAGAAGAAATTTTACACAGATGTTGACATTTGATAACCTTAAATCCAAATGATAACGCACTCTTAGTTGAAGATGATGGCAAGATGACTTATGTAGGTGCCAGTCTCTCTTCACAGATGGTAAACTCAGAAGTGGTGGTAAATTGAAAATTATAAATTAAATGTAACAATATCAGTTCCTTCAATTCTGTGTATACAGACGATGAAAACGATAGAGGAAAATAAAATTTAATGTGAAAACTAAATATGAAGAGCTTTTTCGTAGACAGTCAAGTCTCATCATCAGTTGTTTTTTTAAGGGAATTTAAGTGAAGATGAAAATGTTTCTTAATTGTTGGTGTTTAGTTAAATGTCTATTGTTAATTTATTTTTCATCTCGATTGTTATGTATTTTGAAGATTAAGACGTTTCTTAATTTCTTATTTGCCAATTGTTACACGTCAGTGGATGTCCGAACTAAATCAAGAGACTCCCTTCGGCACCTACGTAACAGTAATCTTACCACCATATTCAAGTAAGACTATATTATCGTCTGGACTTGAGGTCATTGAATGTCAACATCTGCGTAGAATTTCTTCTAGAAAAAATCTCCAATGTTTGGATCATTAAGAAGCCATTGTGAGTTGTAACATCCGAGGTGTCAAATTTTTTTCATAGAACTTAAAAGTACATTCCATCTGTATGTTTTATTACTGGAAAACTTGTTACTTTAGATTAATTCTACTTTCCATTTTCAACTTAAACTTTATCAATTTTGAAAATCACTATGCATTATTTAATATAACGTATGTTCCTTTAAAATAACTTCGTTTCATGAACCAGTTTAGCTCTTCTCATGGAAGATCAATAACTTTTTGGTTGCTAATATTAAGAGGAGATATCAGTAACGCCATTTATTTTTTTCAAAGAAAATTAAAAAACATACGGATACAAAATTAAGTGCAGCTGAAAGTAGATGTTTATCTATTTTTCTACATAGGCACCTTAATTTAGGCATTGATCCCAACGTTGCACCGGTTTCAGAATATCCTGCTCATAGAACTCCCAGCCAATGGTGGATAGCAGATTTGAGTTCCTCATCAGTATTCAACCTCTGACCACCCAGAAATCTCTTCATGGCATCAAAGAGGTGGTAGTCTGAGAGTGCTAAGTCCAGACTGTTCAGACAACTGAAATGGACCAGTTTTGCTTTGACGACAGTGGCCATATGCAGGTGTGCGTTGTCATGAACAAGTCGAACAAGGTTTCCACTTTTTGGCCACTTATCCCGAACAACAAAGTTTCACAATAGGTAGAGATATTGACGGTTGACCCACGAGTCAGGAACTCTGAATATCCCAAAAAACTGTAAGCATAATCTTCCGAGCTGAAGGAGAAACTTCAAATTTTTTGCAAATCGGTGAATGTGAAAGTTTCCGCAACATGCTTGCAGTTTTAGGCTCGGCTGTGAAGTGCAAGACCCAGGACTCATCTCCTGCAACAATGCCATTCAGAAACACATTTTCCTCCTGATTGTACTGCTGCAGTTGTTGCAGACTGCATGCCATTCTGTTACTGGTCTTTTCTGGTGTCAGACTTTGGAAGCCAATGCAAACAGACTTTGTGGTATCCAAGTTTCTCATGCACTATGTTCCATGCAGATCCATAGGATAAGTGAGATGTTTCACTTACTTCTTTCAAGGAAATGCGACTGTTTCTCTGATTGTGTTGTTAATGTCCTCGATAATTGCTGGTGTTGCTGCTAATACAGGCCGCCCAGAACCCTGATTATCGGCAAGGCTAACTCTTCCTTCCCGAAACATTTTACACCATTTGCGCACACATGAATAGTCCAGACAGTTGGTATCATAAGCTTCTACCATTTCCCCATGGATTTCTAACCTTTTGTAAAAAGAAACCTTATAACAGCTTGCCATTCTTCCATTGTAGACGATGTGATAGCGGCAGCCATTTGTAAAATGACTAGTTTTTGTTATGCAATGTCTGTGCATGTACTCAGCCTTCTTTTTGGTTATGTTAACTTTTACACAGTGACTATATTTCTTTCGTTAAAAAACAAATGCTGTTACTTTCTGATATCTCCTCGCAGTATTCCTTCTGACCTGTCCTTTAATTTTAAATCTTAGAACTACTTTCAGATAATTATACGGCAGTATAAGGGGGAATTAGCCTGTCTTCTTTAAAGTAATAAGGCACAAAAGATGAAACATTCAAAGTAACACCACTATAAGCATATGCTACCAGAAATTTATCAATCAAGACCTTTTGGCTTCAAAGTCGTGATCTTTAACAGATAACAGCAGCAATATATTTTTCGTGCTTTAAAGCAAATTCTGAAAATATTTTATTACAATTTTCTTAAGATGTAGGTCTACTGCTATTAAGCACTGATAAAATTCTAAGCACCTAAGCAAATTATGAGAGCACCTAATCAAAGTACAAGAACACTTCGACTAAAAAATAGAAAGATCAAACATCAAACATTTTAAAGCTTCAGTTCTCAATTTCACACCCAAGTAGCAATGAATCTAATGTTTTCATATAATCACAATGAGAAATAATGTGCAAAGTAGCTGTCAAGATAATTTTAAATCAATATATTGCAGTGTACGAAGTAACTTTATAATAAAATCAATCTTAATATAGCTTTGATAGTGAAAACTATTTTTCACCATATTGAAGTATTATTCTACTCAATGATATTAAGTTAATCCTGTTTTATTTGAAGTTATTTGAATCAAGTAATAAGCTTTTATTTATTTTTCAAATATCTTATTTCAAAAATTTTAGTAATTAAGTAAATTATAAGGTATCTCGTTTATCTTTCTTTTATTGGAAAGTAAATAGAGATGCATCTCAACTCATTACATTATCAATTTGAGCAATTTTAAACTCAGAACTGTAAAAAAGAGAAGAAATTTTAACTTCTGAATTTTATGATTTCAAATGCATCTAAATTTAATTTGGACTTTACAACATTTAATCATATACAGAAACCGCAGACACTTTCCAGTTTCTGCAAATTTGAGGAGGAAAACTTAGTCAGAGACAGTTTCACAATGCAATTATACTAGACTGATGAGATTAAAGCATATTTTGATTAAATGGTATGCCCTATGGGAAAATTCAATTCTAAGGAGGGTAGATTACGTTAAGAATGAACGATTTGAATATGCAGATTATCTGATCACATGGCAAGCAGCAAACCGTTGTCCGTTGGGGCAGGAAGGGGTTAATCTCAGATGTGTCATGATAAAGTATCAGTCGCGTGATTGGAAAGATAGGGCCAAAATTTGATAGGTTTTGGAAAAGACTACATAACTGCTCTTTTCCGACACCAAATACTCGTATTCAGCAAGTATAAACATGTGCAAAACAAGTGGATTGGCGGGTTCCAAAGGTGGTGTGAGTAGTGTGCTTAATGAAAAGCAAAAATCCAAAATTCCTGCATCACTGGACGAATCCAGACCATCTAGGCAAAGGATGGCTCGAACGTTGTTTAGAAGAGAGGAAATTGTTATAAAGGAAAACCCAAGATAACTCGGGTAACTATCCATAAAATAATCCATAAAGATCTTCAGCTGGAAAAACGTTTTAAATAGCATCCAGCCATACTTGTCAACGTTCGAAGAGAAAATAACAATTCGTGCAATTCCTTTCACAGATTTCCCACTTAAATTCCCCACCGCTTTGTCGCTAGATTTGTGTGGGTTTGGGCTCTTGAGAAGGGGCTTAGGAAATAGACAACCAGGGACAGTAAGATTATGGAAAGCCTATAAGGAGGTATGGTCCGGAATCAGCCAGAGTTCTCTTCGAAAGATCCTCTTGAAATGGAAACTCAGATGCAGGGCTATAGTTTGAAACCGTGGGTATCAGAGCACACTCAACATTGGCATGGTAGCTTCAGCTGAAGATAAGGATCCACAAAATCATCTATTCTTAACGTAATCTACAATCTGTAGTTTTGTCTCAAAATTCTATTTTTAAATGATAATTTGGTACTGTGCATATACATATAAATCAAAAATTTTTAAATTTACCCTAATAGTTTATGAAAAATACTTCAGAAAAGTGAAAATTGGTGCTTTTTTTTTTCCAGCACTCGTGTTCTACTTTCTTTGAAAACTGGAACAACCCAGATATGACATTTTTCTTGACTTGAGAATCTGCTTCGACCTAGATTCCAACCTAGTCAAACATTTGGAATGCCTATAATGTGGCAAAACTGATATACAACAGTACAAACTCGGTTATCCAGACCCCTTAATAACCCGACACATTATTAACAGGATGACTCGTGGGAAATGTTGGGAAATTAACTTCTATTTATGCTCTTAGGTGTCTACTAAAATGAATAATGTTTTTAGAAATGTAATACTTTGGCAACTAGTACACATACAGGTATTGGACATTGAAACTGAAACACCTTCGCAAATAGCACTGGTTACCCCCAGGGCTGAATAGAACCTTCTGCTAGGTAATTAATCGTATGCATATCAATGAATCACGTGTCAGAGGTCTTGGTAGTCACTCCAGTAGAAAAGTTCGATAGTAAGCTTCAAATTGTCTGTGCAGAGCGCTATAATGGGAGACATATCAGACTTCAAAAGAGGGCAGATTGTTGGGGCCCGTCTAGCAGGTGCATCTGTGTCCAAAACTGCCACACTTTGTGATGTCTCACGTGCTACAGTATCCAGGGTGATGTGTGCATATGAACAGGAAGGACGAACCACGTCCAGGAGGAGCAACTGCAGGGAAAATCGGAAGTTGTCGGAAAGAGACGTCAGGACATTGACCAGGATTGTTGCACGAAAGCGGAAAACCACCGCAGAAATGAATACACACCTCCAGGAACCTGTGTGCACAAAGACAATCCGTCGTTACCTGCATAAATCCAACATCCATGGCAGGGTTGCTATACTGAAGCCTTTCATCAGTAGTACAAATGCCTCCAAGCAGGTTCAGTGGTGCCGGACGCATAAAACCTGGACGTTGGATGACCTCAAACGCGTCATATTCTCGGATGAGTCCAGCTACACTGTCTTCCAAACAACAGGGAGGGTATTCGTCTGGAGGAGCCCCTCTGATGCCTACAACCCAGACTGCTTGGCAACCACAGTCAAACACGGAGGTGGATCAGTAATGGGTGGATCAGTAATGGTCTGGGGTGCAAACTGTGCAGGACCTCTACCGATCCTTCCCAAGACGTGTTGCTGCTGTGCTGGTTGCCCACGGTGCCCCAACACCTTATTAAATAAAGATTTTGGATTTCTACCAGGTGTTTCAGTTTCAATGTCCAATACCTGTATGTTGAAAAGAAGAAGAGTGGTTTTATGCATAAATGAAAAACTAGACATTTTGAGCTGCCTTGAGGAAAGTATAACTTGCCTCCATTTTAAATGGATGTTCCCATATGATATTGTGTGGCAACGTATATAATTTCTGATATTAAAAAAAAAAATTAGGAAGTTTGCTTAAAAAACTGGATATGGTCTAAGAATTAGTACATACTGTATGCAAAGATATCAGGAAAAAAAAATGGAAGAAAAAAATTCTGCAATCTGGATTCGAACCAGGAACCACGAGTAACATGCTCATTGCCTCTACCAATTGGGCTATTGTGGATACACTACAGCAAGCCTGTCTCTAGGTGCCCTAAAGACTACAGGGTAGTTAAGATGGAAGCCTAATGATAGTGCAAGATCCACTCGCAGATAGGGAATTGGGCACCTAGCCAGTCCTATCATCAGGCTTCCATTTTGACTTTCTTGTAGTCTTTAGGATAACTGAAGACAGGCTTGCTGTACCGTATCTGCGGTAGCCCTATTGGTAAGGCAATGAGCATGATACTAGAGTTCCTGGTTTGAATCTAGGTCGCAGAATTAGTCCTTCCATTTTTCTGATATCTTTACCTTATGGTTGGAGCATTAATTCCAGTTTTCATTTTTTTTTTTCCAGAAATGCACATAAAAAATAGAGCTTCTCTTACAAATAAAGCTTATACACATGAAATAAAGTTTATTTACAGTTTTAAAATGTTTAAAACTGCCCAAATGAATTTTTAGCATATAAATGTAAAAAATTAGTTTCTCCGGAAATTTTGATTATCCGTAAAAAAAAAAAAAAAAAAAAAAAAAAAAAATTCATCTATTTTTAGAAGAGTCTTATTCATCTAACATTTTTATAGCATACCTGTTTGTAGTTTAAAAATTCCTAATACCCAATTCCCGAGCTCTGCCTCAACCCTTCTTGCAAAACCGATTTCACTTTCCCGCAAAATTCATGGACTTTTGTTGATATGCAATAGTTTATTTACATTTGGCTCTGAAATTCTTACATGTGCTAAGCCATGATTAATACCTTCATCCTTCATTTTACATAAACTTCTGTGTGACCACAGAATTACCTTTACTGAAGGCCTTCATGCAGCTATATCAATAGCATTAACATAGGTCTAGCAAAGCATAAAACCCTTCCTTAGTCAGTTATTATATTAATTTTTACCAATATTTTCAAATGAATATATCAGGATAAGAGTTTCAACACATACATTGCTTCAAGAATATCGAGATAACAGAAAGTTGAACAAAAATCTTCATTTTTATTGAAATACACCAGTGCTTGATTCTAGAATCGTATCCTGATGTTACGGTTATCCACTTTATGGTACGACAAAAGAAATATTCATGTTCCATAAAAATTAAGCCAACTCTAAAAACAATTCAAGTTAAAATACGAGGGTCAAACTGAAAGTCTTCGGCATCAATTTTTTACAAATCAGAATGTATTAATATGCAGAAAACATTTCGATAAAGTAGAGTTGATGTATGCTTTGTTATCAGTTATGTCATCAACTGTCGCCCGTGCGAAGGGACTGCTTCCTCTATCGCCTTTCCACTCTTTCTCCATTGTCTGTTAACTCTCTATTATACTGTATCTAGTTATTGATCATTTTTAATTATATCATCTGAATCTACCAACTTGCGCAAATAAAGATGTTGAGGTATTTTGCATCAGTAGCATCTACTGTGTGACCATTGCCCTAGATACAAAATGGCTAGTAATGATGTTTCATTTCATCAACATGCTATCATTGAATTCCTTTTAAAGAGCACATCCTGGCCGCTGAAATTCACCAAAGACTTCAGTGTGCATATGGTAACGTGTGTACCTGTGCTGGAAGTATTGAGAGATAGGTGAAACATTTCAAAGATGGAAAATCGAGAATCCAAGATCTAAGAGTATGATGGTCAATATTGCAGTTGTAATTCATGAAGTAAGAAACTGATCTAAAAATGCAATGTGGTAGACCTTAATTTAGCTAATGCATTTCGGTAAGAATACCATCACCTCAGGCAAGTGAGCCACGAGGTCAACTGCTAAGTTGATGAATCCAATGTCGCTTATGAAATCCAGCACTTTGTCAACATAAATCTTGTGCGTAAATAATAATGATGGGTTCCATTTGTCAGTATTGATGATAGATGCAGAGTTCTGACAATTTCTTCCTGAGATATCCATTTCTTCCATGCTTTTAATTCCACATTGCCATGAGCAGATGTTCTTACACATAACTTGCACAGTTCAATAGCAGCTAGATCCGGTTGTTTGCATGTTCTTTGGTGTCTATCTTCAATAAAATTAATCCGATCTCCAACAAAGCGTCGATATTGTTTGGGTAGAAGGATCCAATTTGAGGTTGTGCTTTAAGCTCTTAACAGCATGTGTCCTTAATCAGAGAAGGCGACATCAGTTGGGTTGATGATGGTGGTATAATGGAAACGAAAATGACTAAGGTCCTTAATGTGTTGATTGGTTTATTAGAATTTTTGGCGTCGACTACTAAGGTCATTTTGCACCTTTTACACAAATTATATCTGTACACAGCCCGGGACAAACACAAACATTCATGCCACGGCAGGATTTGAACCCACGACCAGGTGGACTCGAGAACTAGGAAGCCTACACCACAGATTAACGATTTCACAGATGCGACAATCAATGTTAAAGCAATGGAAACTTTATAGCTCATTGTTTTGACATCATCGATTATAGCCATGCCCCAGGCTACCGCCAGGTGCGCTGTTTGGAAACATTCGCTCTTATGTGTATTTTGATGTTTAATAAAAAATTTTTATATGTAAATTTCCAAAAGTGTATATTATATTTTTTTTGTGGTGGAAAGTGTATTACTCATTGTTTTTATTAAATACGTTAATTTAGTCTAGTCATCGATTGTAGCGAACCTGACGATAGCCTGGGGCACAATCACATGACCACTTTCCATTTTTCTCCATAGGACGTCATCAGTTGTCGTATCTGTGTAATCGTTAATCTGTGCCTACGCCCTAGCCCTCTCGGCATCACATATGAAAGGGGAGATATGCAAAAAATTTGACACAAATATATGAAAACACAAATATATAGATGGTGAGGCCATGAATACCGAGGGATTATTTTATATCAAAAATTGAGAAATACCTGTAAATTTATTTTAGAATAAAATTCAACTGACATGCATATCACTTATAAGAATACTATCGATAGGGGGGGGGGGGAATAAACTGTTTCAATGGTTTCAAACACTCTATTTTTTTTTTCTTTATGAAAGAAATAAGCACAGCTCAAGATTTAAATTATTATATCATTAGGCTTCTATTGCATTTCCTAAACAAAAGAGAAAGCAAACGCCTAGGCACTCCAATGAAATTTCAATTTAAAACCTGGAATCTGGATTTCAGTATCTTAGCTCTAATCAGATGATCTTTCATTTATTTATACTATTACTACTTACGATAAAGAAACCCTGAATTTATGAAACGATAAAAAGAATGTGATCAAAATGGTACATGTGATGTCACAGTGACAAATACATTGCATTATATACATGTTTATAAACTTAAAAAAAAAATAAACAAATTCTCAAGGTGAAATTTAAATCCTTTATGCAGTTCATGATAAAGGGTGTGGTCAATTGATCTGAGAGTTGTTGCTGTAGAAGTGTTAATATGTTCAGAAAGTGAACAGTTTAAGATACATTCAGCCTTGCCTAGTAACCACTTTTCTGAACAAAGTGTAACTGTAATAGACTAGTAACTCCAAGTTGAGTAAAGCAATACTCAAAATACAAGGGTGTGGTTATCATTAGTTTGTTTATTATTGATTATGGAAGAGATATTTATGATTTTCTTGGAACGGCAATGATCGAAAGCAAAACACATCTCATATACTTAAGCTAGGATTAGCGAGCTTTCCCACACGGCTCATTTAATTTGCTGAGATCAAATACAATAATGGAAGGATGTTATTATAAGAATAAATGATAATTACCTTATGAAGATTATTAATTCAATTAATATACAAGCTATGGTAAAAATCACAGTAATACAATATAATAAAAAAAAATTCTTATTCTGGGAAATATTTTAATTCATTAAAATTAAAAATTAATGAATTAAAAGTTTACCATTATAAAACATAGCTAACTGAAACAATAAATATTCACAAACCAAAATTTCAGCAAAAAATGAAAGCGAAAATTTAATATGCTGTTAATGTAATGATTTGATTTATTAATTATCAATATTTTAAATTTAATCTAATTTAATTTTTTTTATTTTTGTTTTTTGGTCAGGTAATATTGTAACCCTGAACGCGATTTGAGCACACTTCGCCTCATAGCATGTTTCGAGTATTGACTCGTTCGTTTTAATTTTGTTTAATGAAAGATATTCCTCCGATCTTGGAAGTGAAATAATTTTTAATTATTTAGATATCAGGATCACAATAGCGAAGAAAAGGTCCGCTGTTTTTATTTGAATTTTTTCTTCGATCATAAAACGTCTTCATTAAATTAATCGATTTTAAAAGGAGAAATGGAGCACGAAATGAAGCTTGGGGATGGAATGCCTAAACGATGTCCTTACTGTTAACTTAAAATTAAAGATCCTTAAAATCAACATTCAACATCGCTTAATTAAAGCCTTATAAATCCTAAAACAATAGTTCCTAAAATAAAAAAAAACGAGCTTAAAAAAAACTAGCAGCAGAAAATAATAATAAAAAAAAAAAACCGAATCCGTAAAATATTGCTAGGAGAGCCGATGATGGTCTTACTCAACCATCAATCCTTATAATCTGTTTCATTCGCACGTATGCAAAATGTTAAACGCAAAAAGCTTAATGGGTTAAATATTAACGCGTTAGCACGTACAAATTAATTTGCGCAACGTACATTTTCGTATTTACTTACATTTTACGCAAAGTTTCCTTCTAAAGATGCCGTTACAGTATTTCTGTCGACGAAATACTAACGATGGCGCCCACTTTTCTATGACGTCATCGATCTGGAAAGCCTCAAACCAGGTTCTCTCTCGTCATTAACCTTTACGCTATTCGTATTTCTTAGCTATCGCGGGTGTAGAGTGTTATAAAAGAATTAGATGATTTCTTAAAGGAGAAAATTGGGCTTGTAGGCTTGTTTTTTTAAAAATAAAAAAAATAAAAAACAGTACGCTTTTAATAAATAGAAACCGTTACTCTTTACTGCAAATGTTAATTAAAAAGGGAATGATATTGCAGCAGTGCGCGCAGCATAGTGCGGAAAGTTTTGAAGAATGCTGCAAATAATTAAATTAAATTTGTATACTACTTATTGAATTCAATATTTATTAGATTATTTTATTGAAATTCTTGCGTTCCTTGCTGTTTTTAATGGATCTGCCCTCTTTTAAGGAAAACATTTACACGTAATCTCGTTTTATGGCGAAAGATTTGAAGCCGTTTTATTCTTTAACTTTTTTTTAATTTTTTTATTTCTTGTATGCTCGATGGGAATGAAGGGAAGAAAATGGTTAGATTTGGCTTTAGTTTTGCTTTTCATGAATTTTATGCTTGTATACACGATGCAAGAACGACTCGGAGGATAACATCGACGATATCTCATCGGGATTCGAACCCACGACTACTTATGGATTTAGAATAAGGTGATGCCTTTCTTTAATAGCCTGCTAACTCTCCATTACCTCCAGTTACTGCTCGTTTTTAAAGATTTTTATCATGTCCTCCTTGAAAAGGTCATAAAAATATTTTATTTTTTCTTATTTTTTTGCCTCGATAAGAGTTATTTTAGCTACCGTCACCTTTAAATTTCTTTAATTTATATTTTAAAGTTGTTGCTTTCGAGGAAAACTCGAAACCCTTCGCGTGGAAAGATTAAATTAAAAATCATCGTATTGAATATATTATTATAATTAATAAAAACGGGGTTAAATTAAGATAGTTTGAGATGGAAATTTAAACTTTTTGAACTCGAGCTTGATTAAAAGATTAATCGAAGGCTCCGAATTCAGTTTGAAGGAAAATTTTGAAGTTTCTCGTTGGTATAATAAGTGAAACCACAGGATGAATCCGAATAGTTTGCTTTTCTGCAGGTAAAACAATATTGCATCATAGCTGATTCATAATAATAACAGTTCGTTTCAGTTTTATGGCTTTTAATACTCCTTATAATGTATTTTAAGTATTTTAATGACTGATGTAATTAAGTGTTTTTGAAGTTAATGTCGTTTTAAATCACGTTTTATTACTTTTTAAAATGCGCATTTTTCAAACGTTGCTCATGCTTTCCTGCATAACAAGATGAAAAATTTCGCACCAGCCGGCTTGTAAAACTTCCGTGATTTCTTTGTGTGTTATCACAATTCTTAATAATTGATTAGAGCAATACTGTATTCAGTGGATGCAGAGGACCATAAATTCTGTGCATACGCTTTTTACGGAGCCTTTTATTGAATTTAAAATACATCAATAGAATTTGTGTTTTTTTTTTTTCCTGTATGTTTGGGGTATGCATTTTTTTTTTTTTTTTTTTTTTTTTTTTACATCTTTTTCATAAAAGAAAGTTGTTAGATGAAATATTGTAAAGAAATGACAATTTCTTTGAAAAGAGGACAATTTCTTATCGTGGACGAGGGCATAGTTTGCTTAACATCCTTTTCAAGCATTGAATAAATCCACCTGGTGTATATTGAACTATAATTCCAATTCAATTTTAATTTATTCAATTCACTTCAAACTAATTAATTTCCACAAACTTTACAGGATTCATACATTCAATACATCAGAAACTTTGAAAATATAAAAAAGTCGTAAAGCAATACAAGCTTGGCCGCTTATTGCAGAAGCCATAGTTGGCTTCCGAGTATTGAAAAGACACAAAATTCAAGCTCCAGTAATTTGAAAAATAAAAATAAAATTCAACAAGATCCAATGAAATAAGGATCCGCAATCCATAAATAATAGCGTAAACAAAGATCAAAACGAATTAAAATAGAATTATACATAGTATTAATAATAATAATAATAATAATTTCGTAAAAAATATTAGCATGTGCTGAAAGCCATTAGTTAGCTGATAGGTTCTTGTAGTATTCATGTTATTCAATAAGAGCAATTCGTCAGTGAGGGGAGATTGGAAAGGCTTCATATTCTTTGGCAAAGGAAAGAATTGGTTGGCATTCTGCCATTTAATAAATTTTGTATGATGTTTTCTGGAGGTTAGCTCGTTTTACATCCCGTTGTTCTGCTAGTAACTACAGTAATTGGCACGATGGAATGATGGTTTGCGAGTTTATGAAACTTGAATGATAAACTTTTAACCGAATTAGAATTCGGGCTTTCCCTTTAATTTGGCCAATTCGGATGAGAGGTGGATTTCCTAATCGCTTCGGTCGACCACTTTTAATGGTTTTCATTCGATGCCGAATTATACTTTGGGTCTATCAAATTTTGCAATAAAAATTAATTTTATGATCACTCTTTTATAGTATGACAAAATTTTATATCTCCCGCTCTCAAATAAAAATCTCATCTTAGATCAAGTAACGTACAAGAAACCCAATGCACTTTTAAATGCGAGGAAAGTCAAAACGGATAAAATTCTTTGGAAACTATTCACTGTGCAATATTGCGGTTCTGTTCCGTTTCGAAATATTGCCCTTGAAAAAAATTGAATGCTTTTTTCCTAGCGTTTTCCTAATCTTTGCAGCACGTTCTTTGTAATCTCCTTGAAAATCTCCTCCGACGCGTTTACAACCGCCGCTGTGGATGAAAAATGGGCACGCTGTAATCTGGATTTAAATTTTGGGGAAAAAAAATAAAAAGTCCCAAGGTGCCAGTAAAGGAAGGAAAAACAGATATGAAATTCCGGAAACGTATTCACAGGCACTTCCACGCCATAGTTCTTTCTTATATTTTACCAAGCCGCCAACTATATAGTGCAAAGAAGTATGTGGGGCACATGATTTATTATTCTTTACCAAATCTCGGTCACAACTTGGCAATATGAGGCCGCGTGTTGTTATGATGGAGTTGCCGTCGTTTGGTATGAAGACCTCAGGGCCATACCCAGGGGAGGGGGGGGTGCCCCCCCCCCCCCCTCGAAATTGGCCACCATGTCAACTGAATCTGTTACATGGGGGACCCCCCCCCTCCACAAGCTGGATTGGGCCAGCCCCTCTCCCCCCAAAAAATTTCTGGGTACGGCCCTGGAAGACCTGGACGTTTCCTGCGAAAGTGATCCACCAATATATGCTTAAAAATGTAATCCAGTTACAATTATACATAGAGGTAAGTGTGTTGATAAAACTTTTCTTCGGCAATTGAAAAATCGCCTTCTCCATAGACGGCACATTCTTCATTTTCTTGGATGATGATTTCTGAGCTTTGGCTATTCCAGCAGCCAGTTATTGTCACGCCATCACTGACAGCAGAAAAGTCGTCAGAGGCGATTTTCAAAGAATGGAATGCAACGTGTGTTCAACGACTGGGTAAATACATTTAGTTTTAGAGGTAATATTTCGAAAAGGAACATTACAGTACAGTAAGTTCCAATAAAGTTAGACCACTTAGTTGGTTAAAGAGAACGCAGAGGAACAACACAGCGAGCACTTAGTTTGAAGTTAAATTTATTTGCCATTTGAAATTAATATGATTATTGTACATCGTACCAACTGCAAAATGCATATGAAAACTTCATCCGATAAATTAAAAAAAATATTACACTGATTCAACAAAGCGTCACTTCTTCCATTAGTCATAAATCACAGAGTCAGTGGTACAAGAAATCAGACCACTTGCGTACTACAAATGCATACAAATGCCTCTTATTGTTGGTATAAAGATACATATTACCTTCAGTTTAAATGAGATATTCTATGATATGTAGATATATTTTGTTGAGTGGTAACTTTGATAAAACCAACATCACACATCGAGGACGTGCACTTCCAGCTGAAATTCGAAAGATCATTCTCGATAAAGATAATTCAGGTTTATGTGAACGCCATATTAGTTAAGAAATGGATATATCCAAAACAAAATCTACCAGCACCAGATTATATAGCATGAACGAGAAACTGGTGATGTGATGCCTGGAAAAGCATCTGGAAGAAAAAGAAAAACAAATGCTTCTGATGTTAAATATCTGAAAAGAATAGCTAAAAAATCTGACATGCAAGTGTTTCTGAATTAACTGCAGAATGGAACAAAACGTTAAACACAACGTATCAGTGAAGGAAATGAAGTTTCGATTCTGCTCTGCGCGTGTGAAACCACTGCTCCCAACTTCCCAAAAGAAACGACGCCTAGAGTGGGCATAGGAGTATCAGATTTGCCAATCATATGTTTGGTACCTAGTGATATGGTCTGATGAATCCCGATTTGAACTTGCACCAGGTGATTACAACAAATATATCATTCAAACCAAGGTTGAACCAAACTGTCCAGACGTTATGAATCATTGTGTGAAATTCCCTGCTTCTATCATGGTGTGGGGTTGCATGAACTCTAAGGAGTTGGAAAAATTCCAATTTTGGAAAAAAATGTCAATTCTGATGTTTATAATAACATACTTGAAGAATTTTTGCTTCCGTCCATTGAGAAACTCTGACCTGATGGCGATTTTATTCTCCAACAAGATAGTGCTCACTGTCATGCCAGCTGAAAAACAAAGCAATGGTTCAACAATCAGATGATGGAATTTCTGCATTGGCCAGCAATAGCTCTGATATGTCACCAACAGAAAATTTGTGGAGGCAAACGAAGCAAAAACTTCGAAAACGGCGCTCTCGAACCATAGTAGGGTTGAAATGGGCTGTGCTTGAAATATGGAGTCAAATATCACCAGAAGAATGCAATAAGCTTGTTGCAACCATGCCTAATCGCGCCCGTGCTGTAATACAAGCTAAGGGTGATGCTACTAAATATTAGGTAAGTGTTCTATGATTTCTGGTACCACCGATTTGGTGGCCTGTGATTATGTTTAATCAGTGTAATATTTTTTTTATTTATCAGAAGAACCTTTTACATGCATTTTGCAGTTGATAAAATAATCGGCCGAAAATAATCATATTTATTTCAAATAAGTGTTTGTTATGCTGTTCTTCTACGTTGTCTTTAACAAACTAAGTAGTCTAACTTTATTGGAACTTACTGTATTTAACTTCTGAAAAATAGAAAGTGACTTACTTCATTTTGACTCTCCTTCGTAAGACGGCAAGACTATAAGGTCTGGCGAATCATTTAATACGTTTCAGTAACAATTCGACCTTACTACAGTATACGCATTGAAAACCATATAACCAGTGGTCCACAAAAAACGTTTCAAAAACGAAAATCCTACAGGAATGGAAAAACAATCTATATTAATAATAACATTACACAGATTAAATTAATGTTTTGGAGCCATTTTTCGAAGTATCAGCCCTTCGCTTTTATACAGACCCGAAGTCCGTCTGGCCCAGAGATCAATTGCGGCAAGAATAGTGTCCAGAGATATTTTTGGACCAGAGAGCATTGCAATGATTTGGTACTAACAAGAGCACATAAGGATTACTCCTGCAAGCCTCTACCTCCAACTTACTTGTTAGTCCAGTCTTCGACACTTATGAAAGATGGTACGTTATGTCCGTTTGGCTTTGTGGGCTGGCGCAGAATCTTGTTCAACGGCTTCGTTTAAGCTTTCATAACTTCATTATGGTAGTTTTCGGCATTTATTTTCACCCCTTTAGAGCAAAGGTGAGGTTCCATCCAACCATCACCTGTTTCGCATAACGTTTGGGATACTTGAAGGAACATTAGCAGCATATCGTGCAAGCCGACGGTCGTTTTGGCTGTTTAGCTTTGCCTCCATATTGTAATTTTGTTTCGTCCGTAAACCGTATTCGACGATGAGCACAACTTGCGTGTCGTTTTAATAAGGCTTGACCACAGATTACTTATTACACAGATGGGACAATCAATGTTAAAGTAAGCTTAGTGGAAACAGCATGGCTCATTGTTTTGACTTCATCGATTGTTGCTAAGTCCCTCTGTTTCGAAACATTGTCTTTCACGTGTATTTTGATGTTTAATAAAGAATTCTGTATGAAAATTTCCCAAAGTTTTGCTATATATTTTTTTACGTGATGGAAAGTGCATGACTCATGTTTTTTTTTTCTTAAATCCTATAATTTAATATAGTCACTGATTGCAATACACCTGGCGATACAGTGGGATTCAATCACGTGACCTGTTTCAATCCTAATGTGCTCTTGCATAAGGTCATCATTTGTCCCAATCTTTGTAATAAGTAATCTGTGGCTTGACATTTGCGAACCCGTACTTTTGCCAGGCGGGGACTTAAAAAATGGTCTCTGCATCTCTTCAAACATTTCAGTCCGAGGTCCTCGTGAATCGGTTTGTGGTTCGATTGTCTCAATATCTCTGATAGGGTTGCGACAAAGTTTTTCTCGTACCTGTTTTTCTCTAACCTTTACGAAACGATCGAGATGTTTCACTCCGGTGTTCTTATATCATTTCACAGTTAGTTGAATCGATCGGTAATTTGCCCCGTTACTCTTGAGCTCTTGGTAAATTTGCTTCCTAGATTTACTTTGCAAGTGACGACGAATTACCGTATTACTTCCCGTAATTATTGTGCATTTTTTATGCTCCTGTCACGTGCTAACAGTCTATGCATGTGCTCACGAGTACTACTTCTCTGAAAAAATTACAACAATGCTTTTTACAAATGCTTTTAACAATACCGTACTGTAAAAAGCGAAAAGACTTTCTGGACCAGGAGATAATTAGAATAAGGTGCAATCCATATTTAGAGAGCGAAGTACATTGAGTAAAGGTTCTGTACAGTTTAATAATGCGAACGCTGCCGAAAATGCCAAAAATGCATTTCGTATTTCGTTCCTCACAGGAATTCATACAGCTAGGTGGACCATCAGCGCCATCTATGGAACATACGTATATGCAAAAAGAGACTAGTGACTAATTGGACATTTATGTAAGAAAAATTGCTATTGAGAATGTGGACAGAGTAAAGTCAGACGCACTACTGTCAGAGAAGTGAACCGCGAAATCATACCACAAATACAGGCCAAATGACACTGAAAGACCGTACAGAGTACTGTCAAAGCTCAGGTTTCGTCTACAAGCATTCTTTGACGCCCTATGATTCAGAAAGGAGTCTTCATTTGCCTCCCGTTTTGGTGACTTTCTTTGATTTTAGAACTTAGATGGTCATGCAATGGTGCTTAGAGCATTCACGCTGATATAATTGGCAACGATCGTGTTTTTCAATACGTCGCAATTAAGCTTGCTGCACATCGATGGCAGATGAACGACATCTGGAGACTTCGCGATGAACGACATCTGGAGGTGCATTCAGAAGCGTTAAAGTGTCCCTAGATGGGTGTACTTGCGCCGATTCATAATCTACTTATAACCATTGCTAGCAGTGCTGTCGCTACTGCTCTAAGCGCCTATGGCTCAAGAAATAAAAGGCGAAGGGGGCGATGAGGGGCACGATGGTAGTGATCCCTTGGATTAGGCGCCTATTTCGAGTGGTGCCTATGAGCTTGGCCACCTTCGCCATACCCTCGCTATCGCACTGATTGATAGAATCTTGAACAGATTGCTTAAATACGATCATTACAGATTTTTTGAGCCATTCCTTCAGACGGTTGCCCGTGTCATATTTTGGTAGTACAATGCACGCCTACATGTGTCGCGACTTCTTTCAAGTGCGGCAGGTTCTACATTCCTCCATAGAAGCTGCTTGGTAAGATGTCATTTATTTATTGTTACACTCTATAGAAACCCTAATTCTCGTTCACGAGCTGTCATCATTTAACATTTGTAGCGCTCTATAAATCTAATTACTGATTTCTTTACAATACACAGAAGTGCCAAAAGTCATAAGATCGTCGTCTACAAATTTTCAGGTGTTGCTTGCGTCGCGTATAAATAGGCAGAGCGGTATCAGTTCTGTCAATTCGACTATTATAACAGTCGTTTGAAACGTCTTATAACATGATTATGGCTACACGACGAGAATTATCAGAGTTCGAACGCGGAATAATTGTTGGAGATAGACGCATGGGTTTCCATTTCTGAAGTCTCATGAGTATCAAAGGTGTACAGAGAGTACCTCATGTCAAGCATTACCTCCCACCATGGATATCGCAGTAGCCCACAGCTGCTAAATACTCGTGACCAGCGACATCTGAGCAGAATGATCCTTCGTAACAGACACGCGTCACTACGTTAGTAAGAGACACATTCAATGAGGGCCATACTGGTAACGTATCTATGAGATCAGTGCAGCGAAATTTGGCACTAATGGGATATGGCAGCAGAAGACCAAGAAGAGTGCCTTTATCTTATCTTATCTTATCTTATCTTATCTTATCTTATCTTATCTT
>JAHWFO010057280.1:6956668-7008782 GCA_023313115.1 Rhysida immarginata | reverse complement strand
TTATCTTATCTTATCTTATCTTATCTTATCTTATCTTATCTTATCTTATTCTATCTTATCTTGTACAGAGGGTAGATTATCGCAGAACGATAATCTGCGGCACTTACTCCTTCGAGGGAGTTTTGCGCCATCCCAGTAACTAACGACTGCTACGAGATGACAGTAAAAGCCGGGACCGATGGCTTAACGTGCCCTCCGAAGCACGGTGGGTTTATGATGGAAGAGCTGCTGGCGGACGAACAAACCAGTGGCTATCACCAGCTGCTGGACATCCAGCACTGGTCACTCAGCAAATGGGTCAGACTAAAGTCCCCCAACAGCTGTGCCCCAAATAGCCATCCCACCCATCATTGGTCCTCAAGCCACTGTCTGTCACCCAGCCAGCAGCCGGCCGCGCCTGAAGTTGCTTAACTCCGTCGATCAGCGAGCCAACCGACGAGACAACCAGGCCACGGCCACCTCGAAGAGTGCCTTTACTCACAGCACGCCATCAGAGACTGCGCCTCGCCTAGGCTGGTGAACATATTCATTGGACTTTAGATGACCGGAAACACATAGCTTGGTCCGATGAGTCATGATTCAAGTTGGTGCAAGCTGATGGTAGGGTTTAAGTGTGGCGCAGACACCATGACGCCATGGATCCAGTTGTCAGAAAGGCAGTGCAAGCTGGTGGTGGCTCCATCATGGTCTGGGTCCTCAGATCATATTGGACCTATCATTGACTGGGAATCGTTATATCCAGTTGCTTGATGACCGTTCATGGCGAAGGATTGTTCCAGGAGGACAATGCGCCATGCCTTCGGGCCAACATTACTCGCGATTGGTTTGAGGAGCATTCTGGGCAATTCCAACGAAAAGCTAGATAGCCAGACAGGAACCCCATCGAACAAGAGCCTGCATCTTCATCTTTCAGAGAACTTCTGCCGATTGGTAGACTCCATGCTACATTGAGTTGCTACACTTCGCCGGGAAAAGGAGGTCCTACACGATAATGAATTGTTATCCCATGACTTTTAGCACTTCAATGTATAAGTAACCTCTTTCATCATGTAGGTTCGTTTTTCGGTGCTGCGATTTTCATAACAGCTATGTAAATGGAAGAAATGCGGTTATCCAGAATAACGAACACGTTTCAGACCCCCAAAAAAATATTATGGTTAAAGTGATATTGTTTCATTATTGTGGACTAAGAATTCTGGTATACAAATTTAAAATGTCGAAATATTAAGCTTTAGGATTTCTAGATCTAGAACAGAACATATGAATGGTAGGAAAAAGAAGCTTCAGGAAATGCAAGAATAGGTGAAAAAATATACTCCTGCTACTCTAATAAACTCAGCATGTGCACCATTAGTAGCACGAAGAATATTCCCACATGCATTCAGTTTCTTGGATACAAACAAAGCCGCTTATGCAGCACTCCAGGCATTTTTTTGGCGGCACATTCAATTGATGCTTGTCGAATTGATTTTCTCGGGCTTCCCTGAACTCCGCTCAAATTTCTTTCACTTTCCCTTCAGAAACATGATGAGTAAATCCGCCACATTGTTCTGGAACACTTCCAGTCGCCAAAAACTTCTTGACCCACCCTTAATAGTTTTCCCATATCATTTCCTCCATACACTCGTGGGTAATATCTTTGTATTGAAATTATTGATCCTCTTTGCTTTATGCTGTGCACTGAACGAAAGGTCAACTTCAAAGACATGAAACAGAATTTTTTGGTTTCCTTTTTCTGGTGTTAATTATTATCCATAAATTATCACCATCTGTTTGCAATGATTAAGTAAAATATGGGAGATTTGAACGGAGCGCTTTGTATTTCCGTTTTAGTGCTTTTGATAAGATTATGTATGGGCTTTTAGAAAGAATTACGAATTAGGCCAATGCCATAAATTCTTCCCCGAAAGAAAATATCGCATTTAAAGATGACTATGGGTTAAAATCACACCATTCAAGTGGCACCAAACATTCATATTCCTGCACACAATGGCATCTACGGACGTTCATGAGTAATGCAACAATTTTTTTTCCCCTCGGCCAATTTTTTTTGTTGGAGAAATAAAAAATTTAATGCGTAGCCTCCTTTAACCTTCCCTAGCTCATGTAGTTTTTATCTTCACGCTTGTTAGCAACGAAATAGCTATGAGTGAATTGTGTTCCGAACAGAGAACAGTAAGTGAATTTCTATTGGCAGGAAATGACACAGTAACAAAAATTTGTAAGCGCTTACGGAATGTTTACACCGTAAACACTATGGAAACAGTAGATAAAATGTCTGCTAGATTCAGTGTCCGTCCCGTCATCGTCAAAACAAGGATATTGACTATGACCCAGACAAGAAGAGTGGTACCGCGGGCATACACATTCTCATATTAGGTGGCGTAAGGCCAAAAGCACATAAAGGTCATTTACTTCTAGTAAGGCCGTAGACTTGAATGGAGGGCAAAAAAATCGTCTTTTGTAACTAAAGAATTGGGCAACCGTGTAGATGATGTATTTAAAAAAAGATCAAGCCTTCTTTGAGAAATAAAATGTGTTTCACTACTTATTGAACGACCTTTGTACAATTATACTTTTCTTCGTGTCGTAGTAAGTGACGTAGTTCGAAAGTGACATAGCAACACAGAGCTGCTTATATAAGGAACGCCGAGCTTTGGACGACGTAGTTATCACGGAAGTTATTGTCAAAATGGGTAAGACGAAAGATTTAGTGAGTTTGAAAGAGGGATGATCGTCAGTGCAAGAAGAGCTGGTGCCAGCATCTCTGAAACGACGACTCTTTTAGGATTTTCTCGCCCAACAGTATCTCGGGTGGTTAGAGAGTGGCAGTTGAGAAAAAAAACCAAAACAAATAACTTCAAGCGATATGGACTCTTCTGGTCGAAAAAGACTGGTGAACGAGGGAGGTGAAAGGCGAGTAGCACGCATAGTCCGCAGCAATAGAAGGGCAACAACATGGCAAATTACAGCTGAATTCAATGCAGGTGCATCGCAAAGCGTATCCCAACGCACAACAAGACGGACATTGCAAAGGATGGGCTTTAGCAGCAAGAGACCATCAAGAGTGCCTTTGGTATCAGAGAACAATAGGAAAAGGCGCCTGTTGTGGGCCCAGGAACGACGGTAATTGGTCACTTGAGGAATGGTAAAAAGTAGCCTGGTTCGATGAATCTCGTTTCCTGCTCCATCATGCAGATGGCAGGATCAGATTATGGTGCAAACAGCACGAGTTCATGGACCCCTCCTGCCAAATGGCAACTCTTCAGGCTGGTGACGGTGGAATTATGGTGCGGGGAATGTTTTCCTGGAGTACATTGGATTCCTTGATATCTGTGGACACAACTTTGAACAGCACAGCTTAACGTCGTTGCCAATCACTTGCACTCGTCTATGGATATGATGTTCCCTTCTGGAGATGGTCACTTTCAGTAGGACAATGCACCTTGCCAAAGATGTATTGGTTTAAGGAACATCAATCAGATTTTAGTTTGCTTCCATGGCCAGCTCAGTACCCTGACCTCAATCCTATTGAGCATTTGTGGAACGAAGTCGAAAGATCACTTCAAAGCTTGGAAACGTCACCATCTAATTGACCGAACTTAGAGCAGCATGGGCCAACATTAATCAGCAACGGTGTCAGCATCTTGTTGAGTCCATGCCAAGAAGAATATCGGCTGTGATCAGAGCTAAAGGTGGACCAACTCGTTATTAGAGGGCGTTTCTAGTTTTTTAGCCACTCTGTGTAGAATACGCCTAAATGTACCATTCTTAAAGTTAACCCCAAGAGCACATAAATGTTATTGGCTCCTGCTGGAGCATCAAAACCGGCAACAATACTTTTCGTATTCGGTGAGTTTTTGCGTTTATTGCAAATTCTTCTGACATACTTCACTTATAATTTAAAATTTAATTCAACTATAATGCTTCTATAACGTTCTCGTGAAGAACTACGTTTTTTTTTTTCCAAGGGACTTATTATTCATAAAAGTAACATAAAAAGCAACACCGAATTAGACGGTTGGGCTTTCTTATATCACGATTATTTCTAAATTACAGCATAATCTTGCCAAGAATTTAAAAAAAAATTAGAAAAATAAGCAAATGGATAGACGGACGAGAAGTTTGAAGGACGTTGCTAGTATATTCCTGGTGAGTTTTATTGCATCAATAAGGAATAAATTGCAGCATGCCAAGAACAATAAATAGTTTTACAAATGATTTCAATAATCCACGTGATTAAAATTACTAACAGTAATCACAGATGTATACCTTAAAAGAAGAGGGGAGGAGATGGATGGATAGACGGGAGCATTTCAACTTCCGAGTCCTTTAACAAATAAAAGGAGACAGAATATAAATGGAGCGTCTAGTCTGTTTATTTGGCTATTTATCTTAATGAACACGCTTTTTAGTTGTTTGCTGTGGAGACAGTGATTTTTTTCAAGGTGGCTTGGTTTTTGGAGGAAAGGCTGATTAAATCATTAAGGTTGATGACGATGACCGACTACAAACCGTGCGTTTCGAGCCGCTTCTATTGGCACAATACACACTAAAGTAAATAAATAAATAGTTAAATAAAAATAACTACAAAAAAAGAAGTGTTTTCGTCAAAAACGAATTTCGAAACATCTGGAGTCTCTCATACGTTGGATGACTGTCAGCAAGTTGTTTTTATTATGAGAATTAATAATAAACTGGACATGAAAACCTGAAGTTTTATGATTAAGCATTTTGAATCGATTCATGTATTTAAATGTCAACTGTGTACAAGTTTACTTTATAAATCCTGTTTATTTTTAATGGTGTTTAATTGGCTATTATAATAGATAAAACTGTTATATGAAAAAACAACAACTTAAAATCAAAAGTATTATGAAATGTGTTTCTGCATTTGTATAACATTGTCAGTCTAGAAATGCAAAATTTATCTAGGATTTGTTTTAAATAACTTTCGATTGATGTGTTCTGATAAATTATCAGGAAAAAGCCAAGATTTAATCTGTATTTATTGCCATCATTAAATTCCCTCTGAACTAACTTACGGAGTTTAATCATGATAAATTTTTAAAAACTATACCAATTATTAAAAAAAATCTTGCTTATATGTTCCATATTTAGCGCTCTATTGCATAAATTAATCAAAAGGAATGTTGTTATAGGGAATCGTAGATGGCCGGATCTTTTATTCCTAGAAATATCATTAAAAATGCTTAAATTACACCACTTTAAACAACGAAATAAATATCACAAAGCCGACATTTAAATCGCATTACTTGATATTAATCTCTAGCCTTAATAACGATATACCTACATTTTATAAAGGTTTAATCTTTTGATAAGAATGTAGAGGAAATAACAGACAATAGAAACCTACTCATCAAAATTAACTAAATCTTAATAATCTTAGGCATTAAGGAAATGATAAATAAAATTAAATAAGAATTGAAATGTGGAATTGACATCTTACCATATTTAATGCAAATATATTCTTTTATGTAAAGTAATTGAATGACTATAACATAAGCCAATACTGTGTCATGAGAGGTATTGGGCGGGTATTAAAATTGAGCAGAACCATAGATATATTAAGTTTATTGAGTTTACAGTAGTTTATTAAGTTTATTATTTTTGAACTAAAGGTATCTAATTCAAAAATATCAAAACGATATTAAGAAACTATTCAAAACAGTATTTCGATTAGATTACATTCATGTTTGTTCCTTCAAAATTGACCTTCTTCTTCTTAGGTATAATGGAATCAATTTAAATATACAGGGTGGGTCAAAAATAGGTATGCATATTTTTTATTTATTTTATTTTTAAAGCTAATTGTATTATTTATTTTTTATATTGGTTTTTAAATTTTAATTTGATTTTAACAGTCATAAGTGAAATTTGTATTCTCTAAATTTAAATTTTCATGTTTTCTCGTCTTTTTCTTTGTATATATTAACCCCGTTTTTTGGGCGTTCTCGTCTTTTGGGAGTCAACCATGGTTACTCACCAGATTGATGTAATTGTTATAATATAGAAACTAACTTCAGGTTGAGGAACAATAATCTTTAATTAAAACTAATACACATCTCAGCACATCAAAAAAATAATCAAAATAAAATTTCATATTAATATGATCAATTGCTGAAAAAATGTACCTCAATAAAATATTCGTCCCGTTAAGACATCACTGAAATATTGAATATTTACAGCCACTCTATATACACTTTCTCTAATTACAAATCATAACTCTAAGAATTTTTGACTCTTCCTTATCTACAATTTAACAACCTTATTCTATATTTGATTTTCAGATTATATTTTTGTGCATAGAAGAGTTGAACGTGTATGTAATGAGTCATTAGAGAAAGTGTAATATAGAATGGTTGTAAATACTGTAATTCTTAACGGGACGAGTTTTTTATTGCGGTACATTTTTTCAGCAATTGATCATATCAATAAAATATTTTATTTTGATTATTTTTTTATGCGTTGAGGTATGTATTAGTTTTTATTAAATATTATAATGCAATTTATTTATTTATTTATTTATTTATTTATTTATTTATTTATGTATTAATAAAATACAAATAAATAATACTCTTTATCTATTTTTAATCTATTTATATTAAATTGCTTTTTAATATTTTTCCTTGAAAACTCTTTGATATTTTCCCCGTAAGATAAAGCCCAAATTTTATTTTATTTATTATTTTATTTTTAAAGCTAATTTTATTATTTATTTTTTATATTAGTTTTTAAAGTTATTTTTATTTATTTTTTTAAAACTTTTATTTTGATTTTAATAATCATAAGTGAAATTTGTGCTCTCTATAAAGTTTAAATTTTCATATTTTCTCATCTTTTTCTTTGTATACATTAACCTCGTTTTTTGGGCGTTCTCGTTTTTGTGTTTTTAGTCACCAGGTTGATATAAATATTATAATATAATTTATTTATTTATTTATTTATTTATTTATTTATTTATTTATTTATGTATGTAATGATAAAATGCAAACAAACTATACTCTTTACCTATATTTTGGTCTGTTTATATTAAATTGCTTTTTAATATTTTTTCCTTGGAAACTCATTAATATTTTTCCCGTAAGATAAGCATTTATTACAAATTCAAGCCCAAATTTTATTTTGTTTATGAAAATTTCTCGTATTTTTCTCTCTCAAATTTTTGTTTTTTTTCTGAATTAAAAATATTTCAGGCAATTCCTGAAATAAAATTTCAACGCCAAATTTTTCATATTTAAAATGAGTTTTTTTTCAAATTTTATATAATTTTTTTTTTTTCCTTGAAAATTGAGAAAATAAATTAAAACAAATATAAAGAAATTATATCATGCAAAAACATAAATAAATAATAAAAGAAATTTTTTAAAAGAAATTTGCTATAAAATTTTAAAGTATGGCAAATGAATAGAAACTTTTTAGCATTTCCCGAAAGAAACCCCAAATTTTCCGAAGAATTTAATAAATTCTTAGACGCGCACACCCAAATATGTGCATTTGATATTTTGTCCATTAAAAAGAGGATAATATGTCGCCTGGAATTGTGTGATCGTCGGAGATATATGGATAACCCGCGCGTTCTCCTGTCTTGTGTGCTTTTATGCTGAAAGGAATGGGCAAAGCGAGTCGCCCACATGGGAGCAGTGGAGGGACGAGTGAGTGCGGTGCTGCCACCTGGCGCAAGTGGTGATGCGAATCTGAGTTTTCGGGGGATAATTTCAGTTGAGTGGCGGTGGTGTGAGCGACCTGTTGGGTGAGTTGTGTTAATTATTGTTTACCTTCAACCCTTAATATTGTTGCATTTGGATTTAGACCAACTTCACGTTGCTATTTATTACGATGGGGCTTCGGGGATGCAAACAATATGTTCGCCGAGACTCGGCAAACTTAAAAGCTGGCATGATGGATCACAAACTCGTGATTTCGTACACCTTTCCACGAAAGCTTGGAAAAGGTCAAACACGTCGCGGTTTATGTTTACATGAAATGATCGAAAACGAGCGATATTTAATGCCCATAATCCGTCCCGTTCGTCATCTAGGCCGTCATTTGCAGGGGTGACGGGCACTGGTTTTAAAAGATGCCGTGCAGTGTTTTTGGCATTTTCTCAGCAGTTTTAGTACCGAAATAAAAAAACACAGGTGAATATAGACATTCAGAAAATAAAATGCGGATAAAATTTGAGGCTGTCGCAGCTTTTTTTAATTTAAATTTTCATATTTTGAGCTTCGTTTCAAGAATTTGCAATTTTATGTAATAAGCTGAAAATAATTCATTGATATTCTGAGGCGGTAAATTTGGATTTAAAACAAATTGAGCGTGATTTTTTTTTTTCAACTTTCCCTTTAGCCCATTTCTTGTGGGTTTTTTTCTTCCTTCCCCTTTCTGTTTTTTAAGAAGCCCATTTAAAGTCATTGGCCTTTTCACTTCAAGCTCACAAGGATTCCTTCAGTGACTGCCCAACTCTAAGGGACGGACTTTTCGATTCATTATGATAAAACTCGTTTACTTGACATGTACAAAAATATGAAAAAAAAAATTAAAATTCTATAAAACAAGTTTTATTCACTTAATTTCATCTTTATTATTTTCTGTTTCTTCATTAGTGTAAAATTATATTTAGATTATTTTTCCCATCACACAGATAAATTAAGATATTGTCACGTCAGATAGAATCTGCCTTTGAATTCATTTATCTTTAAGATAGCAGTAAAAATGCCTTTTAAAATCGAGTTCCCATTTACTTTCCTTGCTTAACACCTGATTTTACATGATAAGCTTTCATGCTACATAAATTTATAATTTATATAATCCATTAATAAAGAAAATTTTGTATCTCACTCCCTTAATACGTTTTTTTTCCTCTGGTTCCTATCCCGTGACTTCAATTTCTATACAAAATTAGTAGTTTAATACGAATTTTATTTTTTAAATAATTCAAGATAATACAAATAAAATGAAGAAATTTTATACCAAAAATGAGATTGTGAAAAAAAAAATCTTTATTGTTGCAAATAATTTGATTCTTAGTCTACAAGGGGTAGTCATAAAGTTTTAATTATCACCTCGAAAAAATAAAGCTACGTAATTAATTTTTTGTTTGTATGCGGGTACACGTCTTTAGTCCTGGTGTATATTGAAATCTCGGTGCCATAATACCGAAACACGCTGCTAGAGGGACCAAAACAAAATGCCACAGCCCACTGATAAAGTGGAGTATCATGTGGTGATTAGTTTTCTGCATTTGAAGGGAACAACGCTGCAACAATTCATGCAGAGTTGGTGGAAGTGTACGGCAACAATGCACCATCATATGGCCGTGATTAGGTGGTGCAGACGCTTTAAGTGCGGAAAAACAAGTCTGAATAACGAAGAACGAAGTGGCAGACCATCTCTCCATGAATAACCGGAAATCGCAAGAGAAGTGGAGGCCCTGGTGTTCGAAGGCCAGCATATCACAATTGAGACAATAGCGGAAAAATTGAAAATCAGTCATGGATCAGTTTTCAACATCTTGCATGACAGTTTTGGATCAGTTTTCAACATGACAAATGTCGCCGCCCAATAACGATAATGCCTCAGCTCATTCTGCACAGGACGCACTCACATATGCTGCTTCTTTGGGCTATCAAATTTTGCCTCACCAGTGACTTCTTCCCTGACATGGCTCCCAGTGACTTTTTCCTCTTCCCTCAAATGAAGAAGCCATTGCGTGGCAGGCATTTCTAGACGACTATGAGGTGATTTTCGAGGTGGAACTTTTCCTGAACGGCCAAATTGCAGACTTCTACAACCAAGGTCTCTGTCAAATCGTCCATCGTTGAGAAAAATGTGTCACATTGAAGGGTGAATATGTAGAGAAGGACTAACACCATCACCAGGTTTCATGGTTGCGGCTTGATTTATTTTTCAAAGTGATAATTAAAACTTTATGACTGCCCCTTGTAAACCACGGTCTAGAATAAAATGGCCCGAAAGCTCCATTGTTAAAAAGGGGTTGATGACAAAAATGCTCGGTGGCAGCATTGAGGGCACATTGAGAAAATTTGCTGCCATGCACCAAACTCTTCAAAAAAGGAGGTTCACTTTATTTAACATGTAAGAATCATGGTCTAGAACATGGTGCATGGCCGTAAATCACAGCAAATTTTCTACAAAGTGCTCTTATTGCTACTGTGTGCCACCACTAAGCGTTTTTTGTCATTGACCACTTTTTAACAATGGAGCTTTCCCACCATTGTATTCTAGACCGTGGTCTCAATGAACAAGGATAGACTGATTTGACGTCTAGGAATTCTGATTGGTTCTTTTGGTATATATGAACAAGGAGACAAGGATTTGATATCTGAGCTCTCCTTGGTTTTCAGTGTTTATATAAACATGAGCATTTCCATGCAATCCTTGGATTTAATCTCCTCACGGACAGCAAGGTTAAAGTGTGACATCATTGCTTTAAGCATTATGACGACTCTGCTAAAATGTATGGAAATACTTTACAGTGGTTTGCTGCAAAAAATTTTAAGGCAAAAATGGCGAGCGATAAATTATCAGCCATGGCCTTCTCTTATGAAGGTCATGATATCTGGTCTTTTGCACTTGGTTTCTTCGCTTAGTGCAAAGAAGGGCCAAGCATCAACAAAATCGTGTGATACACCGAAAATGTAGTGCTGTTGTACTCTGATAGAGACTTCAAAATTCATTTCCGAATGACAGGATCCACTGTCTTTTAAGTGAATGGAAAATGCCTCCAGTTCCTAGGATATGGAAACTCTTGTTCCTACGTCACATTTTAAATAAATCAGCGTTTCCATATAAATCATATGATAAACAAATCTTATTATTCAAAAATTGAACTCCAAATATAAATGGAATTAAAATTAAAAGAAATAAAACAAAAAGAAACACAAAGAAATATTAATAATTGCCTCCCCTGAAAAATTAAATTGCCCCATAATTGAAAAAAACGGATATAAATACCCTCTGTGAACCACCAGTTTTAAGCTCAGGGCAAAAGCGCTTCCTGAGGCAGCTTGTCAGAACTTTTAAGCATGCTTGCAGCAGATTTGGCAGCAGTCCTCTAGCCGCCGAAGAAAAGAACGAAGAACGGAACCAAAAAAAAAATAAATAAAAAAAAAAAGAACAGAGATAAAAAAATCTGGCGATTGATTCACAGCTCTATCCACTATAGTTTGATTTACTGTGTCACGTTCATTCCATTACATTTTATTGTTTCATTACATTATCGACATGGCTATATCATAAAAAGATGAAGTGCATTGATCTTATGCTGGATTAGAAGTTATCTATTCTTGATGTTGGTTAGAACTTACCTATTCTGTAAAGATATGGCCAAGGAACTTAATATTTCACCTTCAAGCTTAACAAGAAGAAGCCAACAAGATTAGACAGCAAGGGGAAGCAACTGGAACATTGGGAATGTGGCATACGAGGATGTGGTTTTAGAGCACATGAGAGAATTTGTGGTTTCAGAGTACACGTGGATGCGGAAGAGGCCTTACTGACATGGAGAAAAACTATAAAACAATGTTTTCAAAATGACCATCATTTGCAGCAACAACATGGTACAGTCTGAGGACAAAATTCGCAGACTCCCTCCCAAACATTTCAGTTGGAATGCTGAGCGAGGTATAGAATGCCGATCTGACGGGATGGAATACGTAGAGAATAGCAGCGCCATCTGTATCTGTTCATGAACTTTGTAACAAATTTTGAAACTTGATGCAAAAAAATTCCCTGGTTTCCTAACCAGAATGCAGCAAACCGTACATTTCTATCGCCTTCCGTTTTTCGTTAATTGATTTTTCAAATCGTCGTCTCATTTTTGGGACACCTGGTAAAAACGCCAATATTTTGCTCCTCATGTTTATTAAGATAGTTGACATAACATTACAGATTTCATGATTCAGAATCATTATAGCACTCACAACCAATCTAAAGGGCCTCAAAGTAGTCTCCTGCAACATTCACAACACGCTGCCAACTACAGGGGAAACGCCAAATACCTTCTGCTTTACCATTTTCCTCACCATGTTCGAATCTGTTCATCTTCTGTTGCACAGCATTTGCAATATCCATTCGTGTCCCACTGTCTACCATATAATAGTTCGTTTACCTTCTGTATGAGATCAAAATCACATGGAGAAAGGTCCAGAGAGTATGGTGAGTGCTCCAATTCTTCCCATCCCCAGCTTCGCAGTAGTTACCCTACACACTTTGTTTTATCTGGTCGTGATATGTCGTGGAGACTAACAGTACTGTCCAGAAGATCAGGACGTTTCTCCCTAACGCCATGGCAAACCTGTCTCAATCAGGAAGTTCCTGTAGTAATATGCTGTCACTGTTCTGCCATGTGGAATGAAGGGGCACACTCATATTGCATCCATCCTGCATGGCGGTTGATTTAACATTGCTTTCTGTGCAACAACAGGTAATCTCAGAGCCATCTGGTATTGTGGAAAGATGCTACGAATGCGCAACTTCCTTTTGTGATACCATCCCTTAACTATGAGAAGAAAAATATTTGCCGTGACTTATGCTACCCCTACCCTCGTATGTTCTCGCTGCTTTTCTTATAGAAACTTCAGTAGCAGAGCATGTTCTTTCTTCCCTAAAGGTTTTTTGGTCTGAATGCTTATAATTTACGCAAAAAAATAAGTTGATTTCTGCATTTCTACATAATGTATCTGCTGAAAAACCCTATCTAGTGGTGAAAATTTGAACTTTCTTTCTTGTTCTTTAAAATCCTTTTTCCTATGGCCAAGTGGATCAAAAATTCTTTTTGAATTTGAGTTGTATTCCATTTAATGTTCTGGCTAAGCCCCTTGGCTCTGCATTGCAAATTGAAGGTCATTGTCTGCTGTGAACTGTTTCCTCAACAGAAAGGTTAGGTTAAGTTTTATCTAGGCGATGAGACAAATGATAGTCCATAGGAAATAAGTTTGGGGAATAGGCAGGATGAGGCAATGCTTCATATTCCAGAGCATTTAGTATCGTTCGTTTGCTCTGGGATGCTCGCTGCTCTTCCTTTTCACTACCAGGCTGATCTCCAAAAATTTTTTCATCTAGGCATTAATCGACTTTTATCTGGTGGTTGTTTACCTTAAGTTAACTTGTATTTCCATCGAATAGTGATCGGAGAATGTTTACTTTCGGAATAGCGATTGGCTATTTGGTTTTAGCAAGCTGTACTACACTGCGCTTTCTCTACGGTAGATGCCATCTTTTGTTCTGTCGATGGCAGTATCTCCTGTGAGCAGTTTCTGGAATAAATGAATATATCAGAAAAACCTTCTTCTGCTGAAAGCGATACATGATTGTTATTATGTTCAAAATTTATTAAATACCGTACTATTATGGGCACTATGTATATTTATCACTAAGAAAATTGTTTTCAGTATAAGGATGTTTCACAGAAATTAATTATATTGAAATGAAATGATGGAAAGGTTGAACTGCAGTTTGATTTTCTACGATAATGTTCATTTTCAAAGTATAATCGTAAAGATGGTGCCAGAAACTGTAGACATAATAAACATGTTTTTTATTAAAGGAAACTTTAAATATTTAATGTGAGAAATGGAGACCTTAAAATACATTATAGACTGCTGCTGTTAACTTAATTAACACGTACAATATCCTGAATATCTGGTAAAATATTACAAGTGTAAGGTTTTTTGTTTATAAGTCTTAACTGTCTGTGGCAGTAAAAATATGCAAAAAATTGCATATAAAATTACCCATTTTAATTTGAAAGCCAATCGTGATAAACTATTCAAATCACTCTTATAGAGGTGGTGGAGAAATTCAGAGTTGTTTCATGTTTATGGTAACTATTGTTAAAATGTAGTAGCACAGGTTTGAAATGCGGGAGGCTCGTGAAACTTCACGTGAGAGTTTGGTAACAATCGAACTTGTCATTCCATTCTTCCTTTTCAAGTTTGCTGCCAAAGTGTCCCCAAAAGATCATCATGGAGCTGTCTATTCTTTCTGGGAGGGGTTCTCTTCCAGAAGGTGAATTGCATAATTTGATTTTTTATCTTTATTCATATGTGCTTGCCATATGTTCTTGATGTCATGCCAACATAAAAGTAGTAACAAAATTTGCGCTGAAGGTGGTATGTTCCACTGGTGTCGAAATCGTTATGGGGGATGGAGTTGGGAGAGGGGGTTTAAGGAATATCTGGAGGAGTTGCGTGTTTGAAATGCAAATTTTACACTATTCGCTGATAGGAATTTGGCAAAAAATCGCTTTCCGAACAGGCAACGCCATTAGATGATTTTCAACCCCCCCCCCCCCCCCATCCCCATAACGATTTTGACGACAGAGAAATATACTGCAGGGTTCATTCTAGGTTAAAAAAAAGGGCAGGGTGCTAAGGGCTAAAAAGGGCACAACGTTATCAAAAAAGGGCACTTAATTTTCAAAACAGGGCATTATGTTTACAAAAAAAGATTATCTTTTCTATTAAAAATGCACAGTTCTTTTTGAAGTTCCTTAACCTTTTACAAAATTTTTAGATTTTTCTTTGCGGGCGCATTTTCGAGTATCAGGGAGCGTGATCAGGATCAAAGGGCAGCAGATTGGAAATTTTTCATCAAAAGGGCAAATGGGGTGGCGCGCCCCGTAAACCCTGCCTAAAATGAACCCTGATACTGCCTTCTGTACAAATTTTGTGACTGCTTTTATGCTGTCGAGACTGTTTTCCATACGATATAAAGAGCATATGATGTCATATATGAAAAAAGATAAAAAATCAAATTCTGCAATTCACTGGTCCTAGGACAACCCCCCCCCCACCCCCTACAAAATGCCCTGGACAAGCACTTGTTTTAATGCCCGATGTTCTAATTTAGATTTTGAACGAAGTTTTGGACTGAAAATCTTGAAATTTCATATTGCAATGAAAAACATGAAAAATAAAAATTCTTTCAGATATGGTAATAAAGAGATTTAGTGACAAAAATGTTGAGGAAAATATAAATAAAGAAAATAGAATCTTCGGGGTGGGGGGGTGACAACATTCAAAACTCCACCCTCCCCGATTATTCCATTTGATGGTTTTTAAATATTCTACTATTTTGTGATAATTTCTTCATTAAACTCCATTTCTCGTTTTAAAATTTAGAGCATATAAGCAAGAACAGGGTTTTCCGGGGGCAATTGTCCAGATACACAATTCACCTTCTGAAAGAGAACAATAAATGACTCCATGAAGATCTTACAATACTCCAACAATCCCTTGAAAATAGTCATACTCAAAAGCATAGATATATTTAAGCCCAGTCAGATTCACCGACAGATATTCTTAACACGCAGCTGACATTCAACGTTTATCGTTTATTAACTCCCATTCGTGATCTATTGTAAAGATATTTTTCCACCAATAGTTGTATATAACTGTATAATTCTATCCAATCAAAATATTTATTACGTTCACGATCTTGTATAAATACCGTTGTAATTTCCTCCTCTTATTACTTTGAAAAAGCTGGTAATAAATGGAAAAATTAGTTGGTTTCTTCAAACTTTACATAATATATTGTAAAACCTCCATTTCTTACGTTAGAAATAACAATACAATGACCCAATGATCTGTTGATTGATCAATATTTATTTATTTTTATGCGTTTTTGTTGAGCTTAATTACTTGATTCTAATCGTGTTGTGACATCATGGATGCTATCAATGTACGAGCTTGTATTTCCCTGTCCCAATTAATGTTTCAAACAGTAGGTGCTGATTCATGAAACTCTTTGAAATTGCCACATATTAAGCATTGCATTTTCTTCAAAACAAAGATTTCCCAATATATAATTGGTTAGAAAATAATGGAATCTCGGATCTTTAGGAGGATTCTATGTTAGTTCGGTTTCCACCCTTTCGCTCGAAAGCATTGATCCATTTTTCCTTTCGGCCATTATTAATCTGAGAAGAAAAAAAATGCACCATGTATATACAGAGAGATATACATGCCAAGCTTCTTCAAAAGTATACAATTGTCACTCCAAAAACTTTTGATTTTATGGATAGAGGGGGCAGCTTTCGCTCTGATGGCATGTGCCGTCTTTGTAGATGTTAGAGGATAGCAAAGTCTGCATTAATGTTAAAATAAATTTGACTTGCTGCATATACAAGGTGTGGTTCAAAAAGTATCGAACCTTAATTTTTCCTGTTGAAACAAATAAGACGTTGGAGCCCTCTTTCTGTGGGGATGTGAAGAAGACATTAATGGGAATGCGTGAATTTTTTCACACCTGCAGATGGAATTTGTCTGCGGTAATCGGCGTATGAGTGAGGATAAGCAGCGAGCACCCGTCAGAATTGTGAATTTTTGCAAAACTGACAGAACGAGTTGAGCAGTGACATTATATCAAATTGTGGCAGAAACCAATTGCAAGGTCCAATATGCTTTTGGGGATGATGCCATGAGCCCACTCTTTGCATTTGATTCAGACTTTTTTGGTCAAACACAGCATTCCTGTGCTTTCTCAGGCTTCCTACTCACCCAACATGGCCTCATGTAATTTTTGGCTATTCCCCAAGTTGAAAAATTTGCTGAAAAGGGCCTGAGAGGTTATTATGGGAAATACAACGGCCTAGCTGAACACTATTCTCACAGATGCGTCCCAGAAGTGTTTTCAACAATGGCGAGACCGCTGGGAGAAATGTGTTCGTTGCTGGGGGAGTACTTTGAAGGAAATTAGATTAAATGTAATATACCTTCTATTATACACTATCTTATGAATACAAAGCTGCAGTCATTACACTATCTATAACATACTATTTAATATTTCATCTAATGTAAATGACCAGAATAATCAATTTAAATTTTTAAGTAATTTTTAATATAACAGACCAAACAAAAAAATGAATGTTTAAGGGGTTAAGGCTTTTAGGGATGATTGTTTAATGGTCAGATGTTGAAAGGTCAAGGGATATCCATAGATGTGGCACCTTGAAATTGAATACAGTTTGTAACTATTGTTTAGGCTCATGTTATTTTTGTGTTATCAGAAATAATAATCCCTAGAAAATTCCTTACTGCTCTGATATGATTAAAATGCTCTGGATTGAAGAGTGAATCATGAAAATTTATCTTGATTTAAGATTATAATACTTAGTAAAATTATTATATAATGAAATGTTTAAATCTGTTAACTTTGACTTTCTTTTCAGATCTTCCTGAAGTTGCAGAAATGAAGGTTAAGATCAAACAGTCAATGAATGATATGGGTTTGAATTAAATTTTCATTTTTTATATTTATTTATTGGAATTCCTTTTCTGTATATGCAGATTTTTAATCGAATATGTGTTGGTTCAGGATACAACATTTATTAAAATAATGGCAATTGTAACAATATGCACGAATTGTTCTTTCAAGTCTTAAAACAGCGTGATTTATCCAAAGCAGGGGATCTTTTTTCACTTGATGATAGAGTTATAGTTAATGATTTATCAGATGTAATTAATCGAATTCAAGAAATAGCAAGTGCTTCCAACTATCTCTTAAATGATAACGACCAAAGTGTGGTTGAAATATGCATCACACGAGTTACTTCGGCCATACGGTAATTATGAGCATTAATGACTATTTACATGTATTACTTTACGGATTTTTAGCTAAAGTAACTTTCGAGAGTTATTTCTCTAAATTTGAATTGCAGGGAAACTGGATCCATTCAACAACATGCTATGGCATTGGTTAATCTTCTTGAATCATGTCTCAGTCATGACTTGAAACTTTCTTCTCGAGATGAAGATCCTCCTCATGCTAAAATTGCAGCTGATATTATAAGTTGCATTTTCTTGGTAATTATTGGTATTAACAATCACTTTCTTAGTATTAAGTAATCAAAAGAAGCTGATTTAATGAATTTATTTCTTTAGAACTACACAAAAAAACATGTTATGAGATTAGCTGTTCCAGTTGCAGTGAAGTTTTTGCACAAAGGAAACAAGGAGTTATCCCGAAACTTGTCTTCCTATCTGTCATTGGCAGCTATTGATAATGCAGATTTGCTTGCTCCTCATATTCAGCCAATTATTGACAGTATTATTAGTGGTAAGGTGCTTATTAAGAAGACAAATGTGTTAATTATGTAAATGCCAGATAGATATTTTTTATACTGCCTTTTTAATCTTGCTGTTCCTTTTTATCGTTTTCAGGCAATTATTCACTTTCACGAGTATTACCACAGATTTATGCTGTTAACAAAGAACCAATTCATGATCATGTCATGGCTTTGGTTTCACTACTGCCATTTTGTGAAACTCCTGAAAAACTTAGTTTATTGAATCTTTTTAGTTTGATTGCCAAAAACATGCCTCCAGTATGTATCCCACATAGTTTTGTATCATAAAAGTAAGTCTTTTAAAACTTAATATACAAAATAATTTTTCTTTGATGGTTTTGCAGCTTTTAGAACCCAGTTTACCTCAGCTATGTGAATGTTTGACCATCCCGTCAACGACTATTCTTACGCTCCAAATTTTCACTGACATGTCATCGGTTAAGGCACAGCCTTTTGCAGAGCATGTTCAGAAGATGAAAAATGTAGTGGAACATCAACCAGCTGCTTTACATTTGGTTGCGAGAATTATTGGTGCTGTTGGACATCTGAATCAAGTTAGTGGATGCTTAGTTTGATGTATGGAAAAAAATTCTCCTTAATAAGAATAGAGAAACTAATTTTAATTCTGAATGATTTTAATTAGCTGATTTTAATTCCCCTTTTAATCTTAAAATGTCATATGGAACTGAAATCAATTCTTTCATCCTATTACCATGTTAACACATTTGAAATACATTATTATGATCACCTAATAACAACCAGTACCTAAAATAATCACCATGTGCACAACGGACAATATCTAAACTACATGGAGAGTCAGTTAGATGGCGGAAGGCTCCACTGGCATCTGGAACCATGCAGTCTACAATGCACCCAACAGCTGCTTTGATTGGCAGCCTGACTGCAAAGATTCTATGGAGTAGACATGACAGTCTAGATTATCCCAAATGCGTTTGATTGGCACCCTAGCAGCCCCTTATTCATGTGAAAGGTGAGTTGCTCAACTGTTACATATCGACCAGCCCACACAATCTTCACAAGTAGCGTTCACCTCTCACATCAATAATATGTGGTGATCGGCATGTCTACACTGGTTTTTATTTATAATGGTTCTGTTTCCTCACTCACAGTACAGTAGCACATGAAGAGTTCACAAATGCCAATGATCACCCCGTTTTGTAAATCTGATAAATCACTCGTTTTTCCCATGGCAACAACAACTGATGTGTGCAGAGTATAGACATCTCACATTTTATATCTGCCAAGCAAGCTCGTGCCATCTGCCATTTTTTTTTTTTTTTTTTTTTCATTTATTTATTGTGGTTATGCACTGCTGATGGCAAAGTAGGAGTAGTCGTAATAATGTAGCTCGACTGTGTGGTACTATAAAATTGAAGATTATTCACAAATATAACAGCTATCATTATGTTGGATTTGCATGATACAATCATCTGAGTTTTGTTTTTTTGTAATATTGAGTATATTGAACTACACTGGAAAGTCACATCTGATATTATTTTGAGAACTTCTGCAAAAACATAAATAGGACCATATCAGGTACACTGGTGCAACTCGTTAATCAATGTGAATCTACAACTGTATCATAGATAATACAGGGTGCGTTTACAAAGTTTCAAGACTGATTTTTTCCTGAGTAGGGGAGGATGCGCAGACCGGTTCCACCGACAGGGTGAAGTAGTGGGGGGATGTCAGCTAACCGACAGCACCAGCGGCAGTTACTTCCGAGACGCTGGAGTGAGCAGATCGCTAGTGGCGTGAATGCGTATCAGTGACCCCTGTCGAAAACTCTGAGTGTGTGTCAAAAATGCAGAGTCGAAAATACTCCAGCATTTGAAGGATCGAGTCTGCTGCGTCCGCCAGAAGATCAAAGAAAGACAATGTGTCGCTCGCTGCCGGCGAAGTTTTGGCTAAGTTCAATGTGGCAACATTGCCCCAGCTACCCACCCTACACCCCCGACCTAGCTCCCAGCGACTTCTTTCTGTTTCCCCGAATTAAGGGAAGCGATTCAACAAGATTCCAGCGGTCCAGGGAGCTTCGATGAGGTTCCTTGACAGCCTTCCGTGTGACAGCCTTCCAGAGTTCCAGGGAGCCTATGAAGAATGGAAAAAATGCTTGCAGCGTTGTGTTGATGCCCAAGGGTTATATTTCGAAGACTTTTAGTTCGCTGTACAAAAATGTTTAATAAATTTTTGTTCTGAGACCAGTCTTGAAACTTTGTGAACGTACCCTGTCTGTGGAGATTTTTTATAGAAACCTGGACAGGAAATTAAAAATCAGGATAAATGAGCATTCCAATTTACCTATCAAAAATTTCAGAACAAAGGTTGAAAAGTTGGAAATGTCTCGACAAAAGTGGGATATCTGGTTACAGTAGTAATAACAATCTTGTTAAGCTTTTCCTGTCTTTAAAGGCCACATACTATGCTGAATGAAATTTAAAATGAAAGCTAAACATATTAATAGTCATGTAAGCAGGGTTTTCCCCAGGCCCTTTTGAAGGGGAGCGTCACCCAGCTGGTTTCAGCGACCACCTCGATGAATTCCTCAAAAATTACATGGCCCTATTAATGTTTTATTTGTTTTTAATTTGTGCATGCCTGGCTATTTTATTTTTCCTCCTACTGATACAATTTTCTGGGGAGAAAACTGATATGATACTTAATTTTTCAAAATGATATTAAGCTAATAGAACATTTACAGTACATTATTTTTATTTACGACTTGACCGTTTTCAGGGTTTGATTCAGAATCTGAAAATGATTTGGCATCTTTATTGGGAGATTTATCCAGTCTCTGCATCACTGCATTCTAGAGAGCATCCATACACTTCATAATTTTCTGTTCCATTGCTTTAACCAACAGTTCTCAACTGTTTAACTGGTGGTGTGTATTTGAGGGAAAGGGCCAGTGGCAATGTTTTGTCAGTTTTGGTAGTTATTTTGTTTGAGTGGTATGTGGTAGTTGAAAATTTTGTTCTAGTAGTATGCAGTTGTAAAAAGGTTGAGAACTGCTGGCTTAAACTATTAATTGTACGAGTTTAGCTAGAAGAACTGTTTGGTATTCATATTAAAGTATTAATCATGTTTATTTAAACTTTTACCTAGCCAACTTGATAGATATCTGAATTAAATTTTGAAAAGTAAAACATTTTTAACCCTTTATTGTCAACTTTTTTATTTCCTCTTAAAAAAAAACCCAGTAATGTGTTCAAATTTTCAGAAGGAAAATCTATTTTATCAATACAGGGTGTAGATGTAAGTCTGGTAACACTTTCAGAAATTCTTTATGGGGATCTGTGTGAATTTTTGCTGTCATGAAAAGTAAATTTTATGAACAATATATTTGTTTTTTACTCACACAATTTACATGACAAAGACTTAAGTGTTAGACTCAAGAAATATCCACATGATAATCCAACTCCTCCTATACCTCCCAACATGTCCTCTGTGATTAATGAAATAGCTGCACAAAACAGTGACTAGTGATAATGTTGATAGTTCATTAAAAAAATTAAATTTTAATAAGTCTTTATAAAATCATTATTTTATGAGTTACAAAACTTAACCATAAAATAAATAATATTATAAATAGCACTATACTTAAGTGTCCTCAAACCACTGTTATAATAAGAGCATTTTGGCTTAGGGAGTTTGACTGCTGGTATAGGTGAGGACCTTCTCCAATATGCAGCTTTAATCTTGGAAATGCAGAATTGCCCAGAAGATACCAGCATTTTTGGTTTTGTTGATCATGAGCAGGAAATGCTACTCGGCCATGTTAACCTACACCGTTCTTTACTCTCCGCTAGTGCTGACATTAATCCCTGTACTTTCACAGAAGATCTATGTAACTGAAATGTTGGCAAAGTGTGATTTCTGTACATAGTACTTTGCAGAATTCTCTTGTCCCATTGTATTGACTTTAATGGCTTATCAAGCTATTTTTAGGCCGAATGAACCCTTTTTCCCTTGAACTGCACATGACTTGCCAGCATTTGACTTACATTACAAGGCTTGTTCATGTAGCATTGTACAGGGTTTCCACATGAACCTCCATGATTTCAAATATTATTTGTAATGAAAGTATTAGTCTTAGAGATTTGCAGTTTGTGGCATCATGAAGAGCAACTCTAAAAGATTTGTTCAGCTTTCGTGATGCTCTATAAATTGACTTCTGGGCTTCTAGTGAAAGTCTCCCTGATTTCGTCGATGGTTTCATTTCTTGCCCAACCAGGCTGTCAGTTAACACTCCCCATGGCTAAAAACTTGTCAATCCATGTCTTAATTGTCTTAACATATGGTGGCTCCCATTCGCACGTTCATCTGAAATTCCTTTGGACAGTAATCTGTGATTTCATTTCAGCATACTACACCATGCACCGAGGTTTCTGTTGTGCTGTTGCCATCTTTGCTAATTAGTTAAATAAACACCTGCAACAAAATTATAAAAGCTTTCAGAGTTGCTCTTCATAACACCGCAAATCGCAAATCTCTAGGACTAATAATTTCCTTACAATTGACATTTGAAATATGGGAGGTTTCATGTGGACACCCTGTACAATTAATATTCACTGGTGGAAGTCTGTTAATTCTCCTTGCCTTTGCATTTTCTCTTTGTCTCTCTCTTGAGTAAAAAATTTTTATTTAATAATTATAAACATGTATTTAAAAAAAAAACAACTTAAATATTTATTAAAATACTAACCGAATATGATGTTCGTTTTCTTTTAATTGCAGGAACGAGCAAAGGAAAGTCTAGACTATTTGGTATCGGAACTTGCAGTTGTCGAGCATAGCATGTTATCAATTGTGTTAAAAGAAATAAAATCAATTGGTGATAAGTTTCCAATGCTTTTAGAAGAATATATGCCAGAGATAAATAAACATTGGGAGTCTTCACCAAGTGGTGCTCGAATGTGTATCCAAGAAATTCGACAAGATTATAATAGCAGAAGGTATACTTTTCCTCTTTAATATCACTAGATTAAGAATAGATAAAGAAAGTGTCTAACCTAGAACATTGTGAAAAAGTCATTGAAAACATATTTGGAGGTGTGAGTGTGATTATTTCAGTTCATATGTCATAGTTTTAATAAGCTAGGAAAGAACAAGAATAATGGCAGGATAAAAATTTACCTGCTTCACATGGATGGAACTCCACAGGATGTACGGGATGAATGAAGTGTTCCCCAACAGGTGGATTGGATAAGATGGGCCAGTGGCTTGGGCTTGGCCCCATTAGATTTTTTTTTTTTTGAGGCTACATTAAACAGTGGGTTTATGAAAGACCAATGAAATCGCCTGAAGATCTCAAGAACCACATCAATGTAGCATGTGAACGTATCACTACTGAGATCATACAGAAAGTCATGAAGTTCTGTAGACTGCCATGCACAAATTTGTATCGTTTGCAATGGTCAGCATATTGAGCATTGTGTAAATGTACTATGAAAGGTAAACGTTTAAAGTTTACTTCAAACACATTGCATCACATCACAGGTCTTTTATACGAGTGCCTTGTGTAACCCAACACACATCCAGACGATAGTCTATCTCCTGCCAAATGTAACAATGGCTGCAGTGATGCGGGCACGTAGGTCATCCAATGTTGTTAGCATTGATGGTACGTACACACGATCCTTTACAAATCCCTATAGGAAGAAATCACATAGAGGTCAAGTTGGAGGAACGAGATGGCCGACGAAGAAGAGGCCATTTTCTTTAACCACTCCTTGCTGACCCTTGATGGTAGAAAGTGAAAACAGTGCATGGAAGCTAAACTGAAAGTTAACCTTTCGAAGCACATGTCTCGCATTACGATACATTCATTAGATATCACAGAATAAATGTCTGAAATCGGGTCTGTCATTTTGACTTGCCCTGTACAATTATTGACTAAGTCTAATCAAACTATAAATAAAAGAGAACAATTTGAAACTAATTACCATGCAAATTGCTCACGGATAAAATCTTGTAAAAATAATGTTTTTGTGAGTACCGGTGTTCTGGTATCAGATTGGTGTCAATTTGGTGTGATTGTTTTCCCCCAGCGTACTGCAGTATTGATTCAACCACAACCTGGCTATCATTCATGCCTCTGTCTCCCTGACAATTTAGGGGTTTGGTCCGCACCAACGATGGGCTTCTCTGGAAATGACATGAAGTACCTTACCAACTTCAAACAATTTTTTTCTTTAATTTTCCCCCAATAAAGCAATGATTTTTAACATTTGATTTAACGCAATTGAATGGTGCTCTACAACTTTGCAATGGAACTATGCCTATATCTGTCATAGTTTAGGAGATAAGCTTCCAAAATTTTTTTTTGCACAAACTTGAAAATGTCACTACCAAGTGGCCCCTATCCTGCTTGTAGTAATATTTTTAATTTCATTAATCCACACCAAATAGTTTTCGAGTTATACGCTCTATTACCAGGTTTTTGCCTTACGCTGTATTTGGATCAATATGGTATTGTAATAAAATTTGTAGTAATTAAAATATTTTGGAAATTTTTTCTTTATAGAAATTCTAAGCAAATCAATCATTCTGCATCAGGTGTGACAATCGTAAAAGTAGGAGGAAGTAAGCAGGATTTAATAATTCCTAATCCCGTAATTCCTACTTTACGACAAATTGGCAATAAGCGCACCTTTGGCTCCTCAGCTAATATGAACCATTCCATTGCAAGAATTAATTCAGCCAGTACAGTCAACCACAGCATGACAAAGCTTGCAGGCAGCTTATCCAGTAAACTTTTCTTAACTATTCTTGCTTCTATTTTTTGCATGAAAAATTTTCTTTATTGTGTTATATCATAACTGTTATACATATCATAATGTTTATTGGACAGCAACATAGACTTAATGTTTACATACCATTTCATTTAATTCTTTCTTTATGAATTTCTTATTTCTTTTAGAAAGAATGGTGCTTATGGTAGCTTCAAAAAGTTCTTGGAATCTACTCTTACTGTTTAAAATAGTAATATCTTGTCCCAGGGTGCTGTGCCAGAAGGGGTAGGATGTGCGGACGCAGAATGTCTGTGACGTATCACTGTGCAGTCAAAATCTGCCGAAGCACTATTAGAGGTGATCTGAAAGCATATCTGATGCCTCCCCACACCATGAGGCCTTTGCTCAATACTCAGACACAATTTAGCAACACATCATTTGATAACTGGTGTTGCCGATCCTATAAGGATGTTCTGTACTTCAGGAATTCACGTGGGCCAGTAGTATCATTTATATGGAACACTAACAACACAGTCAAGTTAGAGTGAGAAACAGTTATACCGTTGTATTCAGCAGTTGAAGGTTTTGTATAATGGGTTCAGAAATGTTTCCAAAATCTTTATGAAAATTGGCTAAAGTATGTGGCTGCTGAAAGGAATTATTCTGAAGAAAATGTAGTGTAATCCGTTTACTGTGATTTGCTTTTGTAATTTAAACTTATTCCAGGAACTTTCTGAAGCTATAAGCTTATATTGCAAAATTACGTTTATGAATATTTTTTCATGAAATTGCTTGTTTAACACCATCTCGTATGACGAATTGTATTGTTCATAATGATAAACAAGAACAGAAAAATCTCGTCAACCATTAATGAATATAATTTAACTTTGATAATTAGTCATTTTATTTCGGATTAGAGTAAGAAAATAGCAATTGAGAAAATATGTGAAAGATCGATTATAAAATTATTTTTTTTATATTGCTACGAGGGGCATTCAAATTTGACTTGGAATTTATTTTTTTATAAAATGAGCAAACTTATGAAGCTTCAAATAATTATGAAGTTTGCCTCTCGATTGGGATCACTTTTTTTAAAGCAAATCTAACCTAATACCCTGTCCGCACTTCAAATGTTGAGCTAGCCTAAACAATAGTGCGAATAAACCAGATTAAACCAGATTAGCTCATTGAGCTACCACAACATTGTATCTTGGGTACTCACCATTCGTAGAATAAGTTTGATGAACGTGGTGGGATCATTCACTTAAAGTCTGTTATGGATAATTTAAAAAAAAGCAAAGAAAACTGGTGCACGGACGAAATCCGAACTGTGATTATTATATGGGAGGAAAACTTTGATGTACTGAAACAAATGAAAAAGTATTTCAGTTGAGTCGGCCAAAACTTTTAGAGCCCCGAGTAGGGGCAGTTTATTCAAGAAATGGGGTGATAGGTTTTCTTGGTTAGTTTTTTCATGGGATGGCTGAAGCAATTTTTATTAATAAACAATGAATAATTTAAGTGAATAAATAATAAAAAAAAAGTTAATCATCAATTAATTTAAAACAAGAATTTATTATTTAATTAAAATCTAAATATTAAAGCTATTTTGACTAGGGAGTCTAAAAATTCCCAGTCGACTGTACTGCAGATGGCAGTGCTGAATATTCATAGAAGTTCACTAGGAAATCATTTTTTTATGACTTAGTAACAATTCATGTCACGAATCACTAATCTGTAATATCGCACCTGAGAGGTGGATGGTGCAAACACCCGAGTCAGGAATTTTAAACAAAGCTAGCTTAAGGATCGCCTAGTTTTATAGTGCAGATGGGGTATAACCTAACCATAGAATGATTTTTAATCATTGAGTGTAATTCAATTTTCTTCTGTGTGAAAGCATAAACATATGATAATTTTATTCATGAGTTTTTATTTTTTATATCCTTTTTTAAATTTTATTTGACAGTGAATATGAGTGTGGGTCGATTAAATTCAGCATCTGCAATAAACAAGAGCATGACTAGGTTAGGATCGAGCCATGGAATTAACCGAAGCGTGACGGTCATTGGTAGCAAATATAACCTTCATCATGCAACACGTATTACTAGTGGTGGTGTTACAGTTACAACGTTAAATCCAACGAAGAGCATTAGGTATGGAAAATTTTTAAAGCTAATGTTCATTGAATTTATATTTTTCTGTAGGATGTAGGAAATCAATTGGTGGTCTTAAAGGATACAGTGGTTTTCAAATTTATCTACTATGAAAATAGGACACATTATTAAGAAATTGTTTCAACAATATGGAGCTTTTATTTTCAAAATAGTTGAAATTTATTAGTAGCTCGTGGTTAAGCTACATACTAAAAAGAGGAAAAAAGGCACTTATTAAGTCCTGGGATCCGTCTTGCCTTGAGGTGCATTGTATAAAAAGTCTTGCAAATTTTGTATTGCACTTCGAAATCTGTGCATTCTTGCACTGTCCTGCTTACACATGAGGTAACCAGTTCTGCAGCACTAGAAAATTCTAGCAGAGCAAAAATCGTTTAGTGTCATAGTATAGTCTGGTTATCTTTCTCTTTTTAAATAAGGCGCAATAAAGCTGAAAACTATAAAGATGACTGCTTCCTGCAATGAACAAGTTACCACTGTACCACTGTCTGTCACAATCTCAAATGGCAGGTGATTCTAAAAGATGAGGAGATTACATACTATGGCCCATTTATTATAAAACTTAAATTAAAATTTATAGTGTTATAGAATATGTCAAATGGAGTAGAATCTTTTATAAAATTAGATTGCTATTGATGTTGTTATCTCTGAAATGCACCTCCCATCTATGAATCCAGGGGTGTAAGTGATGCTTAATCTGAATTTGTTAAATCATGTAGTAATATTTCGGGATAATGGAATCTGATAAATTTATTAAGGTGCCATCAGCTTAACTATAAATAACTTTGATTACGTTATAGGAGGTAAATTAAGATACTGTATGTGCTTTTGCTAACGATTTAGGAGATAGAATTCACATACAGTGAGGGACTGCGGATCCGAAAACCGCGAATCCGAAAACCACGAATCCGGAAGACCGCGATCCGGAAATGGGTTTGATTGGGGGGGCAAACGCGCATTTCGATCTCAAACATGGTTTATCTCAGTTTTATTTACTTATTTTTTTGCACTTTACTTTTAAAGTGTAATCTTTTTTTATACACTTATTAAAAGTTTCATGCTAACCATAAATTAAATTGCCTATCTTTAATATCTATCCATCTATCTATCAAATCGCCACATTTTGGTGAAACAAGAAGCCTCGCAAGAAGCAATAGGGCCACGTGGAAAAAAAAAATCCCAACACCACGAAGGACTTGTGCTAGATGAATGAAATTTGGACAGTATATTCAGCTATGGTATTTATTCAAATGATTCAAGTTTCAAGGTTACAACTTATAGGGGGCGCCACCAGCGCCCCCCTGTACATGGTGAAAAGCACAGACTTTAGTACCCGCTGGTGGCGCCCCCTATAGGTTGTAATCTTGAAACTTGAATCAATTGAATAAATACCATAGCTGAATATATTGTCCAAATTTCATTCATCTAACACAAATCCTTCATGGTGTTGGGATTTTTTTTTCCGCCAGTGTATATTGGCTTATTTTCTTGTTTTTTCACTCGGAAAATGCCCCTAAAATATTGATAGCAAATGGATTACATTCAACAACTTGCATAAAGTTAAAACTGAAAAGCAGTGTGCTTCCTTCAAATGACATTCGTAAGGAAATGTTTCCTGTTTATGGTAAGAAGTGTTTGTTGGATTTTACACAGGTGACTCATTAATGATAAATAAATTATTGCATTCCAAGAATGATAAATTTGGTGTACTAATGAAGATGAATGCTCAAAACATGGTAGTCTTGTTGAGATTGTGGTAGTCAGGCAAAGGAGATTATTCATGCTGATAATCAAGTAACATTAGACAGTGTAGCAACTGCAAAAGGGTTTCTCATGATTCAACTGGTAATGGATGATTAGTTAGAATTTCAGGAAAATGTGCATAGTGAAAGCTCAGAAATTTGATTCAGGAGCACCGCCTCCCACGGATGTAAAAAAGTGTATAATCTGTGGGGTATATTCACGAAAATATGGTATATAACGATCACCTGAGCTTTAGCGACCACTTTTGATTCATCCCGCAGAAAGTTACATGGAAAATCTGTTAAATCATTAAGACCACCGTCTAACATGACCAGCGACTGGCATTTTTGACCCCCCTTTGTATCTAAACTCATAATATTCCCTAACGGCCACCTACGCAAACAACCTAACTTAGCTGCCAATTACGTCACTATACTTTTCTCTGTAATCAATCAATCAATCAATCAATCAGATGTTAACTTAAGTGTCAAATATATACTACTGTTCTCTATAATGAGCCAGTCAGAATCAAGAGATATAAAAATGCAGCCACTGGTTCTTTTAGCCTACTGATATTGTTAGTGTCAGTCCTGTCTTTGGAGAAGCAAATGTTGCTCTAAAATCACTGGAGGTGTCTCCCTGTCATTTGAGTGTATTGCAAAAATCCTGTCTAAAAATAATGACCGCTTCACTCATTGTGTATGACCAGTTGTGCACATCAAGGATGGATTCCAAGGCTGGGCGCTATTTGGTCGAGCAGAATCATAATGGCAGACGAAATTTGAGAAAATTCAACTCTTAGCAGTCTGGATAATGAAATGTTTTTAATCGTAATCGTAGTCGCCAGCTCTGATGACGAAAGTTTCAATTTTGAAAAATCATAATCAAAGCTGCCTAAAAGCACAAAAGTTGAACAATTTCATGTGACTACTGTTGACTGGTTGGACTTTATGGAGACCCCCTGGATGTGTTTGAAAAGTCTTTTGAAGATTTAATTTTCACTAGAAGACAAGAAAGTGCAAACAAAGTAATTTTTATAGAGAAATAAACATATTTGTTTTTAAATATGTTGTTGATTTTTGTTCAAACTGTATACAACAACCACTTTTGCTTGCTCCTGTGGGTGACAAGTTTACTGTATTTCTAAGTTTTAGAGAATTTACCATTTGTTATTGAATTATTTACTACATACTGTATCTGTTAATCTAATTTTTAAAAATAACTTATTTAGGTTTTCTTTATTTAAATTAGTGGAAGTATGTCAGTATTTCAAGAAGAAAGACAAGAAGTTATGATTATGAGTACATCTTCACATTTTGATAAACCAGAATCATTAAGTTCTACACCTTCCGGCAACACCGTGTTGTTACAACACAGTTTGTCTACATCAACTACAACTTCCATGAATCATTCAACTGCCTTATCAACGACTTCTAGCCAAACTCTGATGTCCACACCAGTGAATGTCACTTCTCCATCTCCTCTTCCAACGATGCCAACATTTTCATCTTCTCATCAATCAAGAACAAATGGCACAAACAATAATGTTACTGTAATTAATTCACCCATAAATAATACAATGCCTCCTCTAAATCCTCAGGTATGAATTAGGAAACTACATGGAACATGGGTTATAGAAATTGAAAGAAATTTTTCTTTTGTTTTTATTTTAATGATATGAGGATTGTTTTTATAAGGTAAGGTCCATTTATAAACATCTTTGGAAATCTTCCACACTCTTAGCAAAACAACCTGTGTCCTCTTAGCACACGGACTCTTAGCATCCTTTGTGTTGTAGTCTGGACCTTGCGTCCAGTGACTACCACCTGCTCCGGTATATAAAGTGCTTCCTCAGCAGCCTGCTTTTTAGTGACGTTGAAGAAGCAAAAACTGTGTGGCTTTCCGCACCGGCAGCAGACTTTTACTAATTTAAAACTATGACAAGTGTTTAAATAAACTTGAAAACTATGGGAAAAATAGTTAAGGGTATACAGTCTCTGGTAAAGAATAAAGTTTGTAAATATATATAGTACAGGGTTTGCGCTAGGCCAAAATATTTACGAGTCAATTTGACTCCCAAGCCTGAAAACTGCGAGTCATATATCAGAATATGCGAGTCAAAATTTAGATACTTTTTAACTTCCATATTTTGACATGCACCCACAATCTCTATAGTTACTGCTTTAGTTAATTAGAAATTTAAACAAGACCGCAAGTGACAAAATGACGTGAGGTTAAAATGTGGTGAGAAAGATATGGGCTGATGATATCCAAAATTTAACAAGTCAATTTTGACTCGCTGGTCAAAAAATCACGAGTCAATTTTTAGCAAAAATGTCCATTTGATGCGTAAATTGCGAGTAAGCGCGAACCCTGATAGTAGTTTTGTTTTTATTACAAAATGGACCTTACTTTAAACAACACTCGTATGATGGAATTTGGCATCGAATTCAAAGACTATCAAGTAAAGATCTTTTATGTGATATCTTCTTCCCAGCAGCTAATGGTTAAGCTTAAATTTCCTCAGAAGATGCTTTCTTTATTATACTCTGTGTATGTATACCATATTTTTACAAATATAACCACATCCTTGTATACTCTGCACCCCTGTATACTCATGAATATTGCAATTTTATAAAAAATATTGGAAACCCTGCACTTTCTTATTCCCTATGAGGTTTATAATTTACACTGTATTTACCTGAATACATGCCAAGGTGTTTTTTCAGAAATCCGATAAAAAAGTGATCTCGGTTCAATTTCGTGTACGATAGAAAAAAATTTATTTTGACCATTTTGTTTTTTTTTTTAGCAAAAGGTCTCTCCTTCGTTCACGAATCAATTTTCGATGTTTTAAGAGGTGGGTGGGACTATAGATGTAGATGGTAAAATGTTTGTTATTCTTATGTGCATTTTTTTTTATGTTGTTCCCCCGATTCCTGGGTAGGAAATGTAGATGCCTTAGGCCTATGCCTGCTGATGAAAGTACTATGTTGACCACCTGTAATACCTCATTCGCACTACAGAACTAGATCGTGCCGATCCAGATGCTAACTAAATTCATTAAAAAATTGGATTCATTTCAGATCCACAGAGTGTTCGCACTTCAGCGCTGTTATCCAGTTAGTGAACTCTTACATTAATCGCCACCCAGCTTTACAACTCCAATTGTTCATTATAGTGTCAACAGGTACAAGGGATTGTATATGGATGAATTTCATTTTTGTCGTCTTAATCCATCCAAGTTTTCAAGCCACATGCCGAATAAAATTGTTTTTTAATTCGGACCACGAGTCGATCGATTGTTTGGACGCCATTTTAGTGAAAACTTAATGGTGCATGGGATTGTTGGAAGAAACTAATCTAGATTGGCAGCATCGATCGAGTTCTCCGAACAGGATTCAGTGAATTGAATCCATTTACTTCGAATCCAGATTGCTAGCATTCGCACTTCAAAATTCGAACCTAGTTCAAGCTGCCGATCTAGTGCGAACATAGTATTACACAATTAGGTGAATGGATCAAAATCGCATGGAATGGTATTTCCAATGAATCTATCTTTAAAGAGTTCAAAAAACGATGTGTTTCTTGTAATATGGACAGCATTGAAGAGGATGTAAAATCTTCAAGTGATGAAGAAAGTGAATAACAAAATTACATTTCTTTTTTTATTAATTTTTTTTCTTTTTAATTTATAGTATTTAGTTTTGTAAATAACTTTTGTTTTGAAATGTATGTGTATGTATCACTTGATTATATTTATTCTATGTACAGTGGCGTAGCCATGTCTATTCATTGAAAAGAAAAAATAGCCTTCAGTACATTGAAAAAAATAGATGTCAGTTTAAATTTGAGAATTTTTTTTTACAAAGAAAATGACCAAAAAAAAAAAAAAATGGGGGGGTCAGTTTGAATTCAACGTCAGCATCTATTCAGGTAAATACGGTATTTTGGCAAATATTTTGAAGAAAATGTCATATTTTCATACAATGGTCATATTATCATATATGGTGCACGCCCTCATCTTTTGTATTTAAATAATAGAAGGGTGATTCCAAACTTTCCTAAACTTTGGCATGATGCAATGTCAAAAAGAAACATTTTTCAGGAGCAAAGCAAACTGGTTACCAGATAAAGCAACTGAGAGCAAATAGTATTATTGCATTCACTTAAAGGATTAGCAAGATAAGGTTGTTACTGTACGGTGTTCAGAAACCAAAAATTAATTCTCAGGGAGATAATTAAACCTAAACTTTATTAACCAATAATTAAAATACATGTTTTGATATAAGGCCTACAGATGCCAACCATGAAGATTTGGCTGTTGAAAGTGAATTACCAAAATGGTTGTCATTTGTTTATAAAAATTCATTATTGTAAAATTGCTTCATTTCAGTACTCACTTTTAACACCAGACTGTATTTGATATTTTTACGAGGGTAGCCCAGAAAAAATTGTCAAGGTATCAGCAAAGGGAAAATTTTTTTCTTCAACAATTATTTATTGAACACAATGAAACTTATACACACAAAAGAATGATGTTTTTTCCTGCACTCCCTAATTTTCCACAAAATCTCCGTCCCGTTCTATGGCCTTCCTCCAGCGAGACACAAAGGCGTGTATGCCCTGTCGGTACCAGTCCTTGTTCTGTTCACTCAGCCATGTTTTCACTGTGCGAATCACCTCTTCGTCATCCTCAAAATGTCTTCCACAAATGGCATTCTTCAATGACCCAAACAAGTGAAAGTCTGAGGGCGCTAGGTCAGGGCTGTAGGGTGGATGTGGTAACACTGTCCAATCCTTTTTCGTTATGTGTTCAGACGTCAGGTGTGACAGCCGAGGATAGCTGCCCGAACTGGTTTCTGATGGCCTCACCCTCTGTGCCCAGCGACTAACCGTACTTCTGTCGACTGCTGATGCTCCATAAACTGCACATAAACATTTGTGAAAGTTTCCAACCGTTTCTTGCTCCGCATTGAGAAATTCAATGAAAACACGCTGCTTGTAACATATCACTTATAGACGCCATGTTCTTCCATTGCTGCACACACGCTATCTGTCGGAAGAAACTGAAACTTTGCACATGCACTCCGAAAACTTCAAAGAATGCATATCTCAAGTTTTCGCATTCGTACCATTGTTAGGGATGGAGAAAAAAATTGCGGTGCATTAATTTCTGGGTTACCCTCGTATCTCATGACTTTAATTTTGAAAAAATATATTGTGTAGCAAGATATTCAAATCAAGAACAGTATAAGAATTAAAGGTGAACTTTAGGCCATTGGTCATCAACATGGAGATCTCAAGGGCCACCTTGATAAGCAACTTTCAAATTTTGGGGCCACACGAAATCAGTTGTGTACCAAACACCTGTGACAAGCATTGAAGATCTGGCAGCTCGCATCCCAGTTGTTTTAGACGACATCAGAGAAATGCCTGGAATTTTGGCCACATATGGGAGTCCATGTTGCGCCTATCCCATGCATGTGAGGCTATGACTGGCTAACATTTTCAGCATCTTTTGTAAAGCTTCAGTGGATTTGCAGTGCCACAATAAATGTGTGCACAGCACATACTTATGTGTTTTCATGTGCACGCTGATCACTGCTCCCCCCCCCCCCTCTCTAATGTTACCTTGGCAATAGTTGAGTTCCAACCCCTTATGTATTAATAGAATCTGTTTACCTTAATGCCTTCTACCTGTGTGCGAAGTTTGGATTATACCTTTTGAAACACCCTGTATAAACTCAGTGGCCAAAAAGTCATGGGAAGGCACTGAATGTGATGTTAATAGTGAGCTGCTTTTCTGTGAGCCCTCGAAGCTGCAGTAACACATCGAAGCACGAACTCTACGAAATGTTGGAATTGTTCTGGAGAGATGTTACCCACGCATAACTGATTCACACTCTTGCCTGAAATGAAGTTGTTGACATGCAGGGTCCATAGCTTCATGGAGCATATGCCACACTCTCACGTGTCCATCAGCTTGATACAACTGAAACCGGTATTCATCTGACTGTTATACGCTGCCACTATTTCATGGTCCAGTGATGATGTTCGCAGCCCCATGCCAGTTGTTGAGCTCTGTGTCGAGGTATCAGCAAAGGGACATGAGTCGATCATCGGCTGCTGAAGCCTATGCGGTGCATTTGTCTCCGTACAGTCCTGGTAGAAATGGGTTCCTGACGTCCCACATTTAAATAGGCAATGATCTGACTCATGGTAACCTGTCGATCGCTTCGTATGGCTCTATTGAGATGATGTGATATCCGTTCGTCAAACATTTGTGGTCGTCCTGTGTGGCAGTTTACGCATGTGGAGATATTGTCTTTGCGTTATTGAAGATAACCTAGACACTGTTGATCTCAGACACCTGAATTCTTGTGTAATCTCCAATATGGTATGACCCATGTGTCTTGCCAAATCATTTTATAAATTTTATTTTCATTTAGGTCTTTCTAATTGGATAATTTTGATCAGAGAATGTCAAACATAAGAAAATATTTAATATTTTCCCTTTTGTTTCTTAATTTTATTTAGCTATTTCTCTTCTCTTTTAACCTTAAAACTTTTATTTATAAGTGTAATTTTTTTTTTTTTTTTAATATAGAGAATGTCAGTCTTTGAGCCATATCCAATGAGAGATGCAGTGCAGCATTTTTGTGAAAAACACCTGGATAAAATTAAAGCATATATGCAAAAAGTTTTCTTCAAAATTCCTTTACCAGTGAAATGTACCATAGAAGGTATGTACTCATAAAAATTAGGTTGCAAAAGATATACTTGCATAATACAATGGTACCTCAACTAAAGATTGACCCTGCTAATGATTACTTCAGTGTAAAGGTAACTGTATGCCAATGTGGTAGGGCACCATCTTGGTGCAAAATGAAGACTTCTGGTACTTCTTCAATTTATGGCAAAAACCACTCTTGCAGCATGCAGGTGAACGCTTTAACAGTGGACTCCACGAAGAAGAAAGTTCTAAACACATTGCAATTGCTTATGGCACAGAAAACGTTTTGGTGAATCATATTTATGTTCCAGCGTGGCATGTACATTTCCCATGTCCCAAAATCTTGGATTACACCTATTCACTTTGTCACATAAGTGAAACATGGCTTTGCGTCAGTGAACACGAGTCTCTATGAAACCATCCACCTCCGGCCATGTTTCCAAATCCATGTAGAACTCTCTCATTTTTGTAAACACATCTGATACTTTCTCAGTTTAGTGTCTGTACCATGTGAAATTTGTAAGGCTTCAACTGCAGACACTTGTGTAACAGGTGCCACACTGTTGCTTGTGGAGTTTTAATTTCTCTGCAGGCATGATACATGGACTAGCTAAGGCATCATGAGTAAGTTGCACAAATCTTTTCCATCGTTTTCTTGTTGACAGATGAATGCCCTGTGCTTTTCCCCTTACTTACTTATGAAGCCAGTCTCCTCAAACTACTTACTGATCTTGTGATGGTGAAGTGCTTCTTTTGCAAGTTTGGTCCGGAGATGTCTCTGAACAACAGTTACCAATAAAGTTTTTAGTATTCTATGATGTGTATTCAACAAGTAACAGGCCAAACGCAATGAGGACTAAAGAAATGGATTTATTTCAAAAATATTGACCGTGATGGTTCAAACGATTATCCCACCATGATACCAGGTGCAAATGCCCTTCTCATAGGTGTTGGGTTGTTGTTTGAACCAATTTTGAACCACTTTTTGAATTTCCCCGTCCATATGAAATCTGCATCCACTACTGTAGATTGACTATGATTTTTTGGGTGGTAGTGTTCCTGGATGTTTCCATTGCAGACTCTGGCACTTTGATTCAGGTTCATAATGGTGGCATCAGCTTTCGTCCCCCGTGACAATTCTTGACCAGAAATAACTCATCATCATGATAGTGCTCGAAAAAGTCCAATGACATGGGCATGCAGAAGGCTTCTTGGGCTGATTCCAAATGAAGGAGCACCCATTTTGCGACACAAACCAACCTCTGCTACGATATTGGACTGTGTGTTCCCTTGCGTACAACTCATCATACTCCCCAGGTGTGACACCTGTACCCTCTAGCAGCATATGCACGTTTAGAACATCTTCACCATATAATTACATGTGTCCTCCTTAAAAATCACTAAGATCCTGAACACCAGTTGTCTTTACAAGCCTGCAGCCTGAAACTTGTTGAAAATGCCTCAAAATGCACCGTAAGCTTTTTATTTTGCTGTACTACTGTTTTGAATAACAGTGAGCATTTTGGAAATACTGTAAAATCTTGAATACAGGCCGGATATTCAAATACACACTGGTCTCGAATAAAAGCCGGATGGGGTGTTAAAAGTAGATTAAACACCGGGTTAAAAGTAGATTAAACATCGATATAAATTTTGGCGTTTTTTTCTCATTTTCAGATTATTAAACGTCTTTTCATGTGCATGCCTTCTCATTGGCCACTTCATTTAACCCATTCTAATTTCAACCAATCCCATGCTGCCTTACCCTTGCCGTTTCTGCATATAAAGAAGTTCTTGATCCTGGGTCTTGCACGATTCAACTTTTTCATCCATGACTTCCCAACCTTTATAAAGTGCAAGCTATATCTGTTCGCTGACGAGGCATCCATCATGACTACTGAACGCAATCCCACTCACTTCATATCTCAGTTGCAAAATGCCTTAAATCAGTGTGGGAAATGGTTTGCTAAGTGGAGACTCCATCTAAATGTTTACAAATGCAACGCGATGTTCATTACGAAGAAACTTCGAAAAACCCCCGAGTGTTCTCTTCCTTTCTGGCAAAGAGCTCGGATGGGTAAAACATTACAAATACCTCGGAGTAGTAATAGATGCCAAGCTAAATTGGGGTGGCCATGTCTCCTACGCCATCAACAAGGCAAACAAGGCAAAAGTCAGTCTGGTAGCTCTTCTGGGGTGAAACAGCATGCTTGGATTGGACTACAAACTATTGCTATACAGGACGGTAATCCGAAACATCTTGCTTTACGGTATGCCTGCCTGAGCAACAAAATGCAAGTCCAGATGGAAGGACCTCCAAACCTTGCAAAACGTTATCTTGAGGACCATTGCCCAACTTGACAGGAGAGTTGCAACAAATACTTCTATTGCCAACGATTTTGATATACTTCCCATTGGAAATCACGTCCAGGAGTTGTTGAAAAAGCTGCTTTCAAAGATGAAGGACCATCTCAATCCTCTGGTTGCAGGTATTCTTGAGCATCCGCTCACCTTTAGAAGCTTCCTCAGGCATCGCAGGCCTCGTCACATCCTGGACACCAATTTTGATGATATCCAAAAGGCCATCTTTCCCGAATACTGGATCTCCTAGCTCTACGTGCCCCGTGTCAATCAACTCTATCGTCCTGATAGGAAAGGACTCCATCTTATTCTATGGATGACTTAAACTAGGTTTCATCTGGCTTCTTGCCTAGTTCAGCGTACTTCCTCTGTTTACTTTGGTTGTCGATTGTAGGCTCTCATTACAGACTTCTCATAGGTAGGGAATCATTTGGGCAGACCATTGAGACAAATAAATGCCCAGGCCTTATTCAAGTTTTTATGGTAGGAGATTTTGCAATGTTGCCAAATGAAACTTGGAGAGTGAACCTTTCGTGTTTGGCTTTTGTGAACTGAATTCATTACAGGAATTGTTGTTAAGTTGTTTGTATCATTAATTTTGAATTATTACGAAGCTTCCTTTCATTTTATTGATAATGAATAATATTTTATTTTCTTAATTTATCTTTTAGAAAGGAAATCTAAAAAGCATGCCAAATTACATTATGCCTGCCAAGGAAAAGGTGAACACTGCCTCTATAATCGAACATTTTTTATGATGAAAACTAGAAATCCAAGGATATGGATCCATTTAATGTTTTTAGCTCTTCAGGTTGGATAAGTTTCAGGAATTTTTAATTATAAACTTGGACTTGATAATTAAATTAATAATCAGTTTCATTTCCATAGGCAAGGGCAAACAATGCTTTGAGTACAAGAGAGCAATCGGTAAACAGTTTGAAGACTTGCTGGGACATCCTAAAGGCTGACAATAAAAGTTTTTTAACTCTTGTTACATCAGCTTTTCCTTCATCAAAAGTAAATAAATGGCTTATATTAAAATATTTTTAAAAACCATTATTATTATTATTTTTTTTTTTAGTTCAAAGAGTCTTTTTCTTTTTAATTACAGGATCAAGATGCATTGATTATTGAATTAAGGAATGCAAGATTTTTTGATGTTTTTGAATATAATGGACCTCTTAATCAGTGGGGTTGTTTCCTTTGCAATCATCCTGATCGAGCTGTTGGATTCCTTAGAGAAAATGAGCCAGTTATTGAAGTAATTGCTTGGTTGTTCTTATTCCATTTGCTGAGAATAAGGTTAACTAGATGGCTTTATCCATTATATTACCTAGGGGTACAGATATCTGTCAAAAGGGGCATATCTTTCCATTTTATTTTTTCAACTATAAACATTGCTATCTCCTTTGTTTTGTTCCATTGCTTTCTTTTCCTGGCTCTGGCATCAAGCACCTTTATAATAAAATAGAAATGATGACCAGTATAATGATTAACCTCAAGTTGAAAAAATATTGCAGTCTTCAATATCCTTGGTCTCAGTCATTATTATTCCAAGATAGCATCTTATGTAGTAAATAATATTTTCACTCTTTTGGTAGAGGTTGATGCAATAAACATTCTTGTTGACGATGGAACTTTCAAAAAAGAATGGGGAGGGCAGGCAGAGGAAGAAAAGAGATGAATTAAGTTGGCAAATTCCAATTCTGACATACGTTGGCAGACTTGTAACTTATTATTCTTAGACGGTCATGCACCACTTCAAGTCCATCCTGACGATGTCAGTTTGCATATGTATCTCGTGTTGTTTTAAAGTAAAGAAAAAAAAAAGAATTTCTTTTACATATACTGGAAAAATTTATTTAAATTTCATTTCGGTATTAAAAATGCTGTCTGCACTAACTTTGCGGGATATGTAGTGCTAAAGTCTGGTTTCATTAGCTAACTGAACCTTACAACTTCCATTCTCATAGGAGATGAAGGCTGAATAGAAGAAAGGAAGTTCACCTAGCTCCCCGCTTCGTTTTTGCTGAATGTGAAATGGCTCTGCATTTCAATGCGTGCAGCTTTGTGACGTCTAGAAAACTCTTGGAATCGGGAATTCGCTTCACCCCACGAATTCACTGAAAGTTATAAGAGTCTAATGTTGGATGTAGAAGAAAAGAAGGATGAGACACAATACCATGGAATAAAAATAATAAATTATATCATATATACAAAAATACCCTAATCTCGTAATTGTCTTAAAATAGGATATGCCCTTATTTTTTAGATCAGAGTTGTCTATTGTGTTTAAAAAGAATTAATTTCCGTTGTATAAGGCAGGAGGTTAAAATGCCATCATTTCAAGAGAACATGAAAAATTGAAGAGTTAAAAACTAACTACTTTTGCCTTTTTATTCCAGGCTTTATCAGTGACTTAGATAAAGCCAGGAATAAAAGTCAAAACTAATTTCCTTAATTTAAAAATAAAACTTTGTAATTTTAGGGCTTATATTTATGAATACAAATTCCTTATCCTCAATACTTTAGTTAGTTATTGGGAGCAATAAAAAATAGGGTATTTTGGTATAAACATCCTATATACTCCAAATTTTGTTTCATATAAAGCTGGCACAACATCCAGTTTTCATTATCCAGATATTGAGCAGACAGAGCGTAACTCAGATATAAGTGACACGGTGATCAGAAAAAAGCGCACAAAAATAAGCTTACACGGAAAATTGCACACAGGAATAAAGCGTACACGGAAAATTGCCCATGGGTAAAAATGCCCACAATGAAAAATGCGCCCACACACAATGCACTAAGCTAAAGTGAAGAGACCTTTATTCATAATGAGATAGAAACATCAAAAACAAAAATAAAATGAATAATAATTGAATTGAATGATATAATTATTAATATGTACGATCTCTCTCGAACGGGGTTAATGGAAAAAAAAAGAAAAGGAAATGGGTCAGATTTTAGCTACTTAATAGGATAAAAATTACATTTCTCACAAGCACAATTGCACAATTGTTCTGTGAGAACTGGAAAAAAATTAAAAAGTTACTAAAATTAATATTGGGTTTAATAATAAAAGAAATTGGGTTTCACACAGGATCAACTGCAACAATCGACCTGCTCCCATCCGACATCTATATACTGCCAACTTTGTAAACAATTCCCATTTCATTCAAAATTCCATTACAAATTATGCCTTTTTAGAGATATTAATTTTTTGTCTATTGAAAAATGGTTGTAGCATTCAAACCACCGAACCAAACAAACTCGGCATGTACGGACTCCTCTCATTAAGGCAAATTTTCTTTTTGTAAATGACTTTTGGCTGTGATGAGCCGTTCAGGATTATTTATTAGTTTTTTTTTTAATAAAAACTGATTTAAACTTAGAGGGGTCCTTTAACTATGCATTGACGTATTTTTTATTGACGTAATAAAAACTGGCTAAGCCTTTTTAGAGAAATTAATTTTAAAAAAAATGAAGAAATGGCAAAAGCATTCATTTCAGCGCCCCAAAAACAATAAAAACGTTATGAACAGCTTCCTCTAATTGAAAAAAACAATTTTTTTTTAATCTGTATTATCAACTCGTGGTAGGCCTGTGTGAATGTTCCATTCCGCCATTCCAATTTATTTGTAAATGTATGTGCGTATTTTCACTCCTGATTTTATCAGTGAAATTTGGTTATTATAGTATGCTACGACAGTATCCCAAACAAAACTAGCAATATCTCTGTTAATATTTGTATAAAAAAACAAATATATCCAGACATTGTAAACTAAATTCTCTGTAAGACTGATCATATATATTTTCCTCGTGTAATCACTAAGGGGAATATTTACGATTTTATACTTCACATTCTTCAAATGGAAACATTAAAATGAAAATATTTCAAATGCAGTTTAAATTAAAATAAGGGTACTTATTATCGAGCTCTAAATAACCTTTAAAACGATATGTTACATAAACATATCAAACGGTAAATAACCGAGATAATAATGATTTTCTAAAACAAAAGGGTGCCAATCTGATGACATCATCACGCCTATATGCCACGCATTGCAGAGTAACACCATCGAAATATTCATCAGGAGACCATTCCTGATGAAAAAATGGAGCCTATTCCATGATGAAAAAATGGAGACCATTCCCATCGGAGCCTATTTTTTCGACTTATACTCCCGTACTATTATTATTGGCTATATGTAAGAATGTGTTATGGAAGGGCTCTAATATAAATAGATGTCTTAATATAAAAAAATTTAAGTTAAGATTTATAATATACTTTTGATATCACATATTAGATTTTTATCTAATTTTAATTAAAAATGTAGTTTTGTAAAATTAAATAAACATTTTTATAGTTATGTTTTAAATATATCTTGCATTTTTAAATTGTTTTTATTTAAATTATTTAAGGATAATTTTTATTTAAGTATTTCAATTTGTGAATAAAATTTATTGTAAAATACTGTTCACTTTTAGCTCATTGCATTGTATGTGTGCGCATTTTTCATTGTGAGCATTTTTACCCATGGGATTTTTTTCCATGTGGGCATTTTTTAGTGTGCGCAATTTTCCGTGTGCGCTTTTTTCATGTGCACTTTTTTCAGGGAACCAAGTGACACATACCTGTAGCCTTTATAAATAAAAGTTATATATAAAGTATTCTTAAATCATGTATAAAAAATTTGATAATTGTGCATTTTAGTATCCCGAGGTGATAACTAATTCAGGAAATTTGCATGATATCAGAAATCAAAAAGGCTAAAAATAAAATGCATGCATATGTATACAAAAAAATCCTCGTGCATATTGCAATTTAACCAATCCAAAATGTCAGTTATCAGGATAGCCAGCCTATAAGAATGAAAGGTCTCCTCCTTTGGATAGTGCTCAAAAAATTGAAAGCAAGTTTAGAAGTCGTCCAGAAATTTAATTCAGAATAACCAAAATTTCTCTACTTTTGTATAAATTTAATGATTAAAATTTTTAATCGTCTGAATCTTATGTTGATTTTTGCAGTATTAACCAAAAAATCTTGTGTTTACATAACAAAGGAATAAATAGTTTATCTATTATTTATTCCTTTGATAACAATCTCTATAAAATTATTAAATTGCATCATATTTGTATTATCTTTGGAAATTAGAAAAATAATTTTGTGTATGGTAATTTTATCTTTCTAGGGACAATTAAAAGAAAAAAAAGGAAAATGGAAAATATTTAAACGGTGGAGAACACGATATTTTACATTGTCTGGCGCTCATTTATCCTATAGGAGTCCAGTAATTATCGACTATTCATTCACTTACAATAAATTTGAAAAACCATTCTGAGTTTTACATTTCTTCTAAATTGTTAATATGTGCTTTTTATTTCATAGAGTGATAAAGAAATCCATCCAATTGACTTGAGTCAAATCCGAAGCGTTAAGGCCATTGGTAGCCGAGGAACTCGTAGCATTCCAAAGGCATTTGAAATTTTCACTAACGAAAAAACGTACGTTCTGAAAGCTAAAGATGGCAAGAATGCTGAACAGTGGGTCCAATGTCTTTCAATTGCAGTGGCACACTCCCACTCTAAAGATGGTTGTCATTAAGCAAACTTGAATCATTTTGCTATTCACTTGTTTCTATATTGTAAACTGACATCATCATGGTTGTAACGTTAATTTTTTAAGATTTCATTTAGAGCTGCTTCAATCATTTATCAAGAAATTTTTCAGATTACTGAATGTTGAGTGTTTTTAGAGGATAAAAAAAAACAAGTTGAAAGATGTTCTCATATCTTTTTTCAATCATTTTTGGTCTATTAAGATTCTCATTTCGTGATTACTTGTGTTTTGTACAGTGCTGTTTGAACATTCCATTTACTGTTAACTTTCAATTGTTTTAATAGTTTCAGCTGATTGCCTGTTTACGAATGTTACAGATTTTAAAAAATTGTTAGCATTTCATCCCCCGTTTTTGATATAACTATGATTAAGTACTTATATAGGACAGATACTTAATACAAAATACTTGATATAAAATAATTTATTAAATCTAAAAAGAAAGTACTTAATCAAATGCCATTAAGTTTTAAAATTAACTTAAAAAAACAGTTATTCCATAAAAATTTTTATTTATTATTACTTTTGTATTCTGGGAATGCTATTTTTGAAAGACTTTAATCCTAAGACATTAAGGGAATAAAAATCCCAAAACTTGTTATGTAAGTGACATCAAAGTGGGTTTTATAAGTATTTTCCTAGTTATTAAGTTTTTTGTTGAAAGAGAAAATTTTAAATTTTCACTTAAACTTTTATATGTTATTTGCTTTCTTACTCAACCATTTTTGGTGTAGAAAGTGAGTGATGTTCTTTATTTAAATGTGAAATTTTTGAATTGTTTTATCTCAGGTTTAAGAAAACCACATTGAAGGCTTGCCCTGTTATTATCACTTCCTGATTATAGATTACCATATTTTCCGGACTTAAGTCGCATTTTTTTCTAAAATTTTGGCTCCTGCAGCGCTCTCCGACCAATACAGCAAATGCGACTTGTATATGAAATTTAAATGAAAATTCAAACTTTTTTTTGTTTCGATATCGTTAAGATGATTGGTTAGTAGCCAACACTAGTGGAAATGCACAATGGCATCCCTTAACTTCCTAGGCAGATTCATTGAACTGGTCATGTTCATCATTTCCATTTATTATACTGTGTCAGCTCTAGCTAATGAGTAAGGATTTTGCATTGCTTTTTAAACTTATCCCTTTTTCTGCATAAAACTGATATATCCACACAAAATTTCATTAGATTCATCCCACAGGCTTTAAAAAACTTTTCGTTAAGCTGCGAAAATTGGATAATACCATCTTATCAGAAACAAAAATGAAATTTAATTATGCAGCGAAAGGACTAATTGCGGATTTCACACTGGGAAAAAAGTTTCCAAACTACTGGGTGGCCACTTTGGATCGCTACTAAGAAAACTCAAAATGTTGCAGCTACAAGATTGCACAGAGTTTGTTTGTTATTAATCATGTTTATTTAGGAATTAACAAAATTAAAGGATTATTTCTGGTACATAAATTGTAGAATGGTCTAGGTAGTTACGTTGTGCCATGTAGTGCGACTTATACATTGTTTTTTTGTGATTTTTCTTGAATTTTTGCTAGTGCAACTTATAATCCGGAAAGTACGGTAATTGTTTAGCCGGTGCAGCTGAATTGAACTGCTGGGATTTGAAAATTTGTTGAACATTAATCCCAGTTTCATTTTATTAGTAGAAATATTCAATATACAAAATGTTAGTAGTTACCCTTTTTAAAAATGTTTAGGATAGTATGATACAGTGGTAAATCTCACAATTTATTGATGATTAATTCCCTAGTACCTTCAAGTAATCAGGGGTATGACCTGAAGGCGTTTTCTAGATTTCCCCATTAATCATTTATCCCTGAGAAAGTTGGCCTTAGAAAATGTTTGTTCTACATCATCGTCATCATCATAATTTCTCAAACATAATTGTTGAATTACATGGATGTTTTGTATGAATTTTATCAAATTGAATTTATTAGCATACGATCATAAAATATATTTTTTGTCAATGTATGAAAATTTTTAAATGTTTTTCAGACTTACGAGGAAAATGATCTGTTTACTGAATTTTCAGAGTCTAATGTTTCATTTTAACTTTCAATGGAAATGTAAACATTTTATTGAAGTTTTCTTTTTCCCCTTCTCTTTTTATTTTAAGATGTAAAAATATTTGAAAGATACGAGGGAGGATCGAAAAGTAATGCACAATAATTTTTTGAGGCAACATCATTAATAATAAGTAAAAATGTAACAATGCACAAAGCTGCAGGTTTACCTATTTTTTGACACATGCACAAAGTCTCTTGACACATTCTCCCATTGTGGCACCATATCCCGTACATTTAGTTCATAAAACTCAGTTTTCTGGTGCACAGCTGATTTTACCTTAAAGAATAAATCATTAGATGATCACTGAGGGTTTTAATGGTACGCCTACCTCAGATGTTCGAATTAATGATGAAAAATAGGAAAGAAAATGTACGCCTACCTCAGTGATCATCTAATGATTTATTCTTTAAGAATTTACGCCTTAGGAAAGATAGCCCCAGCCGGCGAACTAGGTAGCTGCTCTAACCAAGCCCTAAGGTCATGCAAATAGCGGTTCGCTTTCATGGCCGCAGTGGCACAATTGGTTAGCGCGTTGGCGGTCCGAGCCAAAGGTTCCTGGTTCGATTCCGGGCTGCGGAATTTTCTTTCCTATTTTTCATCATTGATTTCACCTCTTCATCTAAACCAAAGCATTAGCTTCCTGGAAATTTCTTCATTGGTCCGAAGAAGTGATAGTCAGACAGTGTGAGGTCTGGACTGAAGGGTGGATGTTTGAGCACCTCCGAGCCAAATTCTTCAATTTTCTCAGCCCTCTTCGAGGAATCGGCACCACCTGGAGATGTTGCTATGGTCCAGACAATCCACACCATACACTTTCCACTCTCATTTTTCGTTTGGCCCACAAAAAACTCATTAAACCTTTACAAGTTGACGATGCTAGCAAATGCACCAGAGCAAAACCTGATCAAGCCATTGCTGTCTATAGTGAAAGACTCGACTTTATACACCCAGACCAAAATAGTATTCCATAAAAAAAAATTGTGCATTTCTTTTCAATCCTCTCTCGTACTTTGATAAAAATAAGTTTTAAAGAGAATTGGTTTATTATATATTAAAATGCCAAAGTGCCTTATCATAGATTCTTTGCTAATGAAAAAAAACATAAGCTCCTTTTATTAGGTCCTTATAAATAGAAACAAAATGTAAATGTTATAGAAAAAAATTAATGACAAAAAATAATTTATATTGACTTGATTTATATACAATGTTAATACATGTATTTGCTTCATTGCTCATTCTCAAAATGACATTAAATTGTTGTCTCCTTAGAGAACTGAATCTTGAATTAAATTTACACACAATTATTTAAAAAAAAATTCTCACGACTTCTTTAAAAAGAATATTTACAAATACTTGTTAAAATTTAATTACAAAAAGCACCATCATTGGGGGGAGAAAAAAAAAAAATTGTAAAGATTTCAAAAAATAATTTTTTTAAGGAATATTTTAAAAATTAATCATGACAATCCTTCCCACATACGTGTTAATCTGTACTGGAGGAAAGCATGGTCTTTAGGAACTATTTCTTTCTTGCTTAATGTTAGTGGAGGTAGATCCAGGTCTAAGTGATAGTATTCACTCGTTTTGAAATCACTCCTACAGTCCAGGATATTGGGCTCTGGATCCTATTAAAAAAAAAAAAAGTACAGGTCACAAAATGATAATAAAACCAAAGATTACTCGCTAGTAGTAAAAGATAATTTACTTTTGCCCTGGTTGGGAAAGCCGCTCGTGATTTGGAAGGTTTATCTTGGCGATGTATTATACTTCCCTCCGGTGTCTTGTCTATCGAAATCAAATTTTCATATAATTTTGCTTTTACAGGGATATTAACCTGTGCGGCAGCCTATTTAAAATTTAATACAAATTATTAGTGAAGCACAGTTAAAATTAACAGTAAGATAATTTTGTTGAAATGTACTATTACTGTTGAAAGCTATTTGGAATAGAAGAGGTTATAAAATTCAGGGTTCGAGCTTACTCCCAATTTAGTGTGTCAAATGGGTGTTTTTGCTAAAAACTGACTCATGATTTTTTGACCAGCGAATCAAAATTGACTGGTTAAATTCTGAATGTTATCGGCCGTATCCTTTTCACCATATTTTAACCTCACTTCATTTTGTCATTTGCTGTCTTATTTAAATTTCTAATTAACTATAAAGATTGTGGATGTATATAAAAATATGGAAGGCAAAAAAGAATCTTAAACATAACTCGCAATTTTCAGAGTCAAATATATTTTTGGTCCTAGTACGATCCCTGCAAAACGTAACTAGAGTTCAAGCTTGTTTAATAAAAAAAAAATACATGATGTAAGTGTACTATTGTTGCTTGTCCCCTTTGAAATAGTTTATCTTCAAATATCACAAAAACAAATAGAAAAGGGAGGGGGAAAATTATGCAGGAACCATGCCTCAATTGTTAAGAACAGTGCCAATGATAGGCATGGTTCCTGGTTCGAGTCCAGGTCGTGGAATTTTTCCTTCCCTTTTCTATTTATTGAGTACTGCAATAAAAACAGTTTTCTGTTCTAAGGACAATATTCTCCTATATCATTATAGAATAAGACCTTGTATTACTGAGAAGGATGTAAATAAGTACATGGTCTTAGAGCAATACTAGAAATTCATTTGTTATGAAGCGTATGATTGTTTTAGCCATGGCATCATTAGTTAAAGAGCTAACATGAGATCTGATGACATTGTCAGATCTTGACCGATTGTAAGCTTCATAATATAGTACATGTACTGGGATTTGCATATATAGTCAGTTCACTCTAACCTGGCGAGCTTTTAAAATGAACTATTCTAAAAAAAGTGGAGATCGGGAAATGAAAAAATTTAAAAATATTTTTTTTATTGTGTGTGAAAATACAGGGCGATTACAAAAGAACTTCACACTTTTAAAAATTTATTACATCAAGGCTATTCAGAATATAGCCGCACTACATACGGATTCTTAAAGAAAAACTTTTGAAGTTTATTGTGACACAGTTAAAAATGTTCAATATGCCCCCCTGTCGTGACACGGCATACATCAATGTGGTAGTCGAATTCGTCCCAAACCCGCATTAACATGTCTATCAATTCCACGTATCGCTACCGTAATGCGTTCTTTCAGCTCGTCTAGGTCACGGGGAAGGGGTAGGGTGAAGACCTTGTCCTTTACACACCCCCATAAAAAGAAATCACAAGGTGTGAGGTCGGGGCTCCGCGGTGGCCACTTTGCAAGTTCCAGGTTATTGTTTGCTCGACCAATACACCGCTGTGGTTTCTTTTTATGGGGGTGTGTAAAGGACAAGGTCTTAACCCTACCCCTTCCCAGTGACCTAGACGAGCTGAAAGAACGCATTACGGTAGCGATACGTGGGATTGATGGAGATGTGTTAATGCGGGTTTGGGACGAATTCGACTACAGGGGGGCATATTGAACATCTTTAACTGTGTCACAATAAACTTCAAGAGTTTTTCTTTAAGAATCTGTATGTGGTGTGTCTATATTCTGAATAGCTTTGATGTAATAAATTTTTAAGTGTGAAGTGCTTTTGTAATCACCCTGTATTTGAAATTTGGAATTGACAGAATTTGGTCAAATGAAATTTCATGTGCAGAATAATATATTTTTGGTTTTATTTCTTCGAAGGAAAGCATTTCTCCAGCCACTTGTCGTGCTTATCCCCTTATTAGCAAGCTTGGAAGACCAAGCAAAGCTTCAGTGGACTGACCTTGTTAGGTTAAATTTCAAATAGATTCGATAGCTATTGTTAACCAATAGTTCACACAACGAAAGAGGTGGCCATGGGTGATTCACACAACATTTATCCTTATGCTCCTCGAACCGCTCCAACACAATTCGAGCCTTGTGACATGGGTGTTGTCCTGCTGGAAGATTCCATTTCCAGTTGGGAAGGCAAACGCCATATAAGGGCGCAATGGTCCGCAATGATATTCAGATAGGCACATGAGTGGGAAGTCTGCTGCACAGTCCCATATCCAACAGTGTCCGCTGAAGTGTGTGTTCCGAAACATTTGCACTTGGATCTGCATTGTATTGGGCTGTCAGCTGAGCCACTGTCTGCCGCCAATCTGGCGGGACAGTCTCGGACATTCTTTTTCTTTGATGACGCGTGGGCGTCCAACACCTTGGTGTCTACTGCTCGTTTCTCCATCACTTATCCATTTTGCATAAATACTAACAACTGCAGATCGTGAATAACCTACCACCCGTGCAGTTTCGGGGCTGTTTGTTCCGAGCCTTTGGGCCATTACAATTTGCCCTCTATCAAATTCGCTTAGATCAGCAGCCTTTCCCATCCCTCGCAAAAGTAAGTGCAAGACTGATTCCTTACTTTCTCCAGTAGCAGTTAAATACCATTCCTACTTAATTATGTGCCCTCCATGTGATCAAGACGAGTTCATTCACCAATGTGGTGATGGTCATAATGTTTTGGCTCTTCAGTGTATATTTACATCTGTTTATCTTTCGAACTTTTATGCTCCTTGTTATACATCCATGTAGCAGATTTATATTTTGTCAGTGCACAATCAGTAATCTGTACATTAAAACGAGTTTCTTTAGAAAATTTGTTAATCTTTCTTATTTTATATCAACACAAAACCCATTTCTCTTGGTTTTGTGTCTTCTCCTTGTGTTGTCACTCGGCAATAGCATAATGGCCAGAAAGTGTGATGTTTAGGTATCGGTTGCGGGATGGCGAGATTGCTGTAAGAAGTGAGAGGCTGTCCTGCTAATAATGTGACACATGGAGGGTCTACGCTAAGTACTACAACCTATGGCAAAAAGTAATGGCTCAAGCGTGGTAAATGTTCTTCAGCTTGGATTGTATGTAATCAAATAGCACTATTGTATACACTATCTCCAGTTTATTCTCTTTCAAACTGTAAAAAGAATTCATATTATAACAGAACACAAAATCATTACGATGAGTCCAGAAAAAAACACTTTGGGAAAAAAATAATGGCTCAACCCATTTTGAGGAAAAAGGTAATGGCTCATCACATAAAATGCAAATAAAGAGATGCTAAACCTTGGCAAAAAAATACCCGGTGGACTGTTCCATGCAAATGAAATATGAATGCTTGTATTTACATGTGGTAAATGAGAAGTTTAACATTTAAACCCCTCAGACATCTAACAATTCAAACACAATCAAATGGGGTGATCTTCTGAGTATTTAAACGATTTGAAAACAAGAGTGGTAGAATTGCTGTAACATGGAAAAATACAACGCGAAGTTGGACAGTGTTTAAAGGTTCCACAGAAAACTGTTTCCAACATTTTTCGCAAGTACAAGCAGACAAACAACACTGTAAATCTCCCTCATAGCGGGCATCCACGACCAACAACCAAGAGAGATGAACATGTTTTGAGAAGAATTGTCACTGCCTCATGCTCATCACATCAAAAGAGCTGAACGATGAATAGAGAAAGCATGGCGTGTCAGTTTGTGATCGGACTGTGCGTAATCGTTTAAATGAAATGGGCTTTTCATTTCGGAAAGCTAAGTGCAAACCAGCTCTCACCAAAATACATTGAAAGCAGCAGTTAGATTGATGTAGAAGATACAAGAAATTCACTGTTAATGACTGGAAAAAAGGTTATTTTTTCTGATGAGTCTCGAATCTGTGTGGGAGTAGGTAATGATGTTGGGACTTTCGTCTGGAGATGTCATGATGAAGAGTTTAACAGTGATTGTGTACAAAAACAATGAAGTTCACTGACTCATTAACGGCGTCGACATGCATGACTGCAGCAGGCGTTGGGCATCTGGGTATTGTGAATACAACTGTCAAGACTGAAGTCTACTGGACATTCTGGAAACTTTCTTGGTGCCACGTATTGAGGACTGGTTCAGTGATGGTGAAGAATTCTAGTTCTAGGACGACAATGCAAGCTGTCCTCACAACAAAAGCGTGTTAAAATACCTTAAAGACAAAGACATTCCACACATTTCTTGGCCACCTAATAGTCCGGATCTGAATCCAAACTCAAGCAAACAAATGATCAACAACGAAAGACTAATAACCAAGGCCGAATTAGCAACCGCAATTAAAAAGTCGTGGGGTAAAATTGGCAAATGTACATGCGAAAAACTTGTTGTCAATATGAACAGAAGAATTAATACTGTTTTAAAAGCCAAAGGGGGGGGGGGGTTACGAAGTACTAACCTTCTTGAGCCATTATTTTTTTCCCTCAAAATGGGTTGAGCCATTATTTTTTTTCCCAAAGTGTTTTTTTTCTGGACCCATTGTAACGATTTTGTGTTCTGCTGTAATATGAATTCTTTTTACAGTTTGAAAGGGAATAAACTGGAAATGATGCCTACAATAGCTATTTGATTGCACACAATCCAAGCTGAAGAACAACAATTAAAGACACTGTTAATGTTCACTAACTGCACATCGCACGACAACTGATCAAGCGACCAAGGTAAGTGAAGGTTTTATAAATTTAATCATTACTTCTTAGCCATTTACTGTGACTAAATAGAAAAGGGGGTATATATC
>JAHWFO010057280.1:6906791-6956568 GCA_023313115.1 Rhysida immarginata | reverse complement strand
CTGGGGGGCACAGCCCCCCAGTCTTTAAAAAATAAATTTAATTTCCTTGGCCACATGATCCGTCATCGCTTGATCTGCAGATAGCGAACATTAACCAAACAAGCTAATAAGGATGAAAATAAAGATGATAATGAGTAGGAATGAAATAAAATTGAATATCAAACCTTTTCTAATATTTTAGTTTTTATTTCCTCTGGGAGCTTCTTTTCTATGTCGTTTTTTCCCTCACTTTTCCCCTCGAAATTAAGTTTCTTAAGCTCACTGGCAAGTTTTAAAGCAGAATTAAATTCTGGTTTATTCATGTGAGAGTTGTCCTCTGCAATGGCTGTGGGCAAAATTTTCGTTTCTTCCTTTTCAACGGTTGGCAATTTCTGTGTACGAACACGTTTCCGTTGTTCTTTATTGAGCAATTTCTTACCCGTTGTGTGATCTAGTACAGACCATTGCACCGAACTACCTGGCTCGACGGACGAGGTGAGCGTGGAGGTGACAGTCGAGGTCTTCTTACTCTTCGTCGCCTTTACCTGGCTTCTGGCAAACGTGGGAATGCGACGGCTCCGCGCCGTGTCAACGGGCCCATTGCGATCTATCATGGAAATAAAAGTATTCACTGCCGAATCTCTCTTTGATTTCACGGGGCATTTTCTAGGCGTTATTTCTAAAGTGGGATCTGGATGTGAAGCTGGATGACGGCCTTCGTGTTTTTCAACAGGTTTTCGAGGAACATTTTCTGGCTTAGTATTTAAAATCGATAGCCAGGTGTTAGGAACGGTCCGCCTCTCCTTTAAAGGTTGTGGCACGTGCTCCCGTGGATAGGCATCCGTGTCATAGAGCATATCCATGACTTAAAACGGCTTTTCACGTAGTAAACAGCTGATTAAATTAAGATTGAACATTATTTGCTAACAGTGCTTCTCAAGTAACCTACATTGATCACGAACTCGTCGTCTTTATATTAGTTGTTTATCACATGTTCACCGTTTCATAGCTGCACACTAATGAATAATCTCACGAGAACACTTCTGCTATCCGATTTTCACCGGCTACTGCCAGAGAAGCCGTCAGTCTTTGGCAAAAACACGATGGTTGAGTTTTACCTTGCTTAATAACGCCATGGCGGTAGCCATTTTGAAGCGATCCAGTGCGAAGCAGTACCGTTACTTAATTCAAAAACAAATAGAAAGTTACAAAGAATAAAAAATTTAAATTTTAATAGCATGCTTAAAAATCACAATAAATATTTATATAAAAAGCTCTAAAGTTATTACGCAGCTGAAAAGTACCCTCGTTTCATTTTCTGCGGTATAACGCTGTCCTAAAAATGGCTACCATTGTAGCTACCGGAAGATATTCTGCTATTTTACTTCACTCTTTGCACAGTGGACCAAATGTTGTTATTGTAAGAAAAATTTTTAATCTTGTATTTTAAGAAATGCTATTCTCATCGCACTCAACGAGTTTCTTGATCAGCTTCGATTTAATAATTATATTAATTAATAATTAATGTAGGATGTGCCACAAGTAATGTTAACGCAAGATGCGTCAGTAGAAATAGCCTGAAAAATTTGATGTTAAAATTTCCAAAGAGAACGCAAATATTTAGATGAGCTTAATTTAAAGTTAATACTTATTAATTTATAATGCCAAAATATATTTGCTATAGGGAATACTCTTTTTTTTATTTTTTAATTTTTATTTTTTTTATTTTTATTTTTTTTAAAGTTTTATTTTATTTTTTTAATTTATTTGAAGTTGGGGATGGTGCTGAGTCTGATATGATTTAGAAAAGAAAACCTGTTACTAGATTATTATATATCCCCGCAAATTCGATGTAAATAGCACTTGGAGATGCTGACGCAATTAAGTTTAAAATCTGGGCAAACATTACCATTAGGGATCCAGCGCTATAGTGCGCGAGCTGGAGGGGAGGGTGCTCTTCACAGACCCTCTTTTTTCTTCCAACCGATCTAGTCCTCTTATTTCACTGATAACAATAAATCGCCCAATCTGGTTATGTTTACCAAAATCAAATCTCATACTGTTTAATTCATAAAAAAAAACAAAAAACTTTTTAAGCATGCCCTTTCACCTTAAAAAGTACACTTAAAAGTACAATATGTAATTTTAAAAAAGATGAAAGTGTGCTGGCGCATTTATTTTATTATGGGTGTGTTTGTTTAGTACGATGAAAGCGACAAAGTTAATGTCACTGCGTTTGTTTAGTCTCGTCAGACCGACTGCTTCCGTTTGCTATTGCCAGTGACGCTGATGCAGTTGCGCTTCGTCGCCCGACTAAGTCGACGAGCAAAAACTATTAGGGATTCTCCTAATTTATGCATGACGTCATGAGGCATGCGCAATACATTCAACCGAGTCAAAACAACTTCCGGAAGAACTGAGTACTCACTAGTTGATACTCATCCCGCTTATATTCATAGTATAAGCATTTGGTACATTCCAGCGTGACTGATGTTACATGTTGATCATTTTTTTGTGTTACCCTAACCATAATTCTAAAAAAAAATGATTAAATTTTTTTTAACTATCTCTGTTTCATTACTTGGAGGATAGTCAATTTAAATTCAATAAGTACAAAAAAACTCTTAATATTTAATGCTGTGTATCATAAAAAATGTAGTGTGACTGATGTTACAAGAAAATGGACACTCATCTAAATGGGATGTGCAAATTTCCAATTTCTCCTCTCATCATACAGAAAAAAGAAAACTTTTTATTACCCTTAAATAGATCAAACTTCAAGGAACACAAAAACTAAAACAATCAACACAAATGATTAACAAGAAATTATTAAAAATTAAAATTGGATGTGACTGATGTTACAATGTCAGATGTGACTGATGTTACAATGTCAGATGTAACTGATGTTACATGAAACTTGTTACATGTTACAAAAACATATTGCACTTTTTAATCCTAAATCCTATTTTAAGTTTTTGATTAGTAAGTAAGTTATCTAAAATAGTCATATCTTATGACTATATAACTCAAAATAGTCATATCATAACTTAAATGTTCAGTTGTCGAAATTGAAAATGACCACGAGCATTAACTGCTTCTGGTGGATCAAATTGCCTGTTAAGTCTTTTGCGGAGATAATAAATTTCATCAACAGGGTTTGGCCACTTCCAATACTTTCCAGGTACGCATTAGCACCTACTTCCTTCACCTCACCAGGATAGTATTGACAGTCATACTCCACTTTGAACCAATCTCCAACACTGACTGCTGATGATAACATTTCAATATTTTCAGCTTGAGGAGTACATGACATATTTGTAAGTTGCTGACCCACAGTTCTGCCACTTACTACATGAAGGTAGTGCAGTTTCATAATCCCCTCTATTGTGGCTGCATTTTCGAACACTTCAAACAGATTCAAATTTCGTGCATGCTCCTTGATTTCAGTCGGTGTAACTTCCACCACTTTTACATTTGATATTGCTTTGGCAGCTGCATTGTAAACTAAATTCTCTTTTTTGAACTGAATCCCACACCTGTCTCTTGACGGAGCCTCCTATGCCATCAACTGGCCCCTTTCCATGTGCTGTTGCAAAGAAATTCCACCTCAATATGATTTGGTGCTTCTTTTCAATGACTGCCAGTGAGGAAGCAACAAACTTGTTTTTAAATTGAGAATTTGGCCCATCTGTCCATATGTCCACTTCCTTAATTTCTTCTGGCAACTCTGATAGAAGTTTGTCAAGATATGGCACCACAGTGTCCTTTGAATGAGTTAGATCATCAGAGACCATTATCTGCGAATGCAAACTTCCACTATGCCAAACTGCAATTGTAAACAAACTGACTTGTGCCTGTGCCCATTGTGCACTTTGGATTTCATCTTGGGATTGACAAGTGTAGTTTTCAGAAAAGTCCATTTGAATCAATGCCTTGTTTGCTGCAAATCCTTCAGTTGTAGCATCTTCACGTTGCTGTTGTACACTTTTGCCTGCTCATGCTTCACATGACCGTGCTCTAGAAACACTGGTAAAATGCTACAGATGTACTTTATCAGATCGTCCACTGTTCCTTCCATGACAACATTGTAGAGCCTGCTGTTTTCCATTTTTTTCCACTGATGCCAAGTGACTTCAGCTGAATACTCAACATCATAGAGATTTCCATATTTTCTATGAATAATTTTCTGTCTTTGCAGTTTTCACACTTATTATTCCAACAATTAGCACTTTTGTGCCCACATAACAGGGTCTCAGGAAAATCGTTGGAGTATTTTGGAATATCGGACACTTGCAAATGAAGATCATCCAAGGCAGATATGAAATTTTGGTGATATTTGAACAAACACACGTTGTGTGGCAAATTTCGGCTTAATAGCACATGCTTTGGGCGCAATGCTGCAAATGAGCTCTTCCCGACTTTTACATTAGGATTTTCATAGAGAAACATTTGATGCACTTCTTTAAGAGTTGTCTGTAAATGTCTTGATTGCTTCTTAACTTTGGTGCCATCTTCTTGAATAACAGTTACTACATCCCTTCTACCAGGTGCTTGCCTAGTAATATCGTCACGTTCATAGTATTTCTGCACTAAATTAATAGTCTCTTTAGGCAAACCTGTAGACCTTGATTGATTTGTTTTGCTACTGGATGGAAATTTGGGATCAATCTCAGTTTGAAACAGTCTGCGTATAACAGCTTTTTTCCTACGCGGTGTACTTGGTAATGCACGTTTTGCGCGAGCTGTAGCTTTTCCAAGTGCACTAGCATTTCCAAATGGAGATTTATCCAAAGGAGCTGGCAATTTTTCTTTAGATATTTCTTTTTTCAGGGCTCTGAATTTTGCAACTCGTTTCTTGACAGCTGTCCTTATGTCTGTACTGATCTTTGCCTGCATTGATTTGGAAAGTTTTGCAATTTCTGCTTTCTTCTTGTTACGATACTTCAATGCTTCTGCTTTATTTTTCTTTTTGTAATTTTCGTACTGCCCATTATCCTTTAACTTCTGCCTCCTTATTTTCTGCCTTTCTGCTGCTGTCTTTGCCATGTTTAGTTGAAAAGAATATTATGGACCTAATGAAAGTAAAAATACTTTTGTGACTGATGTTATTTATGTGACTGATGTTACACAACTTATATTTTAATTTATTAAAATAAGACACTTATATTTTAATTTATTAAAATAAGAGGTCAACCAATACAGAGTTTTCTATTGATTCTTAGAGAGAGTTGTCTAACGAAGGAGAATCTACAGTTACAACATTTATTTCTCATATTATTAAATGATGCACTAAAAAATGTGTAATTTTGTGACTGTTACATTATTTAGGCCTAAACTTTACAACCCAATTACAAACCAAATATGCAACCAATAAACCTGAGCTTGGGCTTAAAATGGAGCTAATAAATCCACTTACCTTGCAATATTTAGCAAATGAAATATATACAAAATTTGGTATATTCTTAACCAATCAAATTACAGCCTTCAATATGCATGTGCACCTCACTCAACAATAGTGTCGGCCATGTTGGACAAAATTGGTGTCAAAATTATTAAGAAAGATTTTTTCATAGTTTCCAAGAAATTTCAAAATGTGTTGCACTAAATAACAATAATAATTAAAGCATATATATAAAAAAAAATTTTTTTCATGTTTTGTCCCTAGTTGCATGGAATGTACCATTTAGTTTAATTTTTCTAATTTTAAATAGTTTTATTAATTTTTTTCATTTTCTCTTTAAGCGTTTTAAAATGCTTCATTCCTGCTATGATGTTGGAAGCTGGATATACAAGAACAAATAGTCGTCAACGCGAGTTTTTTTTCCTACTGTTACTGATTAGATTTTCTTTACTGATTTAGATAGAGAAATTAGTCTTGGGGTAATCTTAATTCTGCTATATTTATAAAACAGTTTTTTCCCCCTCAATTTGGATATATTTCTTTATTGTAAGTTATCGATTGACTTGTTTTCGTATTATTAATTTTAATCTGTAAGCCATGGCTACTCAGTCAGCTGTATTTAGTGGGAAACGATAGCGGAAACTCGGATGGAAGTTGTATTGACTCGGTTGGCCTCCTGAGCGCAGGCGCGCTGACATCATGCATAAATTAGGCGAAGGGTCAATTGTTAGCTTCTGCGGGATTAGCATTAGAGACGCCAATTGGCGTTTTACCCAATTTCATTATTACAAACTAAAGAATTAGTTTAAACAGAACAGAATATTCGTACCAATAGGGTTTGGGGCCATTTCGAAAACATAATTTAATGAAAATATTGCTTTATCATTTCGTTATTTACTGCGAGCATTAGAAGGCAAATATCGCTATTGTCAACTGCCCACTTGAAAGCAGTCGCTCTCACGAAGTCATTTGTAATCGTGAGGCTGACATCTTTCACAGCATCGTGATTTGTGGTGATGGCTAGTCGCTTTTGTTGAAATAAACAAACACACTCTATGTACGAGGGTTGGGCGAAAAGCAATGCCTCCATGGCTGTAACTTTTTTAGAGACCTCAAACAATGTTTATGAACAAACGTTAACAGGACGTCAGATTTCCTGTGTGTACGCACACTCAGGCAGTAGAGAAGCTAGCTTTTTAGCATCCGTGTTCAATTCTTCATTTTTAGTTTTTTAGGACCCCTTCAATTTAGCTTTTGAGCGACCCTAATTCGTTGCGCCCGTGTACTTTGCACACCTTGGCTGCCCTTAGACTTACACTTTGCACACACGTAAGCAAATGGAAGGTTGCAATTGCTGTTTTTATGTGATTTTGCTGGCTCACTTTGATTGCTCAACAAAAAAAATTAAAAAATAAAATAAAAATTATGAGAAGTATTGTGTAAAATTAGTTTGTTTTAATTTATTTATAATTCTTTCAAGCTCCTGTAGAGTTGGATGTGCAACTAGAAACAAAATATATATATTGGAGTGGCATTTCAAGATATTCCCAAAAGCCACTCATTTGAAAAGAATCTAAGAATATAAGATGCCATTCAATCTTCATGTCGACAACAACCCCGGAATTTGAAATTCCTCTCCAACGGGTTCACCCGACTAGTCACGCGTTAGCGCAGTGCATGGAAAGGGATGGGGACTTTGTCGAAAAGTGAATAGTGCATTACATAGAGGACAAATATAAGTATTAGGTACAATTAGGATTTTGAAAATCGGTTAATAAATTAAAAAAGTTACAACCATGGAGGCATTACTTTTCGACCAATCCTCGTAGTATTTTAATTTTAAAATTTAATATTCAACGCGCTCCCACACTTTTACATTTTAACATGATAATGTTTTAAGGCCGGACATTATTCTACAAAAAGCATAATGCAAATAAACAGACATCAAAAAGCATTACTGAAAGACGCTTTTAAGTTGGCGCCAGTTTAAAGCGCATGCCGGAACTGAAAAGTCACCCGACCGTTGTTGTCTGAGCAACAGGTAAACCTTTACTACAGAGAAATTATGAAATACAGGGTGAGGCATTTATTTTGAGACAACTGAATATCTCGGAAACTAAGCATTGTACAATAAAATGTCCAAAACCAAAAGTGATTATTTCGTGGGGGAAATTCATTAGTTGCGAAAAAATTATCCCTCCCTCCCCTTGTGAGGGGGGCTCCGGGGAGGGGGTAACTTTGAAATCTTAAATAGGAACCCCTATTTTTAATGGTATATTCAGATTGTACAAAATATTCGAGAAATGTTTTATTCTTGGTGTTTTTTCAATTGATCCAACCGTTTACGAGATAGAGGCCCTGAAAGTGTGGAACATTTAAAGTGGGTCTTGCAGACATTCCTATTCTACTTTTTAATGGTCTTTAAGAATCCGAAGTCAGAATCTCAAAAATTCAAAATTTTTTAGTGCAGAAGCAAACTTTTGGGGGCAGCAGTCCTATGGAGACGAGTTTATGCATGTGGGTCTGTAAGACCCACTCTCTATCTCTTTGTCTTCATCGATAAAATTGGGTTCAAAACTTTAAAAATTTACATGTAACAATGGTAACGGATTGGCTTTATTGCTTTGTTGCCATATTTATTTGAGATCTTGTTGTTTTTGTTTTATTATTGCGATTCCTTTTTTGAATAAAGTCAGAATTGCTTAAGTTCTGCCATTTTTTGTCTCTCATATCTTTAAAATTAATCTCACATCTGTGCAATTTATCGTTTATATCATCACAATTTATATATACATGTAGTACCAGTCTTTTGAGCTCAACGAAACCATTCAATGTTGAGCAAGATTTACCAAAATCTGTCATCTCCCGTGTCAACACATAATTCATAATTTATTATTTTGAAACATCTAGATCTTTTGATGCTTTTTGAAGTCTTCATCTTATTTATAAATTATGCGTTTGTTGAATTCCTATGTGCTTTGAAGTGCTTAATTTATTTCTACAGATTCATTCCTCTCTATAGTTAACCATAATGTTCCGACCCAAAAAAGCGTTATGGGTGATGCAATAATTATAATTTTTCGTCATACAAAATATACTCGTTTTGTGATTTTGGATACGGCGAAAAGCTTCACGTGCCATGTTTGTGGTTCCACATTCGATTGTGAGCACAGACGCAAATAAGGAGACTCAAGTGAAGCATAGATGCCGTGTTTATTCGACATATCGAGAGACTCGATACCCGTGCTTATATTTCATGCATCACTTATTATAAGCCCTTACTCAGTATTACCAATGTACAATGATTCTGTAGAATTGTCCATTGATAAATAATAAAAGGTTTATGTACTGTTTAAAATATTTATTTGTTTGTTGCATCTAAAAACATTATCACGATTCAATGTTTCGGAGTGCAAATTCGAAACTTAAGTTACTTTTTTTTTTAATTACATTTTTCACTTTTAAGTGTACTTTTTAAGTAAAAGTGTGTGCTTAAAAATTTTTTATTTTGATTTTTTATTTTATTATTTTTAGTCTTTATTTAAAAAATACAACAAGGGCTTTTATATGGTAACTACAAAACCAAAAAGTTTTGAAAATCTGAAGAAGTCGACTATGTCCGTATTTTGGAAAAGTGTTTAAAATGCATTACGCTGGCTAATCTTAAACAATCCTCCCTACAAGGCATCACAATCAAAAACTTTGCTATCATTGACGATCAAATTAACAACATTACATACAACAATTAATGTAGTCAGTACATCATAATTGCAATGAATACATATTAAACTTATAAAAAATTACCCACGAATAAATGAATGGCTATTGAAACATGCATTGTCATCGAGAAGACGACGTTGGGGAAAGCTGCAGAGCTGTATATAGTGAGGAAGTGAGCAACTATTGATTAGAAAATTTGCGTACAAATGCACAAATGGGTGAAGTTAAATAATAGTGTGTAAAATGCGATGAGAATGCTGAAACCATACTTAAACTTCTTAAGCATATTCATTAATTTCCTAAATTCAGTCTCGATTAGATATTCTAATAGAAGAATGTACATGTACTTTACATGTAAGAACTTAATTTAACACGAGTTCAATGTTTTCACAGGTGCGATCGGCGGCAGCTGCAGCTGCAACTGCTGCAGTTAAAACTGATACTCCCCGTATGAAATCGTTTTCGATCTACAGATGGGTAAGAAGAAAAATATATACTTTAATTACTCACAATTCTTATGTACAAGTTTGGAAGGTGTAGGGTTTGTTTTTAAGTAACTTCTACAAAAAAAAAATTGTCATTTTCTAAATTTTTCATATATATATTGTATTTTTGTTCCTTGAGCTGTTAATTTCAAAATTTCTTAACATAGTTCCGATTATGTATCTTACGATTCAATTCTTTGTTAAATTGTATTTCTGACTAGTACACTTAACTTACAGAATCCAGATGATCCTAACAATAGGCCTCATATGCAGACATTTCAAGTGGATCTCAACAAGTAAGAATAGCTAAACTGTTATTGTAATTTTTAAAAAGACTCTGGAGAGATGTAGTTGTTGTAATTTCATGTAGTGGAAATTTTGAAAATCTTTTTAAATTCATGAAGCTTGTACTGTACTGTGTACCATTATACGATTTTAGAAACTGTGGGGGTTGGGGCATAATTCATGGCAACTATTTTTATCCTCAGAGCTAAGGGATGGTATCACAAAATGTCATGTGTCTCAAGGAAGCCGTTCATTCGCAGTATGTTTCCACAACACCAGGTGGCTCTGTGATTTCCTATTGTTGCACAGAGTGCAATGTTAAATCAGTTCTTAGTCAACCACCGAGCAAGACCACATCAAAGCAGTGTGTGTAGAGTGGCTACTGTGGCGTTGGGGATGGAAAGAATTGGAGCATCCACCATACTTTCTCCATGTGATGTTGACCTCATACGGAAGGTAAAGAGACCATTACGTTGGTAGATGGTTTGTTTTGGACGTGAACGGACCAGAAGACATGGTGAGGGAAATAGTGAAACAGATGATATTCGGCACCTCCCACATCATTGGCAGGGTGTTGTGAATGTTGCAGGGGATTACTTTAAAATGGGTATGTGTGCTATAATGATTCTGGAACATGAAACCTGTAATACTATGTCAACTACCTTAATTAATATGAGGAGCAAAATGTTGGCATGTTGTTAAATGTCCGTATACAGTATTTTGTTAATTTCTTGTCCTTTCATCTGTATATTTCACATTTTCCATCCATGGGGAAAAAAAAATAGTTGCCATGACTTATGCTCCAACTCTTGTATTTAATTGGATAACAAAAATTAATTTAACGCCTGCCTTTGGTTAACTGTAAGAAGTAATGCCCTGGTTCTAAGTGTTTATGTAACATTGATTATTTGCCATCCCCTTCTTTTAACACATACTTATTATTATTATTATTATTATTATTATTATTATTATTATTTTATTTTTTATTTTTTTGTTGTTTTTTTAAGCAATGATTATTTATGAAACTGCAATAAGTGCGAAATACGCGAAATGGTTCGAAGCAGTTTTCTTGTATTCACATGCGAAAAGTCCGAAAATACCGCAAGCAGCTGCTGCACGCTATATGAAAAAATCAATGGCATCTGTAAGGAAGTGGATGAATTGTTTTGAAGACCCTGGAAATGTCGATGACCTATCAGAAAGACCACTAAGCAACAAGACAAGAAATCATATGAAGAATTCACAGATAACCTTGCAGGAAGGACAGGAAAAAAACTGAGATGTAAAGGTACTAAGTTGTCCCTGGAGAGTACGGTGAAGAAACCTCTCCTATCTGAAAACCTCGTGAAGAAACGTCTCCATTGTGCACAGAAAAATAGGATCGTGATTGGGCAATGTTGTTTTCTCGGATGAATCCTTGTTTTGGTCATGTGGTTCCTTACAGCCATCCCCACAAACAGAACTTTGCACTGTACTGTAGCACTGCAAAGCTATTATGAAGCCCATTGAAAAGCACATTGTAAAGGAAATGGAGAAACTCTAATGAAAGAAAAGTTTATAAATAAATTACAAAATGTTTTTGCCAAGCACATAAACAATACAGGTTTCTAAAAGACAATGTACTGCAAGAGAGAGACTATTAAAAATGTCATGGTGCTCATGAAAACTGTAGGGTACATCCCATCTAAAAAGGCTAGGCTCTGTGCTCTTCTTCTTATTTATTTTTATCAATACAGGACATTTGTAATTAAACAGACAGTACAGAGGGCATCTACAGCTCAATCTCACAACTGGAAAGGATCAAATTTTGCAGGGGGGACTCATGACTACATCGGAAGAAGTATCTGTGGGGAAAAAAAAAATTGTACTTCCAAACATCTCCTTTAGAGGAAAGTTGGTGCTGTTGTGGCCTTTGCAGTTGATAATTTGCATGAAATTTAAGTAAAAATCTGTAATGCTAATTCTTGACTACTTGTGACAGCAGCTCCTGTAATTTGGGCTATAAATGGGGGGAAAAGCTGCGAAAGACGTGCTTACATTATGTTAGAATGCTGAATGCGGTGAACGTCGTCGTATCACTTCAATTCCCTTTTTCCTTATCGGCAACACTTGGAACTATAATATTTCTCCATGGAATCCTGCCTTCCATTGTTGCCATTAGTTCCTTAAAGTCTGGTTCACTTAATCAGAGTTGTTTGTTCCATCAGTGTTGTGTGTGTGAGTTGCTGAAGCTGATCTATTTTGCGATCAAAAACACGGTCGACATCACCTTCCCCGTGCTGTTTGCGATTGCTTTTGATTTTTTCAGGGGTTTTGTTGTTTGGACGAAGCGATCACTCGCAGAGCTTCGAAGCGTGAGCTATCGTTCTTTCTCACGTGATGCAACACTTGCAATCTGTTGTTCAATTTGCAGGGGGGGGGGTCTTTTTTTTTTCTCCCCCCTACACAAATTTTCGTTTTCATTTGTACAACCCTTATATGACACATCAATACCCTAAAAATGAATTATTGCACGAAACTATGTCACACCATGTTTATTTGTCTTTTGTTCTTTCTTACTGTTGACATCCACAACCGATAAACAACATCAGCTTCTAATCCGTTACACGTTAAAATGGATCCAACATTTTACCAGCTTTTATTAGCTAACCATCAATTTTATTTTTAATTGTTTTTAGTTTATTAAAGAGAAAACATATATAGCGAAGGTGGCGAATACGCTGCTCTTACATGATTGACTAGCGTGCTTGCTGCTGATTGGAGAATGTTGACCAACACCAACGTTTAAAGTTGAAATTTTTCAACGCACTGAACGCACAACGTTCGCCTGATGCATGACCAATGGATGCAGGGAAAAAGTTATGTGAGATCAAGCCACAGTTGGCTTTGAGTACTGTTGATTTAATTACAAATACCCTGTTCATTGATTTAGCTTTTACTGTGTTCTCTTTTGCTTGAGGTGTATTATGGGATGTTAGTATGAAATTCTGTATGTAATTTAAACAACAGCCCTTCTTATTTGCAGCTGTGGACCCATGGTGCTAGATGCTTTAATTAAAATCAAAAGTGAAATCGATCCAACTTTAACGTTTCGACGATCATGTCGTGAAGGTAATATTTTGCTTTTGAACTTACTATTATAGTAAGTTTTCCGAAAACGTTACCTGAATAATTTTTTCTATTAGGTATCTGTGGTTCATGTTCTATGAACATTGGCGGTTCTAATACTTTAGCATGCATTTGGTAAGTGTTTTATTGAATGGAAAAGTATTATTTCTTTTTTTAATTCCAAAATTTAAGGTTAAAATTGACCTTATACTTTTATATTTCAGCCCTATTGATATAAATTTGAGCAATACTATTAAAGTATACCCTTTACCTCACATGTACGTCGTTAAGGATCTGGTTCCAGATATGACTAATTTTTACGAACAGTATAGATCGATTGAACCCTATTTGAAACGCAAAGATACGAAAGGAAGGGGAGAACAGTTTTTGCAGAGTGAAAGAGATAGGAAGAAATTGGTAATTTATTAAGAGCTAGAAAAATTTGATAATAAAATTGAATATTTAACATATATGACAATATTTAACTTTTCACAGGATGGTCTATACGAGTGCATCTTGTGTGCTTGTTGTTCGACATCTTGTCCCAGTTATTGGTGGAATGCTGACAAATACCTTGGGCCGGCAGTATTGATGCAAGCCTATCGATGGATTATCGATTCCAGAGACGACTACGCTCAGGAGCGACTGAGCAAGCTTAAAGATCCATTTGCAGTATTTCGTTGTCATACAATAATGAACTGCACCAAAACTTGCCCGAAGGTAATAATAAATAATAATTTATGCTGTTCGACATAAAAAATGCAATCCTGAAAGGAGTGTTCCAAATGAATCAAAATACGAGGGGCGTTCAAGTCGATCCGTGACTTTTAATTATACAAGTATAATGATGAATCCTAACGTGATGATAGTACACTCCATAGTAACATGGCCTACTTTATCTTCAAGGCCTTTTCAGTTCAGCTTTTTCCATAATTGTTTTTAGAGAGGTAAAAGCAACATCTGGTGAGCGATTACAGGTGTAAGCAGATTCACACTTTTGGTTTACATCTCAGTAATCACTCATCAGATGTCACGTACACCTCTGTAGAATCAATTATTATAAGAACCGTTTTTTAATAAAGGAAAGCTGAAATGAACAGGCCTTGAAGATAAAGTAGGCCATGATAGTAAGTGGCTCGTGTGCCCTATTATCCATAGGCAGTGACAGTGTTAGCGTGTGCTTGGCAAGCCTTTCCGGCGACAGTGTTAGTGTGTGCTAGGCACAGAGAGTGGTGATGAAATTTCTTGTGAAGAATAGAAGAACTGATATCCCATGGATATCTACACAAGCCTTTAAGCACAGTATTCTTGTGGACATTCAGCATCTGACATGCCTGATCCTTAATAATTGACGCATAACTTGTGAAATTGCAGAAGAGACAATGGGGAAGTTGCATGAAATTAAAAAAAATTTTTTTTTGATAGTTTAGATCACTAATATACCGGTATGGGTATTCTTTTTTTCTATTTGTGCGTAGTTCTTTTTAAAAAAATTATTAAAGTTGACACCACCATAAAACGCTACGTCATAGCTCAAGAGTGATGTGACGTCACGCGCCATGAAACCAGAAACCATCTCTGCCTATCTCTTATGCTACTTTTCATGATCTGTCTGCATAGAGATAGATTTTAGACGCCTAACATCTTTATCCATGATCTGTCTATAATAAACATGTATGCTTACAATTATTATTTCATTCCCATGTATACAAGCACTAAGTATAATAAGACTTAATAAAGCATTCATAAGAGCACCAAAACATCACGAGAGAAGAAATAAAAATAGATGAAAGTACTGAGGAGCGATACTCGGTAGGAAATTAACGTCGGTTTCCATGACCTCGTACTCGTATGTTATTCTTCGATTTTGAGTTAGCCGAAGAAGGAATGGACAAAAAATTAACGTCGGTTTCCATGACCTCGTACTCGTATGTTATTCTTCGATTTTGAGTTAGCCGAAGAAGGAATGGACAAAAGCACATTGAATCCAATTAGTTTTTTCGTCTGATTCTTCAGACGTAGCAAAACTTTGATCCGATTAAACTTTAAATTTCGCCCGGTTTCGATCACTTGTTTAAGTGTATTATTTACTCATGGATGTATACATCTTATCTTTGTTTCGGTGATTATCGACTATAATCCTGAATTCCACAAGGAGAAATATAGACATGAAAATAAGTAATAGAAGGACTCGTTTTTCGAACAAAATTTCGTGAGCTCTATTATTTTATCATAGATAGTTGCGTTTTCATCTCTTCTCGTGGAGGCCGAGGAAGGGGGGGGGGCAATCGAAACGTCGGCGCTATGCCTTCATATGGTGCTGTAATTTTTAAGTTATATCTGAAATATAAAAGACTTTTCGGGAGTTGGCAAAAAATTGTACAACCACCAGAAAAAATAAAAAGGGAAAAAATTGTGGATAAAAGTAATAAGATAAAATAAATAAAAGACTCTTTGACCACAACAAAAAAAACCAACTTTTTGTTGTGGTCAAAGAGTCTTTTATTTATATTATCTTATATCTGAAATGATCGATTTTATTAGTTCGAGGAGCTTTTAAACAACCGGTTTGACTTGTGTAGTATCAATTTGTTACTGGGTGGTTTAATTAAGCATTAAAATACGCAAAGAAATAGCGGTATCACTAAACAAGATGCCATTTAGGAGCTATCCCCTTTCCGCGCATGCGCAGTGGCAGAGCTGATCTACAAAGGCGTGTGTTTCAATGGCGTGTGACGTCACACATCGTTTTAGTTTGGGGGCGTGGTTTTGCATTTTTAAAGTTAAATTTGATAGTTTTTTTAATACTTTTAAAGTTTTTAATGGCGATTTTCATATTCAGCGTACCGAAATCTATATAAAACAGGCCTTCTTTTTAAAAAAGAAATTCCATGCAACTTCCCCATTGTTTCTATGGGAACTGAACGAAGTCATTCAAGAACATTTGCATTTTTGTTACTTCGTGCTGGGTATCAAACAACTTTCCTATTTTGACCGCAAAGAAGAGTTGACGTCTGTACTGAGTTGAAGGAGCATTTTGACAGGGAAGGCTGGGATTATTGGATCACATCATTACATGTGACGAAACCTGGGTGCATAGTTTCACTCCGGAATCCAAACGAGCATAAAGCAAGCATAAAGATTATGAACAAGAGACGATACAGTACAGACCTTTGGCAGAGTCCAACACAAACGGTGAACAGTCTTTAGTTAATGCCATTTATCTGAACACACATCTCACAGCTTTTATACAGACATATGATAGCAAGCAGTAGTTGTACATTCACACCACACTCATGCAACACTCTCCAGAGCTTCTTTCGAGAAACTCTTTCATATCTTTATCAAGGTCCACAAAGCAAGAGTAGACATCTTTTGTATACTCCCAGGATTTGTCAAGCTCTTTTGTATACTCCCTCGACAGTTTGGAGTCTTACTATTTCACGATTTCTTCTCTCCAGACACTTACCGTACACTTTCCCAGGAATGCTGAGCAAAGCTGTCGTTTCAGTCATCTCTGGTCCAATGAATATGTCCACGAGCCCAGGCAAGCCGCAGCCTCTGATGGTGTGCTGTGAGTAAAGGCACTCTTATCTTCCACTGCCATATCTCAATAGTGCCAAATTTCTCATAGACACATTTCTAGTATGGCCTTATTGAATGTGGCTATTAATTGACATAGTGATGTGTGTCTGTTATGGAAGACCATTCTGTTCAGATGTTGCTGATCACGATCATTTAGCTGTGTTCGGCCACTACAATGTCCATGGTAGGAGGTAATGCCTGAAATATGGTACTGTCTGTACACCCTTGACGCCTGGATTGAGGAACGTTAAATGCTTGCACAACTTCAGAAATGAAATGTCCCATGCATATAGCTCCAACTATCCTTCCACATTCAAACTCCGATAATTCTCGTTGTGTAGCCCTTAATCACGTTGCAAGACATTTCAGATGACTGCTGATAGTCGAATTGAGAGCACTGATACCGCTCAGTAAATATGCACTGATTAAATGCTTGAAAATTTGCACACGACACTCCCATGAGTTTTGGCACTTCAGTGTAGATGGGTCGATTCTTCAATATTTTTTTAAGTTATTGCTGATTGTCATTAACTGTTCAGTAACCATTAATTATATTTATTTTACGCAAAATACTGAAGGGTGGGTCCCACACGCAGAAACCACAAAGCAGGAAAATTATATGATGTCTCTTTTATCCGACTGCAAATTTCTGCTTATGGAGTCGAGTTGAATTCAACTTTTGTGGCAGAAAGCGGGATAGAAACTGGTTCTCAGCCAATAGAACACGGTCTCTGCAGTGACGTTCTCTCGCTCTCTCAAAATAAAAATGTTGGATGCTCAGCATATGAAGGTGAAGAGACTGAGGAAGAAAATTGATATGGAAGTGCCAATTGAAGTTATCACACGATTTGAAGACGACAACAATTAAATTGGATATGCATTTGAATACAAAATACGCGATGATTGATGAGGAATGTATGAACTGTGTAGTGTGTGCACTCGCAACCGACTATCTAAACTGTTTAGATCGCATCGGCTTTGGTGCAGTGCACTAGTGTGTTGTAAAATTGACAAATTACAACAATGGATGGCGCTTGGGTAGCAGACTCTTGATGTCTCATCCTTTTGAGTTTCTGCTATGTGGGACACCTCCAGGAGCAGAAAGTAAAAACGCAGAAAAAAATACTCTCTGGTTTCTGCTCTCTTGTTTTTCTGCTTGTGGGAACCATGCTTATGTAATGATTATAAATTTCAAGAATTCTTTAAAAATATAGTGTGCCCATTCACATATTACATAACATGACTATCATCATAACAGCCAAGATATGCTCCTTTTAAAGAATGTACTGTAGCCAGCAAGAAAGTCTGGAAAGTTTCTGTGGGTGTATGTGGTCAGGCCATGCAGACATTAGGGCCATGCATCCCAGAATTGGCTTAGGTGCCTTAGCGGAGGATCCATTTGTCTGATGAATTAGTGGAGATGATGCCTTGGATTTTTTGTTGCTTTCAGATCTGGGGCGTTTGGTGGCCAAAGAGTAGCATGAAGTCCTCATCGTCCTCCTTGAACCTTTCTGGCACTATAGCATGTTGCATTGTTATGTAGATGCCTTCTTCCTCTCCCCACAGAATCTGGTCAACATTTATTGTTATGCTGTCTTCCAGATGGATCAGCAGACCAAAGCATGCCATTTAAATATTTCCCAGACTGTAATGCCACCCCATCAGATTGCCTTCAGCTAACAGCTGAGTGCAGGGTGCTTGTTCTGAGGTTAAATGCAGAATAGGTCGCAATCTATCCGCTTGGTAAAGCAAAAAATTGTGACCCTTCAAGGAAGGCTACCTGTTGCCACTCAAGAGTCCAGTCCCATTATGGGCATGGATGCTTGCATTTGTGCTGGGCTATATTAAAATATTAATGTGTATATAGTGCATATGATGCAAAAGTTGACGTGCCCAAAACCTAAGGAACCAACCAAACCAGTATTCCCATGCAAACTTGGTATTTTTTGCAGTGAATGGGCAGTAACATGGGTGCTGGCACCAAGTGCCCGTTTTCAAAACTACTGCGCAACAGGATTTGTTGGATTGCCATTTTGGAGATTTCTGCAGATCGCATGGTTTTTTTCTGATGGTCACTTGTTCAACAGTAGTTTGCTAACTGGTCCCGACTAACCGTTTCAAACATCTTTCACCTCTGGAATCAATGGTACTTGGGCCTATTGGAGCGTGAGAATTGCCTTATCACGTTTACTGTTACTGTGTTTGTGGATGCCAACATTAAGCTTCAGCACTTAGTTACAGTGTGATGTATTGCTTATACATCAACTTTGGAAAAATGAACATAACAATGTGACAAACATTATAATATGTTTAAGGTTGACTCATAAATGGATTGATATTTTGCAGGGGTTGAATCCAGGTCATGCCATCGGTGAATTAAAAAAATTAGTTGCTGGACTCGCACAAAAAGAAAAACCTGACATTTCACCAGTTCCGTGAAGAGATTGCTTTTCGTTGAAAGAAAACAAGTGAATATTTTTTATTAGTTGAAATTGGTCTCTCCATTTTGTGTTCTTAAATTTTAGATTTCTGTATATAATAAATGTGAAATATATTTTATATCAAAATTTAAATAGAAAAGTTAATATAGGAATGTTATTGCCGTATCACTTTACATGTTGGCGATAATTTGTAATCTAACGAAAATAAATGTAGAAAAATTCTGTACAAATAAATGTAAATTATCAGTGTACCATGTGGTCTTTAAGAATTTTATATTTTAGCATTGGTCTTTCCTAACCTTTTGAATACATCTTCTTAATACAGCAACTGATAGAATATTGTGGGTAAGTTTGAAATAGAGCTGCAGATGATATCCTTTTGACATGTATCCTCCAATAGCAAGTGAAGTTAGAAGAATAAGAGGAAACAGTTCTAGAGTGAAATTATGTAAATGAATGCTGTTGGAATGAGCATGTGATTGTTACTGAAAATGATATTGGTGAGTCTTCTTGAGGTTTGGCTCTTTGTTTCAGATGCTTTTTTTTTTTTTTAAAATACAGGACATTCATCTAAATACTTGAGATGCTGTGAAAGGTGATTTAGAGAACTATGAATGATCTGGTTGTGTGGTGAAATGTTATGGAAATACAAGAAGAGTGAGAAGTGCAGATTATTTTCTGGGGGTGTGTAGAATGAACCGTCATCTGAAAGGTTGGGGAAAATGGGATAAAGAAGCAAGTTTATGAGCCAGAATGAATGAGAAATTGGGTTCCAAGAGCATTAAAGAAGTATACATACATGTGTAAAGTTGATTGGATGAAAGCGATACAAAAAAAGAGCAGCACTGGCTGCAAATACTATTTCGGAAGCAGATATTGATAGTTCCGTCTCACTGAACTACGTAATTATTTCTTTATGAAGCGTTTGCAGCTCACTCAGCATTGCGTACTTCTCTTTCTGAGATCTTTAGCTTGGAGCAATATATGAACAATGAAGGACAACTACCAAAAAGTTGATTTTGAATTGAATTCACTTCTTCTGAGTTGTTGGTTTGGGGCGAAGCTGCACATCAAAACAGCAAAATATGCTCGAACAAGTCAAACAGGGCCGTACCCCGAAATTTTTGACTTTGTCAACTAATTCTGTTGCTTGGGGGATCCCCCCCCCCCGCTAGAAGAATAGGGTCAGCTCCCTCAGCACCCCCCGAAATAAAATTCTGGGTACGGCCCTGAAGTCAAACACAGAATGGGATGAATACGAAGCAAGAGGAATATAAATTAACATTCCAAAATTATGATGAACTTTAAGGTGTATTGCTAAATGATAACCTCATCTAAAGTTTGCAATCTGAAAATAACAATGCACATTGTACACAATGAATTTTTGTAATGAAATACAATATAAGCTTTGCAGAAATGACAATTTATGATGTATTGAGGTACTATCAACAAAAGATGCATGAAAACACCATAACTTCACGATCCCATTGTAACCTCACACTTCATCACAAACTTAAATAAACGATCTGGCATCGAGTCTACAAGTTTCTGCAGCATGATCGATTTTTTTTTTCCACCCCTAAGCAATGGCCACTTTCAACTCTAGTACACTGTTATTGCCTGCCATCTGCAAACATTGCTCTGCTCAAAATACTCCATCGGTTTTCCATAGGGTTCCTATCCGGCGAGTTGGGTGACCATTCCATAACGCAGATGCCATTGCTCAAAAATCACTCCCACGAGAAGTGAGGAATAAGAATACTGGCGTTATCCTGCTGAAATATCCAATAGAGTCCACCAATGTTTTCTTCAAATGGTAGCAAGTTTTCATCTAGGAGCTATTGATAGTCGGCTGCTTTCAAATGACCAGAGGGAAAGGCAATGTTGGTTTTTCCATCGTAGCCAAACACGGCCCAAACCATCACGGAATCTCCTCCTTGTTGCCGTTTGGAAAATTTCTGCTCTTCCTTTCGCAGGTCGTGCCAATCGGGACCGTCCAGATTGAACTTCTTTTAGTCACTAAACACGACCGTTCACTCTTCCAGGATATGTACTGCTATATCTAATTTAAGTCTGTTTTGCATGTGCTGTTTTGTGAGACGAGGCTGTTGTTTCTTTTTCTTTTTTCTGAAATCCAGTTCGGGCAGCACGTCTAGAGAAAGTAGACTTGTGCACACCAATCTCAGGATCACGTGACAACTGTCCAAGGACTGCTGTACCAAAACTGATTTGTCTCATCACATTTCTTTCCTGTTTTCTGAGTTTTCTTGGCCTTCCCGATGTTTTTTTTTCTTCTATAGATTTCGCCTAGCCCACTGGCTTAGACGTATAACTCTTGGAGATCGTTCTAACTTTTTTGCTATTTATCGATTTGATAGTCCAGAAGTTTTATACGCACTTATTTTGCCTTTTATAGGGTTAATACTTGCCAGTTGAAGACCAGAGTTAGATCAAAATCAATAAGGAAAACATTGTGAACAAAATTAATAAATATAGATATCATTAACAATACATTAAAAGCACTCAGACTTTTCAAACGACTCGAATAAAATCAGCATATTAGAAATACGGAAATATACAAAGCCAAGAACCTGAAGAACAACAAACTCAACAGTCAAGTCTCAGCAGAAACGGAGCTCTTCTTTAATAGTGCTAAGAGCATAATTTAACGACTATCTTAACGATCAATCTAACTCATCTATTTCTATTTCTGTTTTATTCTTCTCCATTTATATTCTATTTACTTACATTTATATCCATATCTCCATTCATTTTAAAGAAGTCTCTGTTGCTAAATTAATTTAATATTTATTTCATAAAACTAAACAATACTGTATAAATAACCTTTAACCCCAACAACAATAATGCTCTCACACAATTACTAATTTAATAAAGGACACAATAACCTCTTGCCCACAAAAACAATTTAATATGGCATATACGTATTTCGGTCTCCTTGAGACCATTATTCAACGCAGAATTATTCATAAATTTTTCAAAAATTGGAGAAAAAAAAAGATATATATTCCCGTTGGTCAAAATTATAATCTCCCTGAATAAAATGGTTCTGTCCACCTTTAGTGAATGAATTTAAGCATTTTAGAATAAAATTAGGAATAACAGTTTATTTGACACGGTGGTTAGCTATTGTATTTTGTGTTTTCACAATGCCACGAAGAACTGAACTGAATGAAGGAAGAAGAGATTCGTAAAATTTGGATGCTGCATGCTTCAGATATGTACCAGAGACAAATTGAAGCTCGCATAAACACTTCTAAGTGTACTGTCAGAAGTGTGCTAGCAAAAGGACTTGGTGACAGAGTGAAAAAGCGATCGGATATAAAGAAAATCTTCAAGTAGAGAAGAATCTCATGTTCGCCACCTTGCAACTCAGAAAAATGTTCTGCTTCCGGTATTATTGATCTTGTCCTGGACTGTTCTGGACCAACTGTTTTTCATTTACTACAAAGATGTCCACTTATCTATCATATAAAGATGAGAAGGAAACCACCCTTGAAACGAGTTCATAAAACAGCAAGTTTGAACCTTGGAAAGAAAAGATATCCTGTAGTAAATGGTATGGAATGATTTTTTGGATGAAAAAAGACAACCTAGACGGCCTTAGTGGAGGGGATGCCTACTGGCATGATCTATCTAAAGAAAAGAAGGTTTCAAATGAGTCGTCAAATGAATGGTGGTTTAGTTATGGTTAGGAGCTCGGGTGAGTAAAATTGATCTGGTAATGGTTGATGGTCGGACGAATCCTTGAGGTATAAAGGGCTTCTAGAACATAATTATCGAGGTTATGCTGAGATTCCTGGAGGAAAAAAAATGGACTTTCCAACCTAACCTAACCTCTCTGGTTACCCCTCAAACATGATGAAAACATGGTTTCATGAGAATCGTATTGATGTTTTATGCCTAGCCAGCACGTTCCTCGACCTGAATCTAATTGAAAATGTTTACAAATGTCATAGTTTCAAACTGTCCAAGAAATGAAAAATGTAATTATAGATGGATGGGAAAATATTACATTTGAGACCTTCATGTCCTTCTTGATTCAATGCCAAACAGAATGCTTGAACTTATAAACGTAAAAGGCCATAAACTGTGAACAAAGGTTACCTAAAGAAAAGAAATAAAGAGCGAAAACACTGTTCCACAGCAAGAATTTAATAATACCTCGTATGAACAGTTCACTGACGATATCAGCTTCAGCGAGAATCTTGGACAATCGAATAACTCGAGAGTCAACACATATATATCGACAATCGAACAGTGTAGTGAAAAGAAAGACGCGAGTGGTCCAGGAGCCAAGCTCACTTTGCACGCTCGCCCAAAGAGTAAACCAGAGGAGGTACACTGAACTGGGAGAGAAGGCTGATGAACCTCTTTAGTCCTCCAGAGAAGAAGTTCCCAGAAGGGACGAGAGTGAGATTGTAGATTGACGAATAGTCCCCAAAAATCAGCAGGATCTAAAAGATCCAGTAGTTGGGGAAGACGGCCTTGTTAACGTCATCAAAGCAGACATCCAGGATATGGCGGGGTCTTCGAAACCTGAGGGGACCCTTAACAACGAGTGGATGGTCCAGAATACCAGAAACCAGATTATTTTCATGATTCTCCATCTTGGGTAGCATGTTCTTCATCAGTGTCTGGATAAAGGTGCCTATGTGGGTCATCCCCAAATCGTCATAGATTGAGTGGTTGTTGGCAACTCTTCTGTCAAGTTGGGCAATGGATCGGAGAGCAACAGTTTGGAAGGTCTGGAGATCCTTCCACCTAGATTTGCAAATAGAAGCCCAAGCAGGCATTCCATGGAGTAAAATAGTACGAACCACAACCTTGTATATCAAGAGTTTGTTATCCACACCAAGAGCGCTGTTTCGCCCCAGAAGTGCAATCAGTCTGAACCTCGCTTTCTTTGCTTTGTTGAGCGCGTATTGGACTGACTTAATCGTTCCAGTTTAGTTTGGAGTCGGTCATGACACCAAGATATTTAAAGCTTTTTACCCACTCAAGTTTCTTGCCAAATAAGAAGAGGGGCTTTGGAGGGCTTTTACATTTGCGAGTGATAAACATGACCTTGCACTTTTTGACATTCAGCTTTAATCGCCACTTAGTGAACCAGCTCTCACACTGATGTAAAGCTTTTTGTAGTCGTTTGATGACATGTGCTCGGTTTCGTGCCCAGGTCATGATGGACCCGTCGTCAGCAAACATGTAAAGATTACACTTTGCAAACTTGGGAAAGTCATGGATAAAGAAGTTGAATAAGGCTGGCCCCAAGACAGAGCCTTGGGGTACACCAGCATTAACATCGCAGGGTTCAGGCAAGGAGTCCCCAACCTTAACACGAAAAGTCCTCTTTGATAGGAAGGAGCGAACCAGAGCAATTAGATCGTCAGGGAACCCGTAGGTAATCATTTTGTAAATGAGACCATCATGCCAAACTTGGTCAAACGCCTTTTGGACATCGAGGAAAACGAGACCACCAAACATAGAGAGGTTGAGAGGACCGTTTAAATCAGCAACGAGCCTCCATAACTGAAGCTGACAAGAGTGGCCTGGACGGAAGCCAAATTGCTCACTACGAATGAGGTTGTTTGCCTCGCAGTAGTCGTTGAACCTCTTGAGTAAAGTGCGCTCAAAGACCTTCGAAAGCATGGGTAACAAGTTAATGGGCCTATAACTTGTGGGAAGAGCAGGATCCAGTCCAGGTTTAGGAATGGTGATGATGACTGAGTCCTTTCAGGCACTAGGGAAATGGCCGCTAAGCCAGCAATCATTCATGATGCAGATAACACTGGGAGGCAAATTCTTGAGAGCACTGTTGGTAATGGTGTCGATGCCGGCTGCCTTTTTGCTTTTTAGGCGCTTTATGATGTCCAATATCTCAGAGGTGCCACTGACATCAGGAGAGGCAAGAGCGCGCTGTGTATGGCCATACCTGTCACACACGTCTTTGACCTCACGAGTACTATTGATCAGATCATCCTCTTTGGGCGTAGAGAATTGGCTCTTCAGTGAATCGGCGATAATTTGTGCTTTGTCCTGGTCATTGCTAACAAAATCGCCACCCTCTGTAAGCAGAGGAGGGAGAACAATAGTCATGTTGCTTTTAAGGGCCCTGATCATACTCCAGAGAGAGTTATCCTGGACGGACAGACTTTTAACTTTGTCGTTCCATCTTTGATTCCTTAAATCCTTAATCTGCTCACTTACCTTGCGGGATAGCCTGTTGTATTTCGTCTTGAAGTGGAGAAACCTGGTACGCTGCCAAAGTCTTCTGAAGGTGTTTTTTTCGTGGATGAGTTGCCTGATGGAGGGAGGAAGTTCCAGATGGTCTGGCCGCTTGCAATCCACCGGAGTAGCACTTGCATTTGTAGCCATCTTGATGGAGTGAGTGACTTTCTTGATATTTTCGTCAATGTCACTGCTGGTGACGGGATCCTGATAAGTTCTCTAAAAAATTTCCAGTCCTGCTTATAACAAAGATTTATTCTCAGGTCGATATTTATCCCCTCGAAATTTAGTGCAACTGGTACGTGATCAGATAATAAGGCATTTACTGTAAAAATATTGTAGGGTTTGAAAAACCCCTTGAAAACAGCAATGTCGAGTACGTCACTAGTGGGTGAGTGATCGCAGTAGTATGTATCTTCAAGAGGGCCAAATAACGGAAGTGTCGATCTGATCTACCATGTACCTATAAAGTACCAAGCCACTTTGATTAGTACATCTGGAGTTCCAGTGTGGGTGATTTGAGTTCATCTAAGTCGTGAGGGTCTAACTTGTGCCTGGGTGGGTTGTATAGGGAAGTAAACTTGACCTCTCCAACATCAGCATCTTTGATGACAATGGAAACTGCTTCCATATTGACAAGGTTATGTGTGACAATCTTAGTGTGATTAATACCTTTTTTGACAACAATAGCTACCCCACCAGAGGCTGGATCTGAAGCTTTTTTAGGGGCCTATCTTTTCGGTAAACATAGTACCCTGGTAGATTGAAAGCCTTACTTTGTTTGAGATGGGTTTCGCACAAGAAGGCAACATCGATGTTCCAGCTTGTGAGGATATATAAAGTAGTGAGCAGCGAATTTATAAGAAGCGGGCAAATAAATTAACAAATCGGAGAAATTCAAGAATAAACAAACAAGGGTAATAACGAATCAGGTGTTACGTCGGGTAAAAAGCGACTAGGAATAGAAAAATTAAAATTATAAACCACCTCAAAGGGAAAAAATAAATCTACCAAAAGATAAATAAATTATAAAATCAAATCAACCACGGGCAACCACTCGTCATTACTGGCATTGGGCCATCGTCGTTATTGAGCATTTGTTTGACGGTTTATTCCGGGCTATTTCTAAGGATTCGAGGAATGGCAACAGTTTAGGGTCCCTACAAGAGTGAATAATTTTTAAAGTTATCCCGTGAATAATCATGTCCTTCTTTAAGGATATGGTCCGCAAAAGCAGAGACGCCCCATTTCGTATGTTTGATACAGGCAATGTGCTCTTTCATTCTAGTATATGTGGCGCGACGGGAATTTCCTATATAGTACTTCTGGCATGATGCACATTCGAACTTGTAAACACCAAACCTCTTTTCCTTGGGATTTTATCTTTCATCTTACATAGTTTATTCCTAAACGCTATTTTGTAGTTAACTTCATAACAAAGTTTCCCCAAGACCTTGGTTAAGGGAGTACAAGGGTCTGCTTCTTCCAATCATCATTATCTTTCGACTTGAGCGTCGTAACCGATTCTAGTTTGAGACTTTTTTCTATTTTAACCATGAGTTTGTTGATGACTTCCTCATGGTAACCATTGAATCTGGCGTGGGTCCTAATGGTCTCCAGTTCGGTTCTTCTTTCGTCTTTGGTAAGTCTTTTTATTTATTTTTAGGTTTAATTTTTGGGGGATATTTTCCCTTTGGGATGGTTTATAAGTTTAATTTTTCTATTAGCTAGTCACTCTTTGTCCGGCGTCGCACCTGATTGGTTATTGCCCTCGTTTGTTTATTTTTGAATTTCTCTGATTTGTTAATTTATTTGACCGTCGTTATAATTTCGCTGCTCACTTTGTATATGTTGACTCTCGAGTTATTGTCCAAGATTCTCGCTGAAGAAGCTGACATCGTCAGTGAAATGTACATACGAGGTATTATTTCTGAAGTTATCAGGAATAATAAAGGCCCTACGAAATACTAAATATGTGGAAACAATTTGTTTTGTAGACAGAGTTTATAATTTTGGCCAAGCTGAATGTACATCTTTTTTGTTTTTCCCCAATTTTTTAAAAGTTTATGAAAGCAAAAACATTACGCAAGTTTTAGTGATCATTTGATAGTTGAACACATTTGCTTATCAAATTTGTATTTTTTGTGAGCTTATAAGTTTTCCAGGAGTATATTAATCCACTACCCCTACCCCCCCCCCACTACAGTAAATAAAGTACCATTCCACCATTTCAATTTATTATTAAATATATAGTGTATTATTGAATGTATACTATTTAATATGTACATGCTGTGCCGGCCCATTAAAAAGCAGGGCCTGATGCAAAATATTTGTATCGTAGAAAATCAAGGGGCTGACCCTATGTATATGGATGAAAGCATGAAAGACATTACAGTGTGAAGCTTGGTGTGAAGTTAGATAAGAAAATAAAGTGCAGTTTATCATATGCAGTTAATTCTGAGCTCCTTTCGGAGGTGTCCCAGCATACAGTCAATCGGACCAAGCCAAACTCCAAGAACTTGACGGAATTGAAATGTCTATACAGTCTAGACATTTGCCATCAGACCACCACCTCGTCCGGTCCATGAGCCAATTCCTATACGGGTGGTTCAACAAAGTGGAAGAGATCGTAAGTTTTTTTTTTGGTCTCCAAACCGGACGAATGGTACTAGCGCGAACTTGTACAACAAGCAACAAAATGGAGACCACAATGGAATTTGCTTCGATAAATAAACTCAGTTTTGTTTGGGATTTGTTTGAACTCTTCAGTATGGGTAATAACATGAACAAATTTTGACTCAATTTGTTTTTGTTTTAAGTTTTTAATAAACTGCGAGCCTGTAGGAAGAAAAGAATGAAAGTGGATGAACCAGACATCCCGATTTTGCCCGGACAGTTTATTTGTCTCGATTATTTTGTGCCGATTTTGCTTCCCGATTTGCCCCGATTTATATAAATATCGATAGGTTGTACATGCGTTAGAGCTATCCGCATTTGAACGGGGGATGATTGTTGGTGCCGGTCGGATGGGTGCCTCTATATCAGATGTAGCCGTTGCAAGGGTCTATCGAGAGTACACCCAACGAGGGGTTACAACATGTCGGACAGCGGACGGGCCGCCCTGGCCTCATTGATGCCAGAGGTGTTCGCCGGGTCACCCAGCTTGCAACTGCTGACCGAAGGGCGACAGCGGGCCAAATCACCAGGGACGTCCCACAATTGTGTCCGTGACGACAATTCGGCGAACCTTGGCAGCTGCAGGCTTTGGGAGCAGGAGGCCACGACGGGTGCCACTCTTGACAGCTGCACATCGTCGGCCAACCAACATCGACATTGGACCGCTGAGGACTGACCAAGGGCTGCCTGGTCCGACGAGTCACGGTTTCAGCTGTATCGGTTTGATGGTCGTGTCCGTGTCTGGCGCCGAAGCCATGGACCCCGCTTGTTAGGTAGGGACCTCTCAGGCAGATGGAGGCTCCATACTGGTCTGGGGTGTTTTCTCATTATTGGTGCATCTGTCATCCACTCTGCGTGCTACTTCCTACGTAGATCTGCTTGGGGACCACCTGCACCTCTTCATGAACTGTTTTTACCCTGCGGACGACGGCATCTTCCAGCAAAATAATATGCTACCGACTTCACGACAATGATTTGGCCTCCACGTTCCCCAGATTGCATTCCCATTGAACATTTGTGCGACGTCATCGAACGATCTGTCAGGTCGTCACCAACACAACTGGTAAATGCAACATCGTTATGGAGTGCAGTGGAGGTAGCATGGCTTGCAGAGCCTGTGGATGTGTTCCAGGGACTGGTAGACTCTCTTTCACGACGGGTCGCCGCCGTTATCCGGGCCAGAGGGGGCCCAACACGTTATAAGGCAGGTGTGCCATGACTTTTGGTGAGTGAGTGAGTGTATAGTAAAGAAAACATGTAATAGCTTGTTATTATTTTTCCACAAAAAGTTTTTGTCCCCCTCTTCCCTGCCAGTATCCCGTCCTAATTTTTGATCACCTTACAAAATTATATAGAGAAAGGTCTGTTTAGCGTCGTTGATTAGGGTGATTTAAGCTTCAAGTTTGAGTTCTTTGATGTATGTATCCTGACTACCTTCTTGGAGGATAATGTTGCTGTTATAGCTAAGAACAATTTTGATTATAGAAGCTTGTCATAATAATCTGGATATGTAAGAATATGTTTGCCCCTTTTAAATTTCAATATATTTGCAATTACTGGTATAAATTTTTGCCAGCATTATCTATTTCTTTTTTTTGTACGGATCACTTGCAAATATCGTACCTTCATCTAAAAATGCATATATAGAAATTCTCATTTGTCGTTAATGTTATTTACACTGTCATCCAATGCTTAGCAGCTTCTCTCTATACCGTTTGCCATTGTACACTGCGTATAACGACAGCCACCTTCCGAGGCATGCTCGAAATAAATGTGGAGGCATCCATTGGAATTTTCCGCCCTTCCACTTGAAAAATCTAGCAAATGGATAATGGCTGCTTCCGAAACCTTATCCACCGTTTCCGCTCGTTCCATTGGGATTGAGATCAGGGCTCTGTGTAGAACCATCCAAGCGTTGAACATTGTTCTCTTCATACTCCGCATGGTAGCAGCAGCAACATGACACCTGGCACTGTCATCTTGGAAGTAACAGAGATTCCGTAATAAAGCCACAGTGTTGGGAGAACTTTATTGTCCAGAATATTACAATTTGATTGTGATTCATGTTTCAACGAACAACCACCAGTGGTCCAACTACGCGTGAGTCTACTAACCTATTGTCCGGGGATACGCAATTACTTTATTGGTAGGTAGTGTACTTCGTAAATGCACTGATCAGCCAATATACAGAGTGCTTCTAAATAGTCTGTACAAACTTTCAGGATACGTTTCAATAACCTAAACAAGCAGAAAATGTCATATAAACATGGGGTCGAAAACGCTTCTTTCTAGATTTATAATGGTTTGAAGATGTACTCTAGTAGAATAAGAGTTACGACAATTCGAAGAACCGGAGGCCATTTGATTCGTTGATATAGCATTTGTCCTGTTATACCTTTGTAAGTGCCTTGTTATAAATCACCTAACCTAATCACAGTTTGCAGCTCCTTTCTTTAACGTTAGTTTCGTCTACTGCAGGACCTTCAAACGGTTATAACTCTAGAAAGAAGCGTTTTCAACCCTATGTTCGTATAAAATTTTCTGCTTGTTTTGGTCCTTGTAACATATCCTGAAAGTCTGTATAGACCATTCAGAAACATTTTGTATATGACCATCTTAATACCGTTTTGCTTTACTTTTAGTACGCAAAAACAGCTGCAACCCGTCGTAGCATGGATTCTAGAAGTCCTTGGAAAGTGCCCGAGGAAATATTGTTCCAGATATACAAATAGAAGTCACGCAATTCCCGTAGATAATGAGGTGGTAGTTAGCGAGCTCTGAGCTGGCGCTCCATGACATCTCATATGTGCTTGATAGGATTAATATCCGGCGGAAGCCAGAAGATCAACTGGAATTCATCAGCATGTTCCTCAAACCACTATAGGACAATTCTGGCCTTGTGTGCGTTGTCCTACCGGAAGACTCCATCTCCCTTTGGGAAAACAGAAGCTATGAAAGAGTGTAACTGGTTAACAAGGATGTTCACATAGTTCACAGCTTTCGTGGTTTGTTCTGCAACAACCACCGGTCCCGAGGACGTTCCTCTAAGCATAATACCTCCAACATTAGCCTGTTTGCGTTCCACGGTAATATGTCGATGAACTGTCAGCATTATCCAGTTTAGAGAGGCTAAGCCTTCTGAACCCAAGATTCTTTGTCTGCTCAAGACTTTCTGCCTATCTCGAGTCAGTTTCTTGTCGTACTTATATTTGTTAGAGCGACCTCATTAGCTACGGAAGGTAGGAAGCACTTTTGAATGAATAAAACATCTGTGCAGTAAAGTAAGCACACATGCTTAGTCCATATATTACGTCTGTTCACATTTTTTGACAGCGCACATCCAAAAATGGCCTACCCTTACACTAAGTATCGATAAAAGAAGAAAGGCGAGAATATGAATATAAGTTGTTTCTTACATACATACGGCGTTTCAAAAGTAGTGAGCATTATTTCAGGAATGAACTCTCTATTTGTAGACAACATGGGTCCGGAAATGTACGGTTTTCGAGTTATGGCCTTTAAAACGATGAAATTTACCGGAATTGTTCTTACATCCAGCAGGTAATGATTTGTACCCATGTACTTCCAAACAGACTTACGGGGCAGATGCACAAATTTTCTGGAAAACAAGATACCTGAAGATCTGGAAGACACTCCATGATCATTTGTCGACAAATTCACTGCATGCATGATAACGCTCACGCTCGCAGGTACTTGGATCGAAGGTTTCCTGATCGATGGATAGGTAGAAGTGGGCCAATTGATGATTTTAAACACTATGGGTCAATTTGAACTTTTTTTTTAGAGAAATGTGAAAAGGTGTCATAGATACATTTTCATAATTCGGAAACCATGCATTTCCGGACCCACATTGGAATGTATTTTTTGTTTTCTACACATGAGAAGTTCCTTCCTGAAATAATGCCACTATTTTTGAAACACATTATATAGAGGGGTACGGATAGACCCTCATTGTAGCGAACTCGGTTATAGCGAATTCCCCGTTATAACGAATTTTTTTTCTAATCCTGGCGAATCTCCATGGAGGACTATAACGAATTTCAATATTACGAATTTTTCGATATAACTAACTAAATTTTGCAGCCTCACAATACATTTACTGCATGTTTATAACAAACTTTTGGCTGGAATGCAGTATGATATGATAAGATGCTATTTCTCTATTTCGACTCATATTCTTTGCGATAGTTCTCAAGGGTGACATTTAGAGTGCGTTGTATTAGGTAGCGATTTGAGTGCTTCAAACAAGCTATCAACTTTGATGTACTTTTTCAGGAGTTTTAACACTGACGATGATGAGGATGTGGATGTGGCAAAATTTGCAAAATCCTCAAATTCTTTTCGTTTTCATTCCTATGTTACAGCAGATGATGATGATGTTATGGTGGCTCATGAATCAGATGCAGATCTTTTGGAAAACGTGATCCAGCCTCAAAATTTAAATCTTGATGATTCTTCGTCTGATGATGAAAATGAGTGACATTTACTGCTGTTTCTAATACGCAAGTTTAAATCAGCAATTTCAACTTTAAAAACAACATTATCAATCGAAGGCAGCTGTTCTCGATTCCATTTTAGGTAAAATTAATGACATTAAAGCACATATTGTAGCAACTGCTTGCAAAAGTCTAATACTAAAAAGTGCATTGTCATATTTTGGAAATAAATAATTTTTTGGTCAATTTTACTTTTTTTTTTTTTATCCAGGTTATAATGAATTTTCCCTAGCTCTTTGTTGCAGTGAGGGCCCACCTGTATTTACTAAATTCAGACAAATCTTCGTATTCGAACAAAATGATAAAAAAATTATATGGATGCTTCACAAGCCAAATCGATTAACTCCATAAAACAAAAAGCTGAGAAAAATGATAAAATAGTAAACATTGTTGCTTAAAATTCCTATTAAGTTATAAATTCCTTTTGTCATTTGTGGTGTTAATATTTATTATTAGAGAAATTTGTTTTGAATATATACAGTTAGGAGTCAATCAAGTGCTTTGACATTAAAATTTAATAAAATTCAGAAAGTGGATTGGAGTTAATCGATTTGGCATGTGAAGCATCCGTATAACACTCTAAGTGCTTTATTATGGCCTGCTTCTCATGTATAAAGAAGCCACCGTATGAGCTATAAATTTTGTTCACAAACTAAAAATTGTTCAATTTAAGACGAAACGAATCGATCTTATGTATTACAGAATTTTAAGACCAGAATACATGTATCTTGATGGCAAGGGGGATTTATCGTTCCCAAGAATCCCCAAAACAGACAAAAACGTATCAAATTCTTCCTTTTTAATGCTGAAACGAATTTCCATAATTGAGTTGTACAGTTTGGTATTATTATATTCATCGTCAAATCATCATTGTTGGGGCATGTCTCCTATGTTTGTTTCACTGCTGATAAAGCATTTGGCTCACTGCCTCACTTGGCAAAAAAAACAAAACAAAAAAAACCGTATTGCAACCGTATACACATTTAAGGTCTGCTGAATTCGAAAGACTTCTATTTTCCGCAGTAAAAAATTTTTTATCTCTTGCGTTCGGCATCCATGTGATTGAACATGTAATGGCAATTACGTTTTTCGACCGAAGCCTCCAATAGCATTTTGTCATTGAAACGAGGTGAAAATAATTTAACGTTTAAATGTATCATTAAATCGAAACTTCTAAATTTCAGAAACGACTGCTAGTGAAAAAATATTTGCCACCAAAACCTATTTAATTGTAGTAAAGATGAGAATAAAAAGATCCACCCGATATTCTTAATTAATTCCAGATAAGATTAAGACATAAAAGAAGAATGGGTTGTTTCATGTTTGTAGGTCTACTCGAACCCATTTCTCCACCACATATTGTACTCTAGGTGATGGCTCTTTCTTCTAGCAATCGCTCCGCTTCTCACTGTAAGAAGCTTCTACAGAGAACAGCGAGCCACTCCTCTGAAAAGATTTCCCATAAACCAGAAAGTGTTTTCGAACATCTTACATGAAGAACTCTTTTAAGGAGACCGATTCTACAAAAATCCAAGAGAGAGGCTTCGCGTGACTTGACAGGAATTTCTGAGAATGGGGTAACCTTAATCCCAGTTTCCTGTTTCATTCGAACACAATACTGGACAGCCGATTTAGCAGTTAGAAGGATGCTTTGTCCTGGTGGATGTACCTAGCCTTCATCCTAGAACCATTTGTGTTCCAAGACCTTTTCTTGATAATAAACAGCATTTATATTTGTTTAGATCCCCCCCCCCTTTTTGATGGTCAGACGTCCACTGTAGCAGTATTCAGCAAGCGCTATGAATCCTTCCGGAAAGCTCTCCTTGCATAGACGCATCTAGTCAGATTGAGTCATATAATCCTGTTGCTGATAAAAAATTGACCGTGTCTTGCCATCTCTCGATAAATAGACCCAAGCCTCATCCAAGGTGACTATATTCTTCCATTTGTCGCCTGCTAAATAGCGTTTATACATGATTTCTGTTGTTGGTTCGCCTCCTTGCAAAGTGTCTTCGCAACAAAGCGTGAACTGGTGTTATATGACGGCGTTCTAATTTCAAATCTTGACGAATAATACGGATTACCGATGCAACAGAGGTACCAGTCTTGCTTGCAATGACCCGTATTGTTGGCGGATTTTCCATAAGGACTAGCCTCTACACTGTTCGAATGTTGTTAGCCTTAGTACGGGAAGAATAGGGGTGCGCTTTTCGTTCACTGTTGATTGCTTGGATCCATTTGTCTTCTGCGTTTGATAGCTTTTGTTAAACGATTCTTGGAAATAATGAAGCCTTTTCCCTTACACTATTCTATTACTCTGGAATAAGAATGACCAGTGTCGGAAAGGGCATTTTTGAGGCATTTTGGCAGAAAACTTGAAAAATGGAGAACAGATGATAAGTTCGATTGTCACCGAAACTCACGAGTAAAATCTCACGAGCCTCGTGCATTGCTAACCCGTGCTATGACGTTTTAACAATCTGTAAAAATAGGAACCACCCATAAATATGGAACAACAAAACCGTAATCTGTAAAATAGGAACCACACAGAGATAATTACTAGGTAACCACAAAAATTCTTGCCGTTTTTATGTTGCCATAAAAGAAAGTGATAAAAGATGTGCAAATAAGTGTACAATGTGGTTCAAAATCTGTCAGGGGGGGAGGAGCAGGAAGATTAGCCTGTATAAATACAGGGCTGTTGGGCGTTCACATCAATCACATCTCGTGCAGAAGTGAAGAAAAATGGAGGTATCGAAGGAGATGGTTAGGTGTTGTTTGCTTTTTGTCTTCAAGGTGGGCTTGTCAGCAGCAGCATTGTGTGTGTCTTGCGTTTGGGGATGATGCTGTCAATGAACGCACCGCAAGGCATTGGTTTCAGAAATTCAGGTCGGGAGAATTTGCCATTTCTGATGAACCCCGTAGTCTAGTGTGTCTTGTGGACTAGACGCCAAATGATTCACTACGAGCTGTTATAAACTGGCCCAACCATCGCTGGAGACCTGTACTCCCAGCAGTTGGAACGTGTGCAACAGGCATTGCAGCAGAAGGATCCAGTATTGGTGAATCGCAAAGGGGTACTCTTCCTACATGTGGCGCGGGTGGCCAGGGAAACCATAGAGCAGCTTGGCTGGGATACTTTGTGTCATCCACCTTACTCACCAGATCTTGCTCACCTTTTCCATTCTCTGGACCACCATCTTCGTGGAGAATCCTACACCAATGATGCAGACCTGCGAAAGGCACTCACGGACTTCTTTGAGTTCAAGACCGGCAAGTTTTACAACCAGGAGATTGATCAACTGGAAACACGTTGGCAGAAGGTGCTAGATGCCAATGGGGATTACTTTGGGGACTAGCGATGCGCTACTTTTTGTGTACATAATTTTGTTTTTCGGAATTAAAAACGGCAAGAACTTTTGTGGTTACCTAGTAAAAACGTAATCAGTTATTCGCGGTGATTTAATATCGCCATTATGACCTTCATCGAAACAAGACATTCCAAAGATCTATGCGAGAAGAGGGGGGCAAATGGATAGCTACTAGAAACCGCAACGGAATACCGGCAAGACAATTCAAACAACCCACTAATTGTATGAGTGGGTGAGAAAACTTCTTGGCCATATGTGAAAGAAGAAATATTATAAAATGCACCGTGCAATTAGCAAAGCGACGAGAAAAACCGAGGTTGTGAAGATATTAATGGTCGAAGTGGATGGCCCAGAATCAGGTGGCAGAAGCTAAGGCCAGCCAAGATGTTGATGGCAGCAGGTGATGGAAGGATAAAACCAGCAGCAGCACGGGATTCTCGAAACTAAAAGAGATGAATAAATATTTCGAAAATGAGGTTGTAGATCGTGTCAATTACGAGATCTAGTTTGTTGATCTCCCTAAATGATTTCCAACTTACGGTGTGTCTTATTACTGAAAGTGGAAAGTTTTATATACCTTTTACTAATTTAAACCAAAAAAGTAGATTTTCTCGCACGTAGCATATTTATTTAAAGTTAGCAGCTCTTTTGGGATATAATATTTGGTATTGGATATTTCAGATGAGAGTGTTAAACATTAAATAAGTATGTTAAAAAAATTATAAGACCACTGAGTTGACGTTGGGAATTAGTGTGAAAAAGGGTTTATTTGATCAAAATGTTTTTTTACAAATAAAGAAAATAATGTTTGTTCCATGATATGAAAGAAATCATTGTTGATTTTTATCTGATTTTTATACAAAAATAAAAAGAATTTAGTTGTAATGCTTTTTACACTGTTAAGTATTTATAAGACCACATGAATTATCCAGAGTTTGAAATTGGGAAATAATTAAACTGGGGCCTCTTTATTTACAATGACATCATAAATTCGTCCTGGCATTGGCTTTTATTAGATTTTCAAGTATCTCTCTTTGGAAATTGCATCCCATGCATTCATTATTGCTCTTCGGAGCTCATTTGCATTCTCATATTGCTTATTTCCAGCATAAACCTTCCTACTAAGGACACCCCATAGGTTTTCCATAGGATTAAGATCGGGGCTACGAGAAAGCCAATCCAAAACATTGATCTTTTCTTTTGCAAACCGTGTTTTCGTAGATTTTGATACATGGCATAGAGCATTGTTCTGTTGAAGTACCCACTCAAGGCCTCCAATATGTGGAACAAAAGGTATCAATCCATTGTAAAGCATATCTTGATATATATCTGAATTCATTCGGTTATTGACATTGTCAGACAATAACCAAATCTGCTTTCCCATGAAATGCCATATCATGATGGAACCTCCCCCAAGTTGTCGATTGTATCTGTCTCTGGGCTCTCTTCTCAAATCATGCCAATAACACTTGTAGCCATCTGGACCGTCCAAGTTGAATTTCTTGTCGTCTAAAAATGCAACTGACTCCATTCTGTAGTTCAGGACATGAATTTTTTGGCCCAGTTTAATCTTGCCTCCTTATACATTACCAAGAGTTTTGAAACAGTCTTCATTTTAAGATGTTTCACATGAGGATATTTTCTCATTCCATTTCACACAGTTACGTGGCTCGCTTTTCCATCCAAATCTTTGCTCATTTCACGAGTGGATCTTGATTTGGACACAGTAAAGCTCGCAATTCTCCTTAAGTCTCTGGAAGAGAGGGCAGGTTTTCTTCCTGTTCGCTTCTTGGTGCCATATTCATCTTGCTTAACAATAACATTGCGTATTGCAGTCTTGGATCTTCCTATTGCCATAGCTCTCTCTCTCTGATTTTCCATTACCATGCAAAAAATAGATTTTTCGAATTTGTTTCTCTGATAGTTCTTTACCTCGAGGCGTTGTACTTAAGCACCTATTTATCAGAAAGAAGCATTTTTTTATTGGTTCACACTTAGTTAAGTATGCAAATTTTGAAATCGAACTGTGATAGAAGCATCTATTCGAAGGTAATAGAGGGGTGGTCTTATAAATACTTTTTATACATGCTATATTGTTATTGAGACCTTCATCTTTCATTTTAAACAAAGTTGTTTTGGGTGTGGAGTTTAACTTTAAGATAGAGTTATGTATATCGAAACGAATGTTTCTCGTCATTCTCGATTGAAAAATATCTTTCCATTGAAAAATGTTAACGATTTCTAAAGGCCAGGAAGATAGTGAAAATAGAATTTGAAAAAGTTATACCGTTTTCGAGAAATCATAAGGCATACACAGAGAGAGGCACACAGAGTGAAATGAATATTTGTTTTTCAACATATAATAATATAATACAGGCATACTGACATTCACAGTATACGTCATACGCAAATTCTACATAGACAAAGCAATCTCTCGTACGAAATCAACCGCGTATAGGGATTCCGTTCTTTACCTATCGTTCTTTCTGCCAGCGGGGATTATTCCAAGCTCACTGAACAAAAGCCTGAGAGCACTGAGCATATATAAAAGCCACAATTTTCAACGTAGTAGTAACGAAATTCTTACAGCCAGACATTAATTCTCCCACTGACAAATTACGTCCCCCTCCTTTCTCCCACAGGCTCGACCCTATTTTGGGTCCGCGTATGGGGCTTGGCTTCCGAACTTGGTCTCTCTGCAACAACAATAAATTTTGACGCCTGGCATGCAAATCATTCATATTCATCTAGCATCGGACCTCTTGACACGCTTTCTTAACTGTGTTCTCAACATGTGCTGCTATAGCTCAGAAAGGAAACGTTTCCCGTATACAAAGTTACATCTTTGTATAGAGTATTTTCCAAAACTTTATCGAATCTTTTTTTTTTTAATATTGTGATCTAAGAACATGGTTGTTAACGAAATTTATGATAATTATGAGATCGTAATATTAAAAATAATTTTATAAAATTTACACAAATAAATAAACGTGATGCTCCTTACTGCTTAACCTGATGATATTTTTTTCAAACTCGTAAAGCTCCTCATTGCCTAGCGATGGTTTTAACCGCCAAAGGAAAAAGTAATGTTATATCAACATAAATGTGGACACAATGATAAGGAGATCAAATAAAGAAACCACATCCACACAAACATTGTTTGATGACCCAGATGTACATTTCGGAGGCTAGGCCTCATTCATCAGTGAGATTCACAGACACTTTGAATGAACCTGGTACTATTTTAGATGTATCAAGTACTTGTGGAATCTTCGTGTTTGTGGCAACTTTCTCGTGAGCCATTAGCAGAATGAAATTTTCCTCTAGTGCCCAAAAACCTTATAACATTGTGCAACAAAATTTCAAAAAGTTCATGCTTCCGAGATGAAAATAGTCATTTCTTAATGAATGCAATGTGCTGAACACGAATATGACTAAGAAAAAGCTGAATTGTTTACGGTTTCGTAGTAATGTGTACTTTAATGCTGGTCCATTCTTATCTATGGGTTTTACCAAGTTTTTTTTTTTTTACAAGTTTTACCAATGATGCGTTTGTGTGGCTCTGCCGATGGCGGGCGCTGTACATTTATTTCTCTCGGATGCCAGTCTTTCTCGGTGTAGTGGAAATCGATTGCTCTGCTGTCCCATAGACAAAGACAACAGCAGTACTTTTGTATATCCCTGCTACGAAACCATCAACAGAGACAATACCTTCAGGTAAGCACAGATCTGCCAGACATACTTGCTGTATACTTAATCCTCTCCAATTGCACCTATACAACGGACAATAGGTTAATATCTCTACTAATCAACTTTTTCTATATGACATTCAGGATTGGATACTTTCACCTAAGAAGCAATTTCAATCTTGCCCAGTGTAATGTTGCTGGTAGACCTTTCACTTAAGGTAAACTCCACACCCAAAGCAACTTTGTTTAAAATGAAAGATGAAAGTCTCAATAACAACTTAGCATGTATAAAAATTTTCAATTCGTACTCAAAATTGATCAAATATATAAAAAACTTTCATTTTCCCCCTCCCCCTGCGATAGACACTGGCGCCATGGTTCGGCAACTGTTATGTCACAAGTTGCCGAGAAGTGCGAAGGAGTTTCGAATTCGTGACGCCTCACATTGGACGCTATCGTTTAGTTGTCAGTTGGGCATCGCAATGGACTATGAATATGAAACAAGACCGGTAGTGACGACTGCGATTTTGATAACAGTGACAGCGATATATAAGGGCCGTTAGCAGAATTAAATGCTACTGCAATTTCTGCGATATACAGCCCTATGCATTAAACCGTGAAACGGGATCTTCTGCTTGCCGTGTCGGCGTGTGCACATTAGGGCGGCGTGTGCACAGATAGGCTTACCTCCTCATTCCTTCGGCGTTTAACGAATGCCGTTGCGGTCGTTGTTCTTGAAGAACGCCAGGCCCGTTTAGAGTTGGAAGAGCATCTAGTTCCACCTCATACGTGATCTAGTTTCAGCGTATTTCTTGTTTGAATTGATATCAACGATATGAAATGAGTAGATCGCTTATTTGGCCGCCATCTTTGGGGGCAATTTGAAGGCAGCGAAAAGTGGAACTAATCTCCATTCTTCCATGTTATTACACTGCAGGCGCCATTACCAGGCGCCATTGTAATTCTTCCCTGCCATTACTATGGTAGTCTGAACATAGCCAGCCAAAGCGCCATTACTGTATATCCGCTTTGTCGCCAGCTGAGAAAGCATCCCCCCCCCCCACCAACATCGTGCTTGTAGTCTGAAATTTCTTATGCGATCTCCCAAATTTAGAAGGTTTTTAATAAATGCGGTATATAATTTCATAAATACCTCTAAACAATCATTCTGGTATCACTGAAACGGCGGTAACATGGTTGAATATCGACATCTTTTATGTATCAACCAACTACGATATAAAAGATGACCAGGATTTTTACATGAGAAAAACATTTTAAGACGCAGAAAGATAAAAACGCACGTGTGAAAGGTCAGTGGTGAACCTTTAATATATCTATTACTACAATTTAAAGCTGGACAAGAAATCGGCATTGAGTTTTAGTGTGTGTGTCTACGCAAGCTTCAAACGTAAGCATACGATGAAGGTCATTTTTTGCCAATCAAAACAATGGCCGACAGGCTTTCAAATGGGGACGCGTTGGTGGCGCTGAAAGCAGCTCATGAGCGATCTACTCATTTCATATCGTTGGTGAGGACGGTTAGACTAACCGGTTAGGCATAACAGCGCTAACTGGCGTTTTTGACCGCGTTAAAATGACGTCACAGTTTTCTCACCGGGATTTCTGACCGACCAAGCGCTAACTCTTCTCACCGGTGAGAGTTTTTGACCTTAGCCAGCATGAGCACACGATGCTGTTTGGAGTTGGATACCTGTTCCCTCGCTGCCAAAAACTAATCCACTGTTTTTTAATCGATTCTGATTGTGAAAATCTATGAAACGTGAAATTTCTATCTGACTGTCTATTTACACATCCAAACAAAGAACAAATTGAGACATTGCGACATAAAACAGGTTAGCAAAATCTTACGATATGTAGAATCGTTCTAAGCGACTAGAATCTCGGCGACGAAATTCCCCGAGGTTCTCGCGGCAGGAAATGACAGCTTGTTCCGCCGTGTTCTGTGGAGAAGGAATGGAAGATCCTAGGCAAATTTTCGATTTTCCGAGGCATTTTTCTTAATAAAATATTAGGAAAAATGGAAAAATTTTGAATGATAAATACTCAAAACCTGGATTAATGTTATGATGCAAAAAAGATAAAGTCGATTTTTTCCGTGGAGTTTACCTTTAATAATATCGAAACTGGTGCCCCTTTTATTACGTTTCTTATAAATGAAATAAGGAAGTGATTTAAAGAACTTCTTGAAATCTTTTATAGAGCTTTATTGAAGAAAAGTAGTTGTCTCTTATGATGTTACAGGGGATTTTATCTTAATACAATTTGTTTTTCCTTATTGGAAGAAAAGGAAAAATTCCGCTACCTGGGCTCGAACCAGGGATCATGAATTCAATCAGAACAAAGATGAGTAGTGCTTTTTCCTTTCGTTTAACATCCTTAATATAATTACTTAATGTTTGAGTACATCTTTAGTGATTACTTTATTGTGCAAATGATTATAACATACAGTAGAGATGAATATTTTAAAAAAATGTTACACAATTACCATGGTGGGGTCACTAATGACTCTGACACACTGTCGAACTTGAATGAGAAGTGATTAAAAAACCCAAACCACTTGCAAATGGTTCGACATGGTGAGAAAAGATTACAAGGAGGAACAGCCCGCAGCTCTTCATATTTAAGGAATATTTAGGAAAAAATAAATTGCGGGGTCATATATGACTCCACCATGGTAGTTAAGTGTTAATCAATCTTTATGTAAAAATTGCTTTCTTGTTTTACGAATTTTCTGATTTTTTTTAATAAATAAAAATTATTATTATTATTAGTTTTTTTCCTATAAGTACATCTTCACGATTAATTTGATCTTTGGAATTCTCGAGAGTTTATGATTTTTGAAAGGGTAGCAGTTTGGAGAGAGAGAAGGAACGCGTATTGTTCTTTTTTTTCCTAATAATTTTTTATGGATTTTCAAACGCTAACCATTGCCAGCCGAGCCCATCCAACAGAGTCGTTGATGCGGTGGTGACATTGATCAAGGCGGAGGCGCTCGCTACCTAGCGGTGACCGCTCTAAACGCGTGGTGCCTGCGCCTTGTTTTCCTACGAGAACCCTTGATCATTGTCGTAGCTCCACATGGCTTCCACTATCTGAGCGTTCACTTAACGGGAAACCTCATTCACCTATTGCGGACTGCTCTCTTTCTTTCCTATAGCCCTCTCTCTATCTCTCTCTGGCTGGCTCCGGCACGGGCATCATGCTGCTGAATGGGTGGGCATCCTTGCTCTGCCTGCTCGCCGTGTGCCATGTGTTGGTGGTGGGACTGCGAGTGAGACCTCGCCGGCATCATCGCCACCGCTGCCGGGAGGAAGAGATCGAGCGGCGGGAAGAGCATGCCAACTACGTGTTCACGGGCACCGTCGAGAAAGTGTATCCCCACAGGAAAACCGATCAGACGTACGATGGCTCGGTGATGGTAAGGCGAGTGATGAAAAGCAACGGACGCGGCATGTCAGCTGATAACACGGTGGTTGTGGCGGGGTTCGGCAACCCTTCCTTCTGCTTGAGCAACGTCAAGGAGAAGGACACGCGCATCTTCCTGGTCAATCGCCTCGACAATGGCAAATTCCGACTCAATTCCAGTCTCGTGTTTATATCGCTAAAAAATTTGGACAAGACAATGGCTGCTATTAAAGGTAGGAATTTTGAACTTGACACTATGTAAACAATATAGTTTGCTTAATGTAAACAATATAACTTTATTCAATTAACTTCATCGACCCCCTACTCAGTTGTTCGAAACTCTCTATAGTGAATTTCGTTACTGTAAAGATTGCAGTGAGGTTTGTTTTTTCAATAGTGTATAGTTCATGATATTAATGACTCGAATCATAGTGATGATAAGGAAAGAGTATTATCATTTTATGATTATCATTCTCAGGTGACATCCGTGATAAAAAGAGTGCCATGAATATTTAACAAGGTAAAAAAAATCCTGTGAATGACGTCCCCCTTCCTAAAGCGCATTTCTTTTGCTGAGGTATCTCACATTCATTTAATTCTCTGTCATTATCACATTTTTCCTCCCATCTATCGATCCTTTTCCTCGAATGAAGTGAAACCCTAAGATTATCATTATCCTACTGAAAAAAAAATTTCAATTTAAGAAAACGCTTTTATTCTACAAACTATTTTTGTCTCGAACAGCGAAAGTTTATGATTTTTAAAAATAAACAAAGAACTATAAAAAAACCTCAAAGCGCTTTCAAAATCTCATAAAAACCCAACCCGCGTCAACTATTCGTTTTTCATTGTCGTCCAATGAGCCGAGAAGAGATTGTAAATACGAAAGAAACCCAAACGTCTCTATTAATAAACATCAACGCGGGCGTGGTGAATATTAATAATAATAAGGAAAAATAAAAAAGAAATTCTCCACCGGTGGAATGCTCCGAACTCGAGTGCGGTGGCGGTGGTGGCTCCCTGCAACCCTTTCGGTCCCTTCGGTGTCAATTGAAACCAGTTTTAGCATCCCACTCACTCCGCTTCTGGTAGCAGGTGGTCAATCTGGCTCTGTCATCTGCACTCGATGCCGAGGCAATGGAAGGAGCCACCGCTCTCTCGCCGGGCGCGCCCAACAACACGACGCTGCTAAGTGGCTCGCAAAACGATGCCAAGAAGAAGAAGAGGAAAAAAAATTGATGCCCCCATAAACCAGTGTGCTAATCACGTAAGAAGAAATAATTAAAAATACTAAATAACACGGAACGATATCTTCTCACGCCTTTAGGAACTTTAAAGAAATTGTATCGAAACGGTTTTATTTTGTTCTTCAGGGAATTAAAACTTTTTTTTATATATTAAAATTTAACGATTTTTTAATATTACGTAGAAAGGATATATCATTAAATTAAAATGCATTTTTTAAGGAATCAGAGCTTCTTGATGCTCAGCAGAGAAGTCAAGCAAAAGCAACCCTTCCATATATCGCCTAAAGACCGCAAACTTAACTTTTCTCCTTTTTTGAAGCATTCTTACCGTTACAAATAAAATTCACTGCAATATTTAAAAAGAAAAGACTAGTTGTTAACAAAACTTTCATAATAACCTTATAATCTCAGATTTTAATACACTTACATTGTAAATAAAAAAATATTTAACAATTTGGAATTATAGTTACACTGGTCAACAATGATTCTGTTACACGGTAAATATTTGCTGAATTTTATGTATTTTTGGGTGCTGATTCCGAATTTGAAGTCATATTTTTTTGTAATTGCCCTTCCTATTTCTCAGCAAGTGCATGAACAATGCAAATACAATATACAGGATGTGCGCAAATGATTGAAGCGGTTTCATGATTTTATTGTAGGTGTATTATTTAACATATCATCACGAAACTTTACAAATACATAGAGCAACTCATCAATTTTTTTTCTGGAATAGTGCTCGGCAGACCTCTCTTTCTGTTAGGCGGCTACAGTTGCAAAATTGATGGATCGGTCGTGTCGGAAATGATGATCAAATAAGTGGCCATGGCCTCCACGCTTCCCTGACTTAACCACTTGTGACTTCTATTTATCGGGGTATTTGAAGAACTTAGTGTTTGGGCTGCTATTACCGGCTGATCTGCCATTACCTGGCTCGTATCACCGATCTTTTGCTCTAATTGACAGGGACATGCTTCTTTGAGTATGGGAAAAGCTCGATTACAGATTTTATATGTGTAGCCTACAGTCATTAAATGAGCACATATCGAACACCTATAACCTGGAAAAATTCTTGGTGACTTGCTCTGTGTACTTGTAAAGTTTCGTGATGATATATTAAATAATACACCTATAATAAAATCATGAAACCGTTTCAATCATTTGTGTACTCTCTGTATTACTTATTTTATTTATTGCAACTTATTGTTTTGACGTGTGTATGTTCCGCAATAACTCTGGAATGCCTGGAGCAATTGTAACCACACTAGGAACACATGTGATTTACAATCTGAAAAAAATACTATGGGGATAACAACCCCTTAACACTTCTAGGGATGGGTGCGGGTGGCACCAGATTCAATACACCTCGTTTTCTGGTACCAATCTAATTTCTTCCTCCAAAAAATTTCTTAATTGATCCGAAGAGATGATAGTCAGATGGTGCAAGATCTGGACTGTAGAATTGCAGAAGTTCGCAAAGTAATGAATTCCGGAACTTTTTATTTTTCGTGATCGCATGCAAGTGAGCCACTTGATTTGACATTATGTGCTCAAAGGAGATTCAAGACTACAGAGACTGATCATAGATTTTTTTGGTAATAACCTTGAGTTTTTTGTTATTTTGATTATTAAACAGAGAATTTTTTCTTATTATAAAATTTCATAACTTTTTTTGCATATCATATGAAAAAAATCTGAAAATTATGAGGACGTATCCAAAAGTTTCATTTCTGTAATTCAACCTTGAGTCTTATATACAACCGTCACAATCAAAGTAGATACCATGAGAGTTCTCAGACACATTCCAGGGGATTCTGAGAGTTCTTTTTTGTTAATGGGTAGCACCCAAGAATATATTTGAATCTCCTCTCTTAAAAAGCAGGTCCACAAAATTATATATTTTTTCATAAACAAGTTTATATTAATAGGAAATTCTACAATTCTCAATATAGTAATCCAAGTTGCTAAATAAAGTATAATTTATTTGAGTTGATACACATATGACTCATGTTGGCTCAAAAATGACTCAAAAATGCTGGTTGATTACTGCTGGAATCTCAAGACTATGCCAAAAACCCAAAAAAAGCAGACTTTAGGTATGTACAAATTGCATGTCTTTTTTTTTTAGAATAAAAAATTTTAATTACAAAAAAATACTATGTCTGATCGAAAGAAACCACTTACATATTTGAAATCAGCGTAAAGATACTATAAGATTCAGCTATTAAGATTCTTGAACAAACAAAAATATGATTTACTTGACATTTATTAATTATAAAATTATAAAGAATATTTGTTGTTTTATCTGCGATTATAATATAAATAATTTAAACGCATAATAGCATAAAGCACCTTTCGATACTTAATAAGCAATTAATGGATGGCATAACCAAGTACCGAAAGGCTAAACACTTCTTTTATATTCATTCATGGCACTTCCTTACGAGTTGTTTGATATATTACATGCCATATCTAAGCAGATACTAATGGGTACTTAATTGCTTTTAAATATAATTTTCTAATTAAGTTTTAAAACAAAAGCGAATCTTAACACAGTTGAAAATTAAATAAACCTTTTTATTACTTTTTTTTTTTTGGTAGAGTTGAAATTGATATGAATAGATACAAATATCGAAATTTAAGTGAGATATAAAACAAAAATTCAAGAGAAAAATAGACCGAATGCTAAAAACCGTAGATTTCCAAGTGATTTAAGTGGAAATATTTTTTAAATCAATAGAAGACTTACGCTCCTCAAATGAGTTCATTCACGGGAAGAGATTTTTCTTTTACTCTTTTATGATCTTTGGTTGATTGAGTGGGAGAAGAGCTTAATCATCTCCGCTGGGTGGAACCTTATCTGTAAGTGACAATGCTTTAGATGGAAGGAAAGAAAAAAAAAGTTTAACATTTAATTGCTTCTCCATTGCGCTCCTTCTCGAATTTCATTGGAAGAGGATCAGGCTCCTTCGAGGGTTGAAACTGACAAACGAGACTGAAAGAAATTGCTCCGCAGCTCACACTCTATTATTTATTGATATAGTTGTCTTAGCCCATTTAAACATTTATAGATTGTCTACAATAATCAGTTTGAGACTTTTCTTTCCGCTTTGGAATGGTAAGACAGTAGCAGCATTTTAAATTTTTTTATACTTAGAATTTATGGCTGATTTAAAAGCAAAGAGAGTTTGAGACAGCTTGCGAAATGTTATACATGATCCTTATGAAACTATTATAATTTTAAAACTCGTAGCTAGAAAACAGAGAGTCATGCTCTTAGTGCAGCTACTTATTTCTCGCACTCATATCGAGCGAAGGCACGTGTACGTTTTCGCTTCCTCTTTTCTCCTCTTTTTTTCTTTCGTTCCATCGGTTCCATTGTAGCGATTGGCGAAATCTTGTGCAATAAGAATTCCCTTCCCCTTTTGTCTGTAGCAAATCCTTTCAGTTTGAGTTGTTACATGTGGCCCATTAAATTAACTTTGGATTTTAATTAAATTTTTCTCTTGAAGATGAGATTAGTCCGAATTCTCAGTGGAAGCCAAAAGTTCCTCCGGCTCATTGTGCATGCACGTGATCGATATCAGATCTGCTTATTAGCCCGCGCGAGCTTCCCTTTCCGACCAATGAACATCTAGTGTGAGTGATGTAACTCGACAACGATAGACACCGAGTTGGCGAAGGGGAGAAACGACGCCGAACTCATCATTTCCTAATTGCTTCGACGTTTCCTACCTTCCCTTTCCAGCCCCACCCCACGACGAGTTCCTCTTTTCTCTTTTTCTTTTCTCTCTTTCTCTCTCTCTTTCTTGTTCTTCGCACTTTCCTTCCTTTCCTCTAACGTCTCTCCTTCCATTCTTATTTCTGGTCAAATCACGAGGAGCAGCAGCAGCACCTTTACAAATTGCATTTCGCCTTCATCTATCGACAGAAGCAGCCAGGCAAAGGCAAATAACGACGGGAAATTAATGCGCCGGGGCTATCGTTAGGAGTGTTTTCTATGCCTGATTCGGTTTTAACTTCGTTATCCAAACTACAAATATTACAGTCGATGAGAAAGACCTTGCCCACCTTTTAATGGAAATGCTGCTGGGGAATAATATTGGCGGGGGAAAGTGGTTTAAAAAAAAAAAGGAAAACATTCATTCCTCTTTATTCTCTCGAAATTGTCAGATAAGAAACTCTTTCAATTGATTTTCTTTCATGGTTTCAGCACAAACTCAATAAACTGAAAGTTTCTTACTCTATTTGCTATCATAAAACTTAGATGGAGCATTTCTTAGGCAGGATCTTCAAGCCAATTTAATGGAAAATTATTGTTGTAATTGTGAGCTGATTCTTTCTCCAAGTAAATTAAATGCGAAAGCGTAGCACAAAATACAATATTAGCATAGAATAAATCTGAATAATGCTACTTTGGAAACTTTAAAACATAAGATTTTTTATTTAAAACGAACAGGATACTTTTGTCTATTCAGCAAACTTATTAAGCAATTTTTAAGGTGGACTTTAGTGTTCAAAAAACTGTGGACACTTGCTGATGAAGGTAGCTTAGCTGCTGAAATGTTCATTCATGGAAGTAAACGTGGTTTCTTCATGGCTTCGCTTTCGTACAGACTTTAATCGTAAAACTTTATGTACCTGGCATTACTTTCCCTTGAATATACAAAGGTGTGCAAATTGTTAGACAATAATTTTTTTACGTAGTTTTCATATCTTGAAACGGTCAACTGATTTGCAATGCAATGATATATTTTTTATATGCTAACTATGGTTATAGGTTTTCTCTTTAAAATAATTCTGTTCAAAAATTTTATTTTATAAAACATTTTTTCCTTGAATAAGATTTTCACATTAAGTATTTCACTGATCAACAAAAAACATTTTGGCCGGACTTTGGCAGCTGTTTTACACTAATTTCAAATTATAATCTTAAATTTGCTCTACCAAAATCTCATTTTTATGCTATCGGGATATCCAATTTTTACATGGTTATATCCATTCACTCACATTGATATGCAGTCACTCTCACAACTTTGTGCTACGGTTCATTAAATGTTTGTTTCATTATTATTGCAGATTGTATCTTTTCTTATTCTTATATGTATGTCTGTTTAGCTATTCATATATGAGCATAAATTTGCTGTTTTTATTTAAAATGCAATATTTGACATTTCAAAAACCTGATATGATAGACAAAAACAGATGCCAGATTTGGAATCAGCACCCCAAAATTACCTTAAAACTATTGGAATACCTTATGCCAGAAAAAATGTGTTGACCAGTGTTTTGTTTTGTCTTCACTCGTGCGTTTTTTCCCCATAAAACGTGTTTAATTTAAGTGACATTTTTTATAAAACGTGGTCATTCAACTTTTCTTACCGTAGTAGCTCGATTTGAAGCTGGGGCGTAAATTAAAGCCGGGTATTTGTCTAAAAAGCCGGTCTCGAGTAAAGGTCCGATCTACGTGGGATACAGAAACCACGTTATAAGAGATAGAGGATGATAAAGAAATTTATAATAATGAAGCGGTCATAGCCAGCAATTCCAAAACAGAAGACAAAAACATCTACTAGGAAATTTCTGCAGTTTATTCCTTTT
>JAHWFO010057280.1:6849228-6906691 GCA_023313115.1 Rhysida immarginata | reverse complement strand
TTTTACGGTAGTTAGACATTTGTGCAATCAGTGATGCTTATAAAATAAGTTCATGGTAAAATCACCATTGAAAAAAAGTCCTTGGTTGGTTTTCTGTTAAAAGAAGGCTGTAAATATCGTGTCAATGTAAAAGTTTTTTTTAGAAAAAGTGGGGACTGATTTTTTAAATTTTTTATTTGAGTTTAATAATTTGCATTTCTATATATATATATAGGGTAAGTCAAAATGATGGACCCGATTTCAGAAGTTTATTCTCGTCGTTAGTTTAATCACGGAATTGTTTACATAATAGTCTGTTCTCCAGTCAATAGCATTTTCCTTAATCGCTCGCTGCTCGAAAGTGAAAACATGTGCTTCGAAAGGTTAACTTTTACAGTTCAGTTTCCACGCAGTGTTTTCACTTTCTAGCAGCAAGCGATTAAGGAAAACGGTGTTGACTGGAGAACAGACTATCATGTAAACAACTCTGTGATTAAACTGACGACGAAAAACCACAAATCCACAATAATCATATTTTGAGGCATTTTGAACGTTTACCTTTTGTAGCACATGTCTCACAATATCATATGTTCATTAGATTTCACAGAATAAACTTCTGAAATCGGGTTCATCATTTGATTTACCCTGTATATAGGACCTAGAAGAAGAATTTTATGATTGAAATTTTACGATCGATATATAAACGAGGGATATTAAAAAAAAAACCCATGGAGGTGATCGGTCTTCTTATTGTATTTACGAAAGAAATAATGTGAGGCCTTACAGTACAACATTATTTGATATAAACAAACTAGTTTCGACTTTTATTCCTGCCTTCGTCTTGGTACATAAGAAACCCTAACGTAATCTAACTTAATTGCCTTTCTTATTTCAATGGATATAAGATTTTTTTCATTGCCTGGACCGTTTATTGCAATTAGATATTCTGTGTATATGTAAACTTGCTTGTGTGTTTGGTGAAATTCACTTTTTGATGAAATACAACCAAAAACTCCGCCCCCATTGGGATTACCCGAACGATCTTTATAATATATTTTCATAATACAGGGAAAGAGAGTAGAATCTAAGATCGAATCATCTCTCCAATAATTTAGGGGAGATAAATAAATTTATTTTTAAGAATCAACAGAAATATTGTTAATATGATTGATCTTAGATTTAATACTTCTTACATAAATCTGATAATAAAATTTAAGTTTATAGTTCATAATTATGAATCATTAGGAGAAACATCCTCCTCGTTTCCCAGAATTTAAAATTATGACTAAATTAAATACAAACTTCAGCATATTATGTAAAATTATTCTCTGCATTCTCTGCCAGTTGCTGTTACAACGCGTGCTAATACAATTCGAAAATCGTGTTTCTAAGCACGTTTTCAGTTCATATTTTGTAAGACACGAGATTAAGCTTGTCATTTGAAATTATTTATTTTACAGGTTCTCAATCCTCTTTACAGTTAAACTTGTATTGCATTTCAATTTCCCATCACCTCTACAAAGTTTTCGAAACAACGCCTATTAAACTTTTATGGTTTCAAATTGCGTCAACCTTCTTCCAGTTCGTGGAAACCGAATGGATTTCTGATGCAAAATTCGAACGCGCTTTTTCCAGGACCGAGCCCTCTCTTTCGTCGGCACAGGAGGAGGAGGGATTTAATCGCATTATTAAATGAAAATCCCAATAGCAATAAATGTTTATACCACTGACCTTTGTATTCGTCATAATTCACCGGCAAATCAAACGAAAGAAAAACAGAACGGAATGTGGAATGGTGTGACGGAGATTTAATTTCTCTCCTGACTTCACTGCTTGGCTAAAGATTTTGGTTACGATTGGAATTGCTTTATAAAATAATATTTATAAAAGAGCCATGTAATTAGAATCGCTTAAAAATAGAATTTTTGAGGGAAAACTTTTTAAAGCAGGCGCTCTTTTTTTACAAGGATTTTTGGGAAAACATTTTTAAAGATCCGTAGGAAGAATGAAATTTGCCGACGTGATTTGCAGTGAAGCTAGATGCATCTATTTTTTCTTTTTTTTAAAGTGAATTATTTAAACAGCCACGCAAACTCACTCCCATAATTACTTTTATATAGGCTATAAACTATTTTGTTATAGAGAATATTTACAAGAAATAAAAAAAAACTGACTTAGCGGACTCTCATTATTGATGTGTTTACAAACAAGATTTATTGGAAACGTTATCGTTTATTAAATTTTCTCGACCCCGCCAGTGCAAAATAAAGAATTCAATAATCTGTGGAAATATTTATTCTGATAGTTTGCCTTCGGCTTGTAAATATTTCTTCATGCGTTCGGTTTAAACCACGGTGCAGGGAATTCTCCACCTCCACATAGATTTCTCTCTCACACAAGCGGAATTGCAAACTCTGAATTTTTAAAATCCCTTCTATTGTGTATACAGTGTTTTCAACCTGGCGCATTTTAACGCCTCCATTTTAAAGATCCCCTCCTCCACATTGATACATTAATCAATATTTAACAGTTAAAAAAAACTTGCTTTTATAAAGCAGATATTTCAAGGTAACATCTGCGCATCTAAAACTCCGCAAATAATTTGACAATGGTCACATTGTGTGTCTTCAATTGAACGTATTCTTATGGATTTTGCTTCAGATAAGAAGCTTTTTATAAGTAAAGTTCACTGTTTAAGTTAATAAAAGAAAATCTTTTTATTAGCATAATAGTGTGTTCTACCCCACTGCTTAATATGGTGTTCTTTCTCTGTTTCACAAAATGCTCTCAACATCTTGTCTTAGTTTTTTCTTCTTCTAAATATTAAAAATCTTTAATAGTATTTCTCAAATGCTTGTTTGCTCTTCGAGCAAACTTTAGCATCACTTCCTCCCCACCTCCTTGGAGACAATAGACCTGATCGACACGTCACATCGTCTTTCCAGTCTTGCGGTGGCGCATGAAAAAAACCTTTTTTTTTGTTCACCTTTGTAGAGTAGCCTACGTGTGCGGTATTACTGTGTTTGGACTTTTAAAGCGATTCTTCCCTTAAAAATGCAAACTCAATTTTAGCAACTTGTAGATATTGGAAAAATGCATAATCATACAAGGTAAATTTTGTTTGTCATAATGCTATTAAGATTCATCCTGGAAAACTCTACGAGTTTGCTGACAACCCGTTTACCCATAAGGCATTTAAATTTTTAAATTCGAGTTGAAATGGATTACTAAATTTACTCATCGTTTCCAGTGCCCCTCTTTCACGTTAAAATTTTCCGTGTAATTAATTGGTTTGTCAGTCTGTCTATTTGCCTTCCGTTTTGCGAATTGAGATTTAGCAAAACTGAAAATGACAGCGGAAAAAATTAAAGTGACAGAAACGTTCCTCTTTCTTCGTGATTAAGAATTTGCTAGAAATTTGAATTCATTTTGTTCATCATTTCGGAAATTAAATTCTCTCTTTAGTGATGTTTTTTTTTAAAATCTAAACCTTTTATTATCCTATTTAAATCAGGTTTACTAATCTTCTCGAAAAATAATTAAATAATTGTAGAATAGATTTAATGAGTTTTTAAGCTAGTGCATATTTTTTTTTAAATTTACCTTTTCATCTTCTGTTTATATAATATCAATAAGGATTCTTTAACCTTAACAATCAGATTATTTTCGGTCATGTAAATTCCTTGACATACAAGACTCCAACACGGTCGCGTGCTTGAAAATTATTACATTATTTTAACAACGTCAGTTTCCTTGCGTCTCAATTTGTAACAACGTTTCACCTTCTACTGATGAACAGCTTCTGATATATCTACAAGGTCTTGATGGAATTCTCTCCAGAAACTTTAAAACATCCGACGCCTTCTTTTTTTCCCCTCTCTTATTATTTTATCTCCTTCCACCTTTTTTCACTTTTCAGCCACTTGTGTTATCCTCTTGAGTCGATGATCTCTCACTTTGCAACCCTCGCTTCGCTGTCCCCTTTCCTTCCTCCTTCAAACAGTTTTCCTCTCCATTTCTTTATTCGCTTGCAGGCTTTCGGCAATTTCCCTCGAATTCGAACGCTATTGAAATTCAGAGGCAAATAGCAGAAAACACATGCGCGCACGCACACACACCATGCGCGCACGTATACTTTGAAGATAATAAATCAATAAATTGGAACGAAAACAAGTTTTTTTATTTTTTTATTTTACACGTTTTTCCCATAGTAAATCTTCACAAGCATTATTTTAGCATCTGTAAAGTGACCTTAAAATAGTTTTCATAAATTTTTTTCGTAGCCGAAATCTTTTTAGACGGGAGGATAAACCTGGAACTTTCATTTTGCTAAAAAATTTAATTAAAAGAAAAGTGAATGTCTGTTCTCTGCAATTTTATTCTGTTACGATTGTTCCGACAAATGAAAGCGAATGTTTTTTTTTCTTTATTGAAACTAATAATTTGCATTTGCGCTTTGCGAGTATAGCTTATTAAATGCTAATTATAATTTTATAACTTGTTTTGTAAAGTTTAGGGTTGTGGATTCGGCGGTAGAGTTTTGTTTAGGAATTTAATCCTTTAAGTCAATTTCAGTGCGGTCATAAATTATTGAGGGCAATTTAGTGAGGGCATAAATACACCAAACAACTTAACCACTTTTTTTTTTAACCAATGGTGGAGTTCTTTTAATCTGAACTAATTGAGACCAAGGTCTGTTCGGAGTATCAGATTTTCGGGTTAACCGTAATGCTAGCAGATTTAAAGTGTCTTTATTGCAGACTCCTGGATTCTATAACAACTTGATGAGTATATACATGCGCGCATATCACAGAGTGATGGTGGATGGTGAATAATCCGAATAAACGTTTCAACATATGCACTATCCATTCAGTTTCTTGCCGTATGGTCCTCAGTATGCTGGGGTTATTTTTTCCTTAAGCATTCTTGTTGCGTAAATACGGTCTTTCACAAACTTTGCATAAAGACATCTAGGAATGTTAAATCAGGAGATAGATGTACATACGGAAATGGTCTTCCAGGTCCAGTTCAACAATTAGAAAATTCCATGCCTAGATTGCTCCGAGGATTTGATCCCTTTGTGGTGTGTATCATCCAGTTAAATGTAAGCGTAGATTTTCTAAAATTTGATGTGCGAGGGGCGTCCAGTAAATATTCGGATTTTGTCCAGACAACCGAACACAAAATTACTGAGTTTAGCATCTATTCCAAAGTGAACTGTACATGTCGATATCTGATGGTGGATGTTGCAAATATCAGCTGTTTTCCAGCGTTGTTATTGAGGATATCGTTCTAGCAGTTAATTTCAGTGCAGGACCAAAATGTGATTTCTGGTGAAAGAATGTTCAAAATCTGCTAAAATTTATCGTCGACAGTCATGTGTGTTTGGAGAACAGGCAGTTCTTTAGTGTTTGAATGGTATAAAGGTCGTAATCCATCCAGGATGACCCTCGGGGTATGACAAACACGTTTGGACTGCCCATCCGCGAATGCCTCGCTAAGACAACGGAAAGCAGTTGTCTATATGCATTGTTTAAGTACCAGTGAGGCGTCTCTCACACCTATTAGATGTTTGCTTCTTTCTAAGAGTTCTGATTAAGTTGGAAGATGGCGTTCATGGCAGAGAATCCGTCCAAAGATAATCTGCGTGCTGTTATTCAATTTTTGGCCGCTGGAGGGCGTCAATCAATGGAAATTTTTACGAGACAGAAAGCTGTATACGGTGACTGTAATCATTCTCATACGGCAGTGGTTGAATGGTGCAAGAAATTTCGACAAGGAAGGGGATCCATGAAAGATTTAGCCCGTTCAGCTCGTACACGTATTGCAGCATCAGTTTGAAATTGCTTTACGCGCCAATAGGCGCATTAACGTTAGGGAACTTTCTGAAATGTTGAGAATCTGTGTGGTAACTGTTTATTCCATTATTCCGACGACGCTGACGTAGAGTTTGCTGTTACGCAATGGTTTCGCCAACAACCGCAGGAATTTTATCAGAAGGGTATCTATAGATTAGTGCCCCAATGGGACTCATGCCTTAATGTACATGGAGAGTTCTTTTTGCCTAATTTAATCTTATCTAATCTAAATTCTTTGGAATAAGTTGAAAAGTGCTATTTCACCTGGTAAGTACATAAAGTTGGAAGGTCATTCACAAGAAACGTACAGGATGTTGCATAAATGTACTGGGTAGCCTATTCTTTCGCTTTAGGGGCCGCTTCATAAAATGATAATTGAGAAATTTATATTCTGTAGCATGTAAAGACATAAAAATAATTTACAAAGACATAAAAAAATTACATCTATGGACGACAGCATATCATTTTAAATAAAATCTAAGTTTGGAATTGCTGTTCTGTTTGGAATCAACGGGCCAGGAACTGACGTCACTACTTAGTTTTCTTGTTAAGTAAATTAAAAGTAAAAATTAAAAATTAAAATTAATTTTTAATTTTAATTTTTATTTTTAAGTTTTCATGGAGAATGTTTAATTTTTAAGTATCATGAAATAATTGGCTATTTATTGGACTGCATTTTCATTTCATCGAAATTTTTATTGTGAACTTTTCGGACCTTAATTTCAAAATTCAAATTCTTCAAGACCTTCAAAATTCAAAATTTTTCATCGTTATCATAGTTATCATTTCATATTGTCACCTTTTAAACAAGTGCCGAGTCAACAATGAAGTTCGTTTCTACCAGGTGTGAAAATTACTGGCAGGACAGTGACTTGAGATTACTTGGACTGTTAGAAGCTTTGTTATTTAGTAATTCTTTAAATTTTATTAGTTTTAAGTCCCTTTTTAATAATATTCTTGTAATTTTTTATGTCTTTACATGCTGCAGAATATAAATTTAAGATATGAAGTCTCAATTTCCATTTTTACCAATTTCGGCGTAAATGGGTTAACAAAATAAAATTTCCCAATTATCATTATATGAAGCGGCCCCTCAAGCGAGAGGATAGGCTCCCCAGCAATACTGTCCTGTATATTTTTGCAATACCCTGTACAGCATTGTCCAGGAGTCTGCAACAACGACAACGCTAGACCAAATCTGTGCCAGTTAATGACCAATTGTATTGACATTGCCACACCCGTCTTAAAAATCTGATTTGGCGCCTTTTAACCCTCTGAAGGAATATCTCGGAGGACAAAAGTTTTATACGGATGACAAAGTAATTCAAGCAGTTTTAAAGTGTTTTCAGCAATTTATGGCCATCCTGTACTTATTTTACTTTATTTTTCTGTTTTATTATAAATAAAATTATAATGAACTTAAAGATTGGTGGAATTACCTATAGATTTCTAATCATCTTTATTTTCCATATGTGCCCATTATTTTGCTGCCTCTCTTAAATGATTCGATATTAAACCAATAAAGCCATTCTCCATAAATGGTTTAGCAAGAGCACAGAACATTCAAAAATGCCTTTGATGATGATATGAGTAATAAACTGTTATAAAGAAGCGTGGCATAAATTCGTTTGCTTTTATTGTGTCAGGCCAAACGGGCAAAGCGTGTATTTCACACTCCATCGTGAGAATTAGTGTGTGAAATTGACCACTTAATTTAAGATCGGATTTGTGATCGAGCAGAAGTTGTGATCCCTACCCGAGATAATTGCAACATTTATCATCCCACGAGCTTAGCTATAAACTTTCACTGTGCAGACAGACGATCGACCATTTGAACTTCACTACGGAGTAATAGTTTCTTAAAGAAGCCATCGTCCTGTAATTTATTTTTGATGAGGAGAGTGGAAAAAAAAATAAAAAAAATAAGAGTCTGGATGGGTTCGATTCACTCATTATTTCTTGTCCAATTCGAAGTGCGAACAACTTTTCATAACGGCGCCTTTCGCTAACGACTTCGACGACAATGTCTTCGGGGACTGTGGGAGCTATAAATTTTTGAAAACCATCTTCTTATTCTTTTTCTGATGTTTTATTATTTTTTTTTGATACACGTCTCGATTACTCATTACGTTTTCTCATTGCAGTCAGCTCTGGCCTTGGCAGTTTTTTCCTTCTCATAAATTCCATCAGTGTTTTAACTATTAAAGCCTTAAAGCTAATATATCATGCGTTATCTTAGCTCAGTATCAATAAGATGCTTTATTATGTTTTTTAAATAATAAAAATAGTTCTTGAACGACCATTTTATATAATGTGAAAAAAAATTCCCTCCAGAACAGCAGTTGAAGTTGTCAATGAAAATGCCATTGTGATGAAATCAGACGTCTGCGATAACGACAACTTTAAATAGGTTCTCATGGTAAAAAAAAGAAGGAAAAAACTTGTTTATTTATTTTTTTAAGTCAATAAATAAAAAAAGCGCCCTTGAAACAAGAAGTAATTATAGGAAACGTGAGTAAGTCTAGGCTTCTTATATGTCTTCAACCCTGTTGACGTGCAATATACATTATGAGCATTTTACGTGACTTTCCTTCGCTTCAATGTTATCAATAAGGATAAATTTTAATGGAAGGGGCGTTTAAACGAGCATTTTAATATCCCTATTAATTAACTATGTTGTTGCTTTAAAGTTCTTTTTTTGTTGCTTCCTCGCAAATGTTATTCGCGTCTCTTTTCGTCTGAGCTTTTCTTTCTTGCATAGTGAAGAGCAGCACAGAGTTGACCGACTGGATTGACGGCAAACTTCGCAAATTTCAGTTTCATTATAAAAGTTTAAATTTATCATAAATAATTTAATGACTGTCAACAAAGGCTCTTAACGTTCGAAGATGGAACGTATTTTATTCATGGTGCATTAAATCAAACACGAACTCAAAAACAACATACAATGTTTATAATGTTCTCATAAATTTATTAAATAAACCGTTCAAGCGAAACAGAACGTCGATTCTCTTTGTTTAAATTTTCATCAGCTACTTTGTCCCTGTTATAACACTCGAAATGCAAAATAAATTCTTTTGTTAAATTCCTCCAACCTTTGCGACATCCTGCAGGTCATTTGGAATGTTCCAATCTACTAATACTGATCAACACAAGTTTCATTGTCAACGGTTTTATGACTTATTTAATTTAGGGTTGCTGATTTCAAAAATGATACTAGTTTTCCTGTATCGGCTATAGTTTATGAGATATCGGAACAATTGCATACCTAATGTGGAGCCCAAAGCTTGTCCTGGTCTCCAAGTTTCACATCAAAATAGGCTAAGTATGCTTTTTTGACAAAGACTGTGATGTTAGTTCTCAATTTCTGTGGAGTGTACTCTCCACAAATGTAACAGAATACATCAGGATTGCGCAAGCACTTTCGGCGAGAATAACTTGTTTCCTGCAAAACCAATAAAAATGATTTCAGAACAATGATTTAATAGTACAATATATGCACAAAATGAACAAAAGCAAGAAACGCAGATGTATACGGTTATCACTTCCTTGGAGGGAATACTTTGAACCCCGAAGAGTGCGTTTTTTGAATGCCAGATTTTCGAGATTTGACTATATCTCAAAAACTAGAGCCAATCGAACAAAACCAATGTCATATTTGGTTTCTGCACAACAATTACCTGCAGTTGTTGAAATACCCTTGTCAATCCAAAAGTATTTTTTTTTTGTTGACTAGTATTACCAAAAAAAATTTAAACCGCTCTTCTTTACGGTTAGAGTATTCTCGAAATTTTCTCTCTTGGAATAAAAATGAATTGGCCATTTTGCACTACTTGATAATTGCTTGAGAAAATAATTATAAAAATAAATGATAATAGGCTTTTCATGCGTCGTCATCATTGGATTCAGGTAAGAAATGGAAAGAGTGTAGATCAAATAGGCAATGCAGCCTGATGTGATATATTGGTTGGTGGAAAAGAAGTTACAAACGGGGACACATAATCACAGGATCCAGTCAAAGATTCAGTGTCTGCCATATCAGCAAAAGTGGACACACTGAGCATTTTTGAATTATGCTAAAAAAAAACCCAAAAAACTTGAAGAGGTTACTTCTATTTCAGTGCAATAAAAGGGGGTATTGGTGATTGTGGTGGATTTCTAAAATGTTCCATGGCTTATGAATACCCTGTATAACTAAAAGCTTGCGATTGGCCATGTATAAAGGAAGGAAAATTAAATTCTTCCACAACGGTGTCGTTGATATCTCCAATAAGCTATTCTTGTACAAGATTATTATTCGGGCCGTCCTGCTCTCTAGCATGCCAGCGTGGGCGATTATCTGCAGAAGCAGATGGAGTGAGCTTCATCGTTTCAGACTGTTACCTTGAGGCCTATTCTCAAATTGACCGAAAAATTAGCCAATCTACAGCGTTTTCAAAGTGATGCCCATATGATAATTTATCCAAAATCTATTGGTGAATATGAATACAGAACATGAAAAAATCATACGCAGTAACAACGATTTGGTGACGGGAATTCTGATTCATTCACTGAAATCAATTGGCATGTGCAGTATCGAACGTGTGGAAATGAAAGGCTACTAGCCTTTATGTAGATAGTCTTTAGTTTGTAATCTTGATAAAACCCAGAGTAAGCGGCCAAATTGGTCCGCAAATTTTATCTAATTTCTCCCGTTATATATAGTAAGGCTTCCATAAACTTCATTAAGAAGGGCAGTATAGTAAAATCTATCTTTTATAACGTTTGGTCTTTTTATGACGTGACTGATAATCGTCAATCTTATTTCCCCGTCGTATATCAGGAATTGTTTACCTCAGTGAATTTTCTGTAGTACCTGTTTAGGAAGAGTGAGTTTAATGGAATTACTACTACAGTCTACTGTTCGATTATCGAAATTCTTTCCCTTTTTAAGCGAGTTCTTATGGGTTGCCGAAGCACTGAATTCGTCGGAGGGTAACTTCAGTGTCCGTAAGTGAAATCGAATTGAGCTGTTCATTTAAGTAAGGAACAATAAATTGAGAATTTTGAGAGCTTAGGGAACTTTAAAGGCCTCCTGAACAGATAGTGATGAAAATTGATACCGTGTTCGATAATGAAATTGGCCCCAATCCGGCAAGAGTTATTGGAATCAGTAACAATTCTATAGAGGGCTTGTGCATAATTTCAGTGTCGAGTTACGTATTTAGTCGCTGTACTAATATTCATTAGCCATTGAAGAATGGACTACAATATATAAGCTTTTTTGAAGAACTTAACGCAGAAATGACGAATACATTTCAGAATAACAAAAAATCGATGAGAAGAGGGGTTTAAATGTCAGTCTTTGATAATTGCTACCTACAAAATGAAATTCTCTTACATATATGTTAGCTTACTTTTCATGCTGCATACAAAACCATAATATCAATTACAAACGTTATAATACATTAACTTTAATTTTGTGGTGCATATTTTAGCCCTTAATAATCAACTAATTTTGCTTTGCTAGTTGAACAACATTCGTTAAAATATATATGTGACAATTATTATGCTTACTGGGATTTTGTGAAAATTATAATGTTTGATCATCGTCGATATTTTTGTTTTATTTTTCATCCGATACTGCATTTTCCTGTAAATATGATTTGATATCAATATTTTTCTCGGTATTTGATTTCAATATTTTCCTCGAAAAATCATCGACCGTATTAAAGCTATATTAAAATCAGTCGATTGGCTTCCGCGACTATGCAAGGTAACTAAATTAGGGATTACGTTTGAATACTTTAATTCAAATGGCAGTTGATAACTAGCTACGAGGGGCGATTGATAAATAAGGTCTCCATGGCTGTAACTGTTTTATTTTTTAACCGATTTTCAAAATTCCTTTTGTATCTTATACTCACATTTGTCCTCTATGTAATGCACTATTCACTTTTCGACATAGTCCCCATTCCTTTCCAAGCATTGGACCAACGCGTGACTAGTTGGGTGAACCCGTCGGAGAGGAATTCCGGAGTTGTTGTCGGCACCAGGATTGAATGGCAGCGTTTACCTCGCCGTCAGAACCAACTCATGTCCCTTAAGGGGCTCTTTCTTCTTTGGGAAGTGGTGAAAGTCGCAATGTGCAAAGTCTTTCAATTTTGAACTGCAATCTTTCATCTTTGAACCGTAGGCGCTTCAACGCCTCTGGTGTGTGGTGACTCGTGTGCGGGCGGACGTTATCGTACTCCAGAAGAGGGTCCAAAGCTGCCATTCAATCCTGGTGTCGACAACAACTCCGGAATTCCTCTCCGACGGGTTCACCCAACTAGTCACGCGTTGGCGCAATGCGTGGAAAGGGATGGCGACTATGTCGAAAAGTGAATAGTGCATTACATAGAGGACAAATGTGAGTATAAGATACAAAAAGAATTTTGAAAATCGGTTAACAAATAAAAAAGTTACAGCCATGGAGACCTTATTTATCAATCGTCCCTCGTACTTTTTAACAAATTTTCATACAGAAGCCAAAATACATCTTGACCAAAACTAGACTTTCACTTTAAAAAATGTATTCCTCAGTACTCTATAACCGTAATTGGGTTTTCTAAAATGAATTTAGCTATATCAAGTGGTACAACAAGTTACTGGACAAAGACTGTACTCATAAACATACATTTAATATCGACTAAGGGTTGTTATGCAACAATTTTGTTAAAAAGCGTTGTTAAAGGGTTATTGTTTCCAATGGATATGTTTATGAACATCACCATAAGAATCGTTTTCTTATCGTTAATTTTTTCCCTTGGGAAAACATTAATTAGTCAGAGGAGATTCGCAAAATAACCAAAAAATTTCATTTTACAAAATTGATGAAGTTTATGTTTTTTGACACCCTAATATTTAACAGTCGTATTAGTAACAATCTGTCAGTTGACACAAAGTAGCCTATATGTTCATGAACACAATTATCTTCAGCGACTTTTTTTATCAGACGACATAGTAATTAAGTTAAGATTAAGTTAGATGTTTGACAAAAGCATGAAATGGATTAAAAATCGATAAATTATGAAGAGATCCTTTTACTGATAAATTTCATGTTAATATTAATAAACCTATTTCATGCAGTGCCTCAAAAAGCACCTTTTTATTCGTTTTAGATTTGAATAAATGTAAATGCTATTCATTAAGTGTTATTTATATATTTCATAATACGCATATTATATTTTTACATATGCAGAGTTATTCAAAATTTCTTGACATAATAAAAAAATTCGCAACAAAGAATGCATTCAGAATACGCCCTGCATTGATATGAATGTACATTTATATGTAAATACGCATATAAATGGTTCTGTACGTGTATGATATGCTTATATCTTTTGTTTAAAGCTTGAGATTCCTACAAAATGTATGGTAACACTCCCCATTATTATCAGGAATATATTTTATTATTTATAGACTGGATTCGTTGATTGAAATGCTGAATCCAACGTAATGACAGAAATTTAGCATACGTTAATATCCGCGTTTTCGAATTTGCACTGTCTTGTCGAAACTGCCAATCAGGGTGAACAACTGCCAAGTGCGGACTTTACTTAAGCAAATGCAAATTTTTTATGGATTCGATACATTGAATGCATTACTAGAATTGGTCTTAATAGAGGCAAAAATCATTGGTTTATGGTGATAGATTATGATCTTTTATCGTGAATCATAGCGAGAGCTTAATGCTTTGTTCAATACTTAAATTAATAGTCCGGTAGAATACTTGCTATATGAATAGAGACAGATCTAAATAACTTAATGTGAAGGTACACGCGCATTCATAAAATATTTTTGAAAATTATTCTCATGAAAACGGCAAGTCTCACTCTAAACTAACCGAATCCTGGAGCTATGCCTGTAACATTTGGTAATTAAGATCAAACACGAAAGGAAAAAATACCGCGACCTAGATTTGGAATCAGAGACCCATAAACATCTAGTTCGATACCTTTACCACTGGGTCAAATGTCCTAAAGATTGCTAATTAGTCAAAGTGGACACCCAATGATAGAGCAAGCATCCGATTCGTATGTCGGAATTCCTCCGTGATCGAGAATATTTGTCACGAGAAAAGCTTTAATGTCGAATGATGGAAGCATACAATATCGAGTACTCTGGCACCAGATTAGTGATGGGCAAAAGTTAACTAAACTTTAGTTAACTAATTATCTATAACTAACCTAATTAGTTAACTCTTAGTTACAACCTATGATGGGCAAAAGTTAAATAATTTTAGTTAACTATTTTTTATAACAAATAGTTAGTTATAACTAAACTAATTAGTTATAACTAAACTAATTAGTTATAACTACACTAATTAGGTAACTATTAGTTGCAACTACTAGTAATGAAACTATATTTAATAGAGTATTTCAACTAAAAGTCAACTATTTTTCTTCCCCTATGAAAAAAAAACAAGGCAAAAAAAAAGGTTTCAAGACAAATTCACAATTTACTCACAATTATACAATAGGAAGAACACTGTTCTTGCTTTATTGCTTTCTTTTTTTAAGAATAGACCTTAAAAAAACAAGCTCGTTAAATCTTTTGTCTGATAGCTTACATCTCCGTGGGGTTAATATCTGCCTGGCCATTGAAAATAGACATTCTACAGCTGCACTGCTTGGAAAGGTAGTGAATGAATGATTCCTTCACATGTCGGAACCTATGTAACAAATTAATCGTATTTCTCCGGAGTGTAGATAATCACGTACTTACTCAGCAAATACCGCTCATTCCCTCCCCATTTGCCTTTCTTTTGGCAACTTGAAGGTAGCTGAAGAGGTTGTCGTTGTCGTCATCAACATCATCTACAGTTGCACTTTTTCTTCCATCATCGTACATGCAACAATTTGTGTCTTCGCACTTGAATTTTTTCACTGCCTTTACCAGTTCAGTTTTTAATGTACGATGCTCCTTCTCATCAAATAGAAGCAGTTTATACTTTGGGATCAGTATAGTCCCAAGCTTGTAATCCAGTGACTCTTGTATCGGTCCCATTCTGCGTGTGAAGTCTTCAAGTAGAGCCTCAAGTAATGGGCTACAAACTGCATCCTGTCTACTGTTCTGTCGTTTTTCCAGAATTAATTTTAAGCCTTAGGCAGAGGGAATGAAATCCTTAGGTAGATGCCTTCTTCTTTCTCCAGCAGCAATATCAGGTCATTTATGGGCTTCATTACACGAAGATAACTCTGCAAAAATGACATGACAGTTTCAGCTATTTCTGGTTGCTTTAGTGCGTTTGGCACAAAGCTATCTTCTCTAGTCCAATGTCGCAAGCTCTCTTTATTGCCATGTAGTCCGATAACTATCTCGTTTCAGTTGGATTCAGGAAAGCAAGATCTGTTACATCCAATATTGCGTCACTTTTCGTTGAACTTCTGCTAAGTGCATTGGACAATGCTTGAACCTTCCCGACTGACTTGTCGAATACACGTTTGTACTGCTTATCATTTCGTGCATTTTGAGCATCTGCCGTAGCTATCAAGTTGATTGTATGGTTTGCACACCTCCTTTGAGGTGGAAGCACAACAATGTCACCCTCTTCACAGGAATAGTTAGGTTCACGTTCATCATGTGCGTCAAAGAATGGTAAAATCTCACCTTGGTCATAAACTTTACTTGATCTTCCTCTTCATCAGATTTATTTTCAGATGAGAAAATGCGAAATGCTTTACTGAAATTTGATGCATTATCTGTGACACAATCATGAACCATTTTTTCTATGCCAAACTCTTTACATTGAATAACTCTCTGGCAATGGCCTTGTATGTATGCGATTCTTTGAACCTTGCACACGTTAAAACATACGATGACCTACGTAGAGTTGACTTATCAATAACATGCGCTATTACTCCGAGATACGCTCTGCGATGAGAAGTCCACAGACCCGCTGTTGTAGAAATAGTCTTCGACGCTCTGAAAACTTTACGCACTTCTTCTAATTCCAGCTCAATATTTGAATCAATTATTCTTCCTACAGTTCGTCTACTAGGTAGGAAATTGTTTGGAGCTAGTCCTTTGCAGAATATTTTAAATCCAATTCTCTCAACAGTACTCATTGGCATCATATCCTCCGCGATTAAATCTGCCAACATCTTTTCAAACGTTGCCTGGCGTATCTTCTGGTTAAGTGTATGCTGTTGCAGTTGGTGGGATGCTATTAGTTTCTTCTGAGTCTGCTCTGGCTGTTCAGGATCCATATAACTTCTTCCTCTCTGTCTCCCTTTTTCAGCACTGAAGTTTGCGTATTTAAAACCATGGGCAGTCTGATAAATAAAATATATAATTGATACATTCCTTACTTCTCAAACCTAGCTACTTGTACTTCGCGGAGTAATGCTTACCTTAACGTGTAGATGAAAATTACTGGAGCTCTTGATATTTCTTTTTACAATTTTTTCTGCAGTACACAATTCACATTTAGCACTAAAGTTATTGCCCTCTTTGAGCACCTGAATATTTTCGAAAAACGTTACAACAATTAAAGAATCCATTTTTTGGGGCGTGTGTATTCCACACATTAATTTTCCTTTGTAATAATTTTCCTTGAAACACATCTTGATTGTTCCATTTTCCATAGCAGAGGGATAGGGCAGAAGGAAAAAAAAGGAATATGCTTGTTTTTTTCATGAGAAAAATAAAGAAAAACAATTAGTTCACTTTCATAATTGATTTGTAACTAATAGTAAACTAATTAAAGTTATAACTAATTAGTTTAGTTATAACTGCAGTAATAGAATAGAATGTAAGGAATCTTCTATTTGGTTGCCTTGTAAAAAAAAAGTTCACTGGTGCAAATCTTTTTCACCACGCGCCCCATAATGTTATATAGTGTGGGAAGTGCGTTAGTTTTATAGAGTAGAATACGAGGGCGTATTGAAAAGTAATGCCTCCATGGCTGTAACTTTTTTATTTGTTAACCGATTTTCAAAATTCTTTTTGTATCTTATACTCACATTTGTCCTCTATGTAATGCACTATTAACTTTTCGACATAGTCTCCATCCCTTTCCACGCATTGCGCCAACGCGTGACTAGTTGGGTGAACCCGTCGGAGAGGAATTCCGGAGTTGTTGTCGACACCAGGATTGAATGGCAGCTTTGGACCCTCTTCTGGAGTACGATAACGTCCGCCCGCACACGAGTCGCCACCAACCAGAGGCGTTTTCGCGTGACTGCAGTTCAAAAATGAAAGACTTTGTACCTTGCCACCTTCACTGCTTCCCAAAGAAGAAAGAGCCCCTTATGGGACATGAGTTGGTTCTGACGGCGAGGTAAAAAATAAAGTGCTCAAGTAATCCAATGGAAGAGTTAAAAACTAAATTAGATGGATTAATTAATCACACAGACTGAAAATGTAATGATATTTTTGTGCATCAAGACAACATAGAAAATCCTGATACAACCGTTGATATGGTCAGTTGTGTAATTTATTATGTTTGTGGGTACCTAAGTAGGCATATGATAGGTTTTGTTGCTTATTTGATGCTAAACAAGTTTGTAGTTGGTGTTTTTTGTGTAACTTTTATGATTTAGTAGATACGATTGGCATATGTCCTAATTTGCATATTGACAACACTCTAAGTCCCACCATAAGAAAGAGCACCCTCAACTTCCTATTCACACCCTTTTGACTCACCCCGTATTCTACGAGATGCTGAAAAATATTTTTCAGAGCATGTCAATGATCCAAGTGTATAATGGCACTGTAGATTACATTTTCTGCAATATAGAACTTTCATTTCCGTGTAACGAGTACATAAAAGAAATGTTAGCTTATGTAATAATTTATTATATATTATTACGATGACACCAATACAGCAAAAGAGTAAACTCTGAACTTGGAAGAGAATCAAAACGTAAACGAAAATTTTCAAAATTGCTTTCATAAATCAATATTTTTGAGAAATGGTTTATCTACTTTTTTATTTTATTTACTTTATTGATTTGTAAAAATAAAATTTTTATTGAAAATAGGCGTGGTGTTTGAATATTAGGCATGGTATTACAATTTTCAAGTTTTTGTCATTAAATAAATGTGAAAAAATGTGCTTGAAAGCATATTACCACTTAAATTTTAACTCTATCAATTACAGTTTTAACCCAATAAACTGATGGTGGCAATTGACTGCACTAGTGAAATCTTTTTGCTTATGGCTGTATTCTTACCTTCTATTCTACTTCTGTGGTCATAACTAATTAGTTTAGTTATAATTAATTATTTGTTATAAAAAATAGTTAACTAAAATTATTTAACTTTTGCCCATCATAGGTCGTAACTAATAGTTAACTAATTAGTATAGTTATAGATAATTAGTTAACTAAAATTTAGTTAACTTTTGCCCATCACTACACCAGATGGCATCGTTTATGATGTGGCTATCTTCTTAAACTGGGACAAGGTAGCCTATAATAGCTGGTCTTGGATATTTGCTTGTTAATTGGTTGTTTGGTTGATTTATGGACGCGTCAATAGCAGTAGTCATTTGTACTTTGTTTGGAATAGAAAGTTCATGTGTAATCGGAAATGTTCCCTACTTTCTTGGCTATTCTAGGTAAACATGTTTTCTTGTGGCTTCCATTCAAGTTTAATTTAAAACCGCATGCAATGAAACATTTATGAAGACTATAAGAACAAGAGACGAAAAAATATAGCAATATTATGAGGATTGTAGGAAATGTGCCCCTTAAACTGGAGAAAGATGTGGGTACCCCATTCGATAACATGGAAATGTGATTTTAAAGCACTCTCACAGGAGTACTTCAGCAGATATTTGGAATCTGACTGAAAATGCAACAACAATTCCACGTTGTATGTATATCCGATATAATTCATTGTTCTTGGACTATATTCGTTAAATATTCGTTAGAATCATCAGCGAATTATGTTCTCGTTGAAAGCAATTTATTTCTCTTCAGCGAAAACGCTGCGCCTAAAACGCAGGGAGCATCGCATTATAGTATTCTTACAAAAAAGTTTGTTTTTATATGGCAGAACTCATCATTTGAAGGTTAAAACTCGGTTAATAATTGCATTATTGAATTATTGCTTAAAAAAAAGAGAGGAAAAAATTCCGCGACCTGGTTTTCCGAGTATATCTAGCTCAGCCTCTATAAATGACAGCAAGAGGCTTTAGCGATCCCTGGTTTGAATCCAGGTCACGAAATTTTCCCCTTAGTTTTTAATCTTAATTTAATTATCTATGTTGAGCATAGCATCAGTTTTCAACCATCACTTTATAACATTATTGCTATTTGCCATGCACTTTAGTGACACAAGCAGTTAGTGCTTCTAATTATATTTGATGTTCTTAAATTAGATATTTAGAAATCTAGGGAGCATTTTAGAACAAGCAAGCACTTTAAATTAAAATTAATTTTACCTCGTTCTTTAATAGTACTTGAGAAACGGTCCACTGAGAATAGAAACCGTTAAATCGTTAAGCAGAAATGACACAGGGAACTTTGGTGGTTACTTGAAGAACTAATTCAGGCAATACCGGAGTTTCTGCGTATATTTAGAAACTACTTAATGTGGAGCGAAATTCAAATACATATATCTCAAATGAATATATCGCATTTAAATTCCTTTTAATTGTTGCAGAAGTATTTTCAGGTATAAATTCGACAAGCAAAGATTCGGCATCTAAGAAATCGTTATTTTTTTATGGTATTTGTTTTATGTATGTGCGATGAAATTTTCTGTAGAATGTTATTTTTTAATGTGCTTTCAAGTGGAAAGCGAATTATTTCTCTTCATAGAAAGCGAACTGATTATGTAACAGATGATGACTTATAGCCGAGACTATGATGAAAAATTAGATTATCGTGCGATGTTGGTCTACTAAACAAGAAATTAATCCCCCCTGGAGGAGGGTATAGGAAAGAGCGGAAACTCTGAGTTCATCGATTTTTTTTACCTCTTTTATCCGCACTTTTTAATGTAGTATTTAGAAAATGTATAAAAGAGCGCTATCTTCTTTCGTTTCTCATCATATCTGATCGAATGACATATCACATGCCTTTTGTTGCCATTTGAAAACGTTAATAGTTCTAAACACCCGCACAACTCCGGCCCCAATGGGACAATGTGACCCAAATTTCATAGTAACGTAGACCTTGCCTAGAGGAATCTGCATACCGAATTTCACTCCCATATACTCTAACTCTCACCCCCTCTAACTCTAACCCCGTAATTCCAACCCCAGTAGGTCAATTAAAACCAAACTAAATAGTGAAGTAGGATATACCCTTGGTAAAATATATTCTCAATTTCATTCTTCTGCGTCAAAAAACGTAGAAAATATGAAGATGACAGACAAACGGACATTGTAAACCAATTAGTCGCTCTATTCTTCCGCTACTTAATGCAATCTGTGTGGTCTGACTTCTGTTCCCTTCGTTTGTAATTAGAATCATTTTATACTTATTTACTATGTTTTGCCTACAAATAAGTAAATGAACTTTAATATTTGAAATAAGGGGAATTTCATAACTGTATATAACAAAATAAATTCCAAAAAATTGCTAAAATATTAACGAATGAAGTTTATACGAATTGTATGTATGTGCTTGCCAGGGGCAAAATATGGAAATTGCTTTATAAAGATCCCCTTTATGCAACTAACGATCTTCCTGCAAGCATGAATTATAAATTATTATTTGAACAACTGTTTGCAATGGAAGTTGGCAGATATTCGATATTATTCTGTCATGGGTATAGGTAATTATTCCGAGTTTTAGACTGAGTTGGTTCTTGTTATTTATAGTAAACCTATAAATTGTTTCAATAAAGTTAACTGTTAAAATAAATAATAAATTTAATAAATTATTCTAAGAAAATTATTTGTCAGAAATTTTTTTTAGAAGCTGAAATTGTTTATTCTTGGTTTCTTATTCTACATAAATAAAATATAAGTTCAACTCCATAATTTTCGACAAAAAATTGATTAGATTTTATTATCGAAAACCTGTATAGATCTTTTATGAAATTCGAATTTAAAATCTTTCCTACAGTGCCCGGCACGAAAGAAAAAGGAAACTGGCGCATGTGGAAATGAATAAAACTCGTTCAACCAATCAGAAACGGACAGTAATCAGGGCATTACTTACTACTGATGCCAGGAATAAGTAATACCTCGTTTTCACTCCGTTTCTGATTGGTTGAACGAGTTTTATTCATTTACACATGCGCCAGTTTCCTTTTTCTTTCGTGCTGGGCACCATAAATACCCTGAACATATTCGGATGGGAAAAGGCAACTAATTTTTTTCGAAGGTGTGGCATTTTATTTTATTTTTTTATTTTATGACTGATAACTCGGTAACTCGTTGTTACATGAGAAACCCATTGTTTTGATTTAGTAAAAAATTACAAAAACTAAGAAGAAAAATTATAAAAGTCCAAGACAATTTTTAACAATTTTGTAGTCACAAAAAAGGCAAAAGTGTATCAATATTTTTCAAAGTGTTGCACTTCTTTGTCAACTCACTTTTTCCTAGCTACTGAAAGGTTCATCATGTTAATTTCGTAAAAGTTATTTATATCATGTCAGGACTTCGGTTTTTACTTCATTCGATTCGAATTTCTTCCTTCCCAAAGATTTTTTTCAATGGTCCAAACAAATAGTGGTCACATGGAGAGATACCGAAGCTGTAGAAAGATATGGTACAACGTCCCAACTCATTGTTCCAACCAAAATTACTAAGAAAACCATCATATTTCGGCCACAGAACTTAGACACCCATTTTGCAAGCCTTGGTGAATTGCAGCTTATTTGAATGTTTGCTTATTTACATTGCCAACGCTTATGATATGAAGCCAGTTCACAAACTGAAATTCTCATAATGCTCCGCATGAGTTTATTTGTCTATAGCAGTTGCTGGCCTCGCCTCATGTGGTTTACTTTCTACGCGCACTCAAATTAGATGAACGGGATAGATAGGTCTCACCAAATTGTGCTTGAAGTCTGCAGTGAATTTCACTTCTATTTCTTTGTTGAGAAAATTTATGCTAATTCACTGTTCCAATAACGCAGGCACAGACACCGTCGTCAGTTTGTTTTTGCAATACGCTGGTTGAGCCATTGAAGAGGCAGTTCAGTGAGCACGAGAAGCCAGTTTTGTAAAACGCACAATAACATTAGGAATTTATGTAAGGGGAAACTCCTAGGAAAAAGTCCAGGACGAAATCCAACTTCCCTCAATATGACGAAAAAACCCCTTTCTTTCAACGATATTATTCATATATATGTTGCACGCCTTATGAATTGCAAAAGGGAAATATTATTTGGAATGATATTCATAAAAGTTTCATGGTTGCGGTGCAAAAGGTCGCGATCAGATTTCTATGATGTTAAAATTTCCGTCAAAATTTTCGAAACGGCAAATTTGTCATAGTGTCATTCAAAAGCCATGCCAGGAGGAGTAGCAGATAAACAGATGGACGAGATAGGTAATATGCAAAGCAAGGTTACACCCACGGATGATGGTTAGATTCGCTAAATAAAAATACATGAAGTTAAATTCAAAAATTAACATATGAAGAATTTCCGAGTTAAACTAGGTCGCAGGCTTTGTTATAAATGGGTTAGTGATCAATATAAATGGAACTTGTAATCAATCATCTTTAATGGAACTAACATTAAATCCCATTTCTTAAAATGTTTCGTTAGCTATCTTTGTCTTCATACATTTTAAATACCGTTTAATTATATAATAGCATCAAAAATAAGGATGGTTTCTGTGTCGCAAGGACCTCACTCTTGACTTCTAAATGCTCTCAAATATCCTGCAGTAACGATAGACAATCTGGACTTCGCCGAAATCTTAATAGTCTGGACTGCGTTATGTCAACTTGGAATTTCAGATTTTCTCGGAATCCGAATCATTTAGTTGTCTGTCTTTCACGGTTCGCTAAATACACTCTAATCTCGTCTCCCTTTTAAAGAAACCCATACCTTTTAAAGACTTAAATCGAAAGTTTAAAATATGAAAGTAATACATCATTCTTAAAATTTCCAATCCTAAATTTTTCCTCACACGGTCCTCAAATTTTTTTTAATAAATTGTAAATTATATAAAAATAGAGCCCTCGAGAGTCCGATATGGTTAAAAACCAACAAGTGGGAACCCCAGGGCTCAAAAAAAATTGAACAATCTGAATAAACAGAATAACATTACAGAATTATAATCAGAATAAATAATTTCAAAATTAAAAACGGAATTAGTAAATGTTAGAGTTTAGGGCGCCCGGCCGGACTTCTTGTAACAGATCAACCCTAAATTATAATCCGATACTGATGAACAAGTGAGATTGACCTTACCTTTTATTCCAATAGGCGCCTCAGTCAAAGATCAGACTGATTATATTAGATTACCTTTAAAAAAATAACGAAATTTAAGTTTTCCTTATCCTCGATTTGTAATTGTCCCTCCATCTCAAGTACTGAATTTCTTTGAAACATTTAGAACTTATCTACTATGAAACGTCTGTATTCATTTTAAACGAGAAGGGTAAACAATTCTTTAAAAAAAACTAAGATATAGTGTACACATATAAATATAAGTTTCACTTGTTTGGAGAATGAAGTACTGTATATATTAAGTACACGAAGGGGTTATTAGGCACTTCAAAACGGGAACCTTTGTACGACATCACTTAGTGGACGAAAAAGATGGTTGATGACGGAGGTTGTTGATGAAAAAGATGGCTTCCCGTAATTGCCAACCGAAGCGCTAAAATTAAGCAAATGATAGCAGTTTTTTAATGGTGGCACAAGAGTGAATTCTTCTCAGAACAAATAGCACAAAAGATGCCTCACTCTGCTCTTGCAGGAGATGACTATCGCAAGTGCGTAAAAAATAGTGTCATTGGAACGATTTAATGGTTGGAAACATCCTGCATGGTCAAATGAACTAATTTCTGCGTTATCTCTCAACAGCACGGCGATACTGTTGTCCATCGGGTCCATTCATTCATGATTACACTTACCCCTCTGGAAATATCATCTATCATCAAGAGAATGCATCATGCCACAAGGCTCAAAGTTACAATGTGCAGTGTGATTCATGTAACATGGCAGTGAGTTCAAGGTGTTACATTGTCTGCACAACCACCATATAGTCTGCACAATCAACTCTATAGATCATTTATAGAACGAGCTGAATGCAGAAATGTTTCGTACAATCTGTGAAGTCAATGCCACGATACATTCAAACTGTATTAGATGCAAAAGAGAGAATCTACACATCACTAGCAGGATGTTCCTATATTTGCATGACATCCGACAGATAAGAATGCAGAGTGTTTCCTAGTACAGATAATTTCTAAGTTTACTGTAAAGGATGGTCACAAAGTATTTGGACAAAAGTTGACAAGCGTTAAGTTTATAAGTATCTGATATTTATTTTCGACTAGAAGCGAACCCACCCGATTGTATAATCGGCAAATAACCCATTGTTAGATAACCCATTGTTAGATTTTTTCTTTGTTGTGACAACGTCCACCATCGCTGATTTTATATAAATGATTTGTTCGAGAATGCTGCTGGCCCTTCTTATTATCGTCTGGAAGACTCCAAATCTTTGATTGTTTTACGGATAGGATGGGATTTAGTTTCCCGCCATTCTTAATAGATCTTAATAGCTAGCATAGATCAGAAATTCTTTGTTGGTCTTGCCTTTGGGACGCTTGGTGCGTAGTCTTCTTTTGGCACGACATTTTGGCGTAGTCTTCTTTTGGTACGTAATTTTGGCGTAGTGGCTGTTGAAGATGACCTGCCAAAAAGCATACTTGTCGTTTTTGTGGTATTGATTGGTGAATCGCACCAAACTCGTCAGCATTTCTTGATATACACCTCTTTGGAGAGTACTGGCCACAAATGTTACTAGTGAACGGTTCCCTTTAGACGACAGCACTAACCAAACAGAATTTTTCTGAAAAACTTCAACTGCTTTGAATTTCACATGTCCCCTCTTTACTTGCGAATAAAATTACCGAGTTTTGATCGCTTGTCGAAAATGAGAAAGGTTTTTGTCCGTTATGTCTCTACGAAGTTTCAAATGTTATTGGAGATATGTTTTGGAACCGAAAATTTGTTGGCTGACTCCGACCAACGTCACCTAAAAAACAAAGCCTGATTACTGCATCATCAAACCAGGGCAGACAATCCAATCTTCATTGTTTAAAACAAACGAAAAAATACCTGTTGTAATCAGTGTTTTTTAGTTTGTTGAAACAATGAAAGTTGGATTGTCAGCCTTCGTTTGATGACGCAGTCAGCAAGCAGTGAGCAGGCCTTGTTTTTAAGGTGGCGTTGCTCCGACCCGGCTTTTGGCAGATTTCTTCAATTGTAGGTGTATTCTACTTACATTGTTAGTTTTGATGGTCGACTTTGTATTGTCAAGTCTTCGACTGGAAAACCATTTTCAAATCTCATAATAATGTTGTCCATGATTGTCTGAAGGATTTTTCTTGGTTTCATAAGGTATGACTAAATATAGGTTTTGCATATTCATCCAACAAAGCGTGGGTGCGTTTTCGTAGCCAGGTCCTTTTTACATTCATTGCAGACATTTTTGATATCATCAAAATATTAATGAAACGAGCAAGCAACGGCCTACCTGACCGACCTTGAGAGGTCCTACCCTCATACCTATGCAATATTCAAATTTTGTCGACAAACTTTGTGACCACCCGTTATATAAATTCCGTAATTGTAACCACCCATACCGTAATTCTCGAGTCATAAACATCGACGCCATAAATAGCGGAACAAATTTTTTACAAATTTTCCATGTGTATTTTTGATACGATCTAATCGAGTATTTACTGTACCCTCGTATAAATATAATATAAAAAAGTACATCTGTAAAGTAAATCCTTATTTTTCCTTAATTTTGCATACTGTTTTATGATCTGCGTTCTTATAATAATATTTCTAATTCAGAGAAGAATAAAAGTCACATGGGTAATAAAAGTCACCCGATGTTAAGTCAAAGTACGGTGATTGGAGCACTATGGGGATTCGTCAGAACTGGTTCATAAAAGAGGAGTGAGTTATTGGCGTGTTATCATGATACAATCTCTGAGACCTGTTCTGTCAACTTTGAGGCCACTTTTTGCTTACTGACTCACGCAATCACATTTAGAATTTCCAAGCAATAGTATTGATTGACTGTTTGGCTTTGAGGCATCCATTTACGATACACATTTATATTGATATAAAAAAAGTTTAACATGATCTTCACGTTTGACCTATCCTGTATTTCCTTCTAACTTCTATTGGATGATTGACGCTTTATTTCTCTTCCTTATTCAAATGAAAAGGATTAAATTTAGTATCAGCGTGAATCATACCTCGTTCTTCTTCAAAAAACATATGATTTTTTTAAACTTCTGTAATTGCTGGAATAGATTGGTGAATTTTTGAAATTGGTGAATATCATAACATCTTTCGTACTAAATCGATGTTCTGCCTATTTTGTTTGTGAAAAAACGTCTTCTCTATAAGTTTACTACTATGACACTCCATGATAAAATTTATTGAAAAGGTTTTTCGAACTTTATCTTAACGAGCAGTCAAGAAAGCGCACTTGTTATGATGGGAAGCTTCTATAAGAAAATAAAACCAATCAGTATAATAAATCATATTTAATATTTATAAAGAAAGCAGGTATTCAGGCATTAACTTCCCCGGTGTAGTTAGAACTTACCTTCTGGTCTTTTTCTTCTATGGATAATTCCGATAAATCCAACATTTTTAGATACGTACGGAAAGAGTAATGCGAAGATTTACTCGTAATCTTCTTCTGTCTCAGATTTCACTTTCTTGAATGCCTTCAATACGTCAGAGAAAGGTGTCGTGTTAAATCCTCAAAAATGTTCTTTTAATTACTGGTGTTTCAAACCCGGTCCCTTTCTAATCCGTCGCCTAGTAACGGATCGTTCGTTCTTGTCGATTCGTTATCTGGACTTCTGCCAATTTCTTTTGATCCAAGCTTGGATTTCAAACAAGCCTTGGGCGACTCCACTTCGTTATTTCGGTAATTTCAATGGTTAGTCTTTTTTAAGCCTAACTAATTTGTCCTTTCTGATTGAATTAAAGGACATTGAAATTTTCATAACACTGAGAACTATAATATTATTCTGCACTTACTCATTCTTTGCCATGCTCATGGTACTCAATTTCTGTTCCTCATTTGGGATTTTGGAAAAGGATTATTTTTTAGTCGTCGATCAGAAATCTGTGAGCAGATCATAGACAGATAAAAGTGGAGAATAAACTCAATGAATTCACATCACTAAATACATGTATATTAAACTACATGCATGTAGATTAAACTTGACTACGTAAAAGAGCAGACCAATCATTGTTTAATTATGGAGATATTGCTCATGACTATTAGCAATGATACCACTGATAACTGTTTGCGCAATCTGGTCATTGATTCTGATAGGGAGGTTCCTTTTGGAAATAAATTCATTGCTATATGCTGCTACTTTAGACAGACATTGCCCGTAATCCCACACTTTGGGCAAAGGTATAATCTGTCAAATGATCTCCTTTATCTATTTAAAATAATTACATTTTCCATAAATGAAGATCAATATCAAATATTGAAATTACCCAAGGCGTAGTCCGCAAAGCATCCAAAAGACATGAGAATTCGACATGAGACGTACAAAAACGGGAAGGGAGAAAATTGTCTTCTCCAGGTACTGAAACGTTTAGTCTAAGCTTATGGATTGCAATGGGATAAGTTATCTTAATCGAACTAGTTGCAATTGATGGACTGATTAATGTCTAATTAGGAGTGATAAAGACCTCATTTTTTGTTTCTCGGACTACTATGGTCAGATGACTTTTCCGCGCCAGGGCCTGTCTTTCTCGTTGGCTACGGATTGGAACAGATGACGCAAGATGTTGTTTGCAAATATATTTGATGTCATTAACCTAAGGTTTTATTGATTATCCGAGAAAAGGTAAATTCGGAATATTGCTTATTGGCATTTATGTGGCACTGACAGAGAAGTCACGCTATTATTGAGCAAAGATCTATTGAAATTACTTCTGGTCATTTAAGTAACATGGTTGTTAAATCAGAAATCTCACATACCAGGGCAACACGTGTATGGTAACTGTTAAATATTAGTTGGAATTAGTAACTCAGAATGAAGAGTCCTTTTGTCGCCTTCGAGGGAATTTATGAGACTCTCATTAGATCGACGCCCCCCCTCCCCTTGTAAAAATCTGTATCTACGTGTTGATCTTTTATTAAAGAACTTAATTGTTGAACTGTGCTAGTATCTTATTCATCTTGGTCAATTAATGAAATTGACCCTTACCCAGGATCATCTCTCGTCGTCCCATTGGGGTTGTGAAGAAAAAACTTGTAAAACATTTGAAAAAAATAAGAAGGAACTGTGATGTAGAAAGTGATCTGCCACATGTATGATTGAGAAGCTAGTGTATCGTTAAAAACGGAGTATACAGAGTGAAGTTCGCGATTTCGAAAAGGAAATCCACACTAAATCTTCTAATGATTCGGATTCCGAATAATGATTTCACTCCACGAGTTTTTGGAACAGATAGGGAAAAAATAAATATGTCTTAATATCCTTATATGCCCGGAAGGATTCTTATGTCAGGAGGCTATATCTAGACGGGGCAAATTTCGTATCTTGCACGTTTTTTGGACTATTTTCATATAGACTTGATCTAGTTCTTTACTGTGGAGGAAGATGGCAGCACCTTAGAGAAGTACTGATTTTCATAGTGTTTATGTGAAGTATTCGGTTTTTTTTTGTTTATGTCACCAGTTTTTACATACTGTAACGCGGGTTGCTAAAAAAACAAACGATTGTATATTGAAGCACTTTTGGAGCAATTGACGTTACTATAATTGAAAGCATAGATGTCTTTTTTTTCGGATCATGTTATTCTCTCATTTTGTAGAATGAAATTATTATAATAAAGTAAACAAGTATTTCTAAATATAAACAAACGTTTATTTTAATTTCTTTTTTTAATGCATAAGATCTACAGCATATTAAACTTCTATTGGTAAATTTTGTTCTTCTCTATGTAAAACTTTCATCATTTTATTATATCGTATAAAAACTACAATACTCATTTCAAGATTTATATGAAAGTGAATTTATCTTCTTCAATTTCCGGCTACCCAGTGATCCTTCATGTTTTTTTTTTATTTATTTCTTAACTTTTCCGGTTTTAACTTTTTTTTAACTTTCTTAATCTTATATTTATGATAATAAGAGTATTTCACTATGGTTCTTTCTTAGTTGCTTACTTTTATTTGCTTTGCAGTTACTTCTTAAGGGGAAAAAAGTACCAAGAAGAACACCCACACAAAAAATAAATGGCTACTATTAGCATTTTTATATCTCTTTTATTTGCATTTAGGAAGAAATAAAAATTAAATTACCTCTTTGTTTCTTTAAAAACATTTTTATAGTGTGTTTATTATTTCGAAATGTATGTCTACATTTTTAAATAATGTGTACGAAAAAAAAAGAAAGATAAAGCGTAAAAGAGATTGTGAGTAAGTGTGGCTAACTTGACTCCATGAGCAAGTGTTCGTGAACTGTATTTCATGGGCGATGAAATCAAAACTTTCAATTTGTCCTAGAATTCTATTTTTATATGATAATTACGTCCTATTTTTCGTTCCCTATAACCTCCTTCTCATACTGGCGGTCAAAAAAATTAGCATAAAGATTAGATTTTAAAAAAAAATAGAAGGCTAGATGAAAGGTAATCTAAAACGAAGTTCCCTTTTTTTCTGTAGAAGAAAAGCTGGCGCCAAGGGAGTTATAAAATCGATTCGATGACCAAGTAAACATAATGTGAAACGAAAATTTCCATTCAAAGTCCTGAATAATGATTTCAAAATTATCAGTTGCATCGTGCTCTTGTCCCGTGTTCTTAACAAGCTCAGCTTAACATAAAATGTATTTTTAGCTTATTATTCCCGAAGGAGGCCAGGCCAGTTTCACCTTGAGGACTCATTATCCTGATTTACGCGAAACATTTTATTTAATGCTATCAACAATTTCCTTAAAGTTTTAGAATAGTTGTAGGCGATATTAATAGATGCATGGAATCGTAAATTCTAAAAAAATTGTATTTACAATCTAATTATTTCTTAATTCCATTTCGTTTTCAGTTGCTCGTGTAAGAAAACCTTTACTTCTGTTCAAACTTGAAGAAGCAATAACTTTCATTAATGATATAATAACTAAGATTTAGTTTCTAAAAGTTAGAAGATGAATGGAAATGTAAAGGGTGTTCATAATTAAAGTTCACATTTCAAAAACTCTATAGCAGTCAATATTGATCAAAATGAACCTGAACTTTTGTATGGGGCTATGGACTTTTGTGGTAAAAGAAAAAAAAAATTAGTTTTCATCTCGCCAGTAGGTGGCGAAATTGGTGCTTTGGCAGTTAGAATAAGCAAATTTCAAATACCCAAAAATTTACATCCGACAAGAAGAAGCCGTATACAAGCACACATCTATAAAATGAGTTAATTCAGGTAGACAGGGATTAAAAGTCTAATGTCAACATTACCAAAAAGTTCACGAAGTTGTTTTATCACAACAACAACAGCTGTGCTTTAATAGCTTTGCAAAAATTCAGAACTTAAAAGAACCTTAAAAAGGTCCAATGACTGCAAGCGGTTTAAGTAAACTATTTCATTGTAAACGACAAATATCTTGATCGAAATTGCTAAAATTTGATCTTTATATCATTCTTGAATATCATAAAGCGCCCATTACGTCACCTCCCATTTGATCATCAAGTTAAGACAAGTTTCTGAATATAGCTTCTCAAATCGAACATAGGTATTTAGTATTTTTAAGATTATTGTTCGTTGTGGATAAATCCAGTTTATGACTCTTTTATGTAGGGTGCGCGAAAATTCTGTTTCACAAACTGACTCAGTTTCACAAACTTTGCACAAACTCATTTCATCTAGTGTGTTACTCCCTTCTTCTACCTGCTGAATGATGAGAGCTTCGCCCTCAAAAAGCGCTTCTAGGATTAGGTCGTATTTTTCTTTTTTATTTATTTTTCTTTGTCTTTTTTATTATTTACTTCTTGTTGTGGTTAAAGAGTCAATTATTTCTTGTACTGTACCTTGATTCCTGTCAAGATTAAGGAAGGGATGAGTGGCCTGTGGGAAAAGCAAGAGTCCAAAGATCCTGTGTTCAAGTTCCAGGAGTAACTAATGAGTTTTTTCCTGCTTAATACCATTTGCCATGCATGCGAATTATTTCATGTCGTATCCATATCCTGTTCTGGAAAGTTACACAAATTACCATGAAGACACCAGTTTCCTGTCCAATTTGTATAAGAAGGCCTGTTGAAGCTGAAACCAGATCAGACCAAAGCACAATGACACAGTTCAGAAAATGATCAACATGGTTTTCTGCTTTGGTGAGACAAGGCAAAATTATCAAGCAACAGTTAGGTTGTATCAAGAAAGATAGCCTAATCAACGCCATCCAACCCGTCGTGCAATCAAATAAATTGTACAACGGTTTCAAAATACAGGAATTGTCCATCAGCACCAGCGTCAAGATCGACCAAGGACACAGACTGATGAGGAAACTACAGCAGTCTTGGCAGCAGCTGCTGCAAACCCTCATATAAGCAGCAGAGCAATTGCTACGGATGTTGGCTGTTCTCAACGAACTGTTATCAGGATCCTGCATGCACATCGTTTATCCCGTACATAGTCAGCAGGAACTATTGACGTCCAGTTACATCAGTCGCATCACCTGCAATTGGTTTCTTTGTCGCCTTCATGATAACCCGAACTTTGTTGACGAGGTGTTATGGTCAGATGAAGCCCAGTTTTCCCGGGATGGAGTTGTGAACAGGCACAATCTTCATTATTGGGCAGAAGAGAATCCTCGATGGCTGCGAGAAGCAACACATCAAGTGAACTGAAGGATAAATATGTGGCGTGGGATGTACAATGGCTCCATTGTGAGACCATACTTTTATGAGGGAACTCTCACAGCAGAACGCTACAAGGATTCTCATCATTGTAGTGATGGATTTTGTTGATGCTTTGCCACTAGCCTCTTACCACCACTTGTGGTATCACGATGATGGAGTACCAGAACATCACGGATTAATTGTTCTCGAACGTTTGCAGATGTTTCTGGACAGATGGATTAACCGAGGAGGACCAGTTCATTGGCCACCACGCTCACCTGATCGGACGCCACTTGACGTTTTCCTGTGGGGCTACGTCAAGGACAAAGTTTATGCCACACTACCCACCTCACAACAGGATCTGCAACAACGAATTCAGGAAGCATGCAGGGCGACAACACCAGTCTCATTTGTAAATGTAATGGCATCGTTGAAATGCTGTGCAGAATTTTTATGATGCAGGTGGACGTTACATTGAACACTTCTGAATTAATTATAAAGACTTAATTTCTATACATGACTGTTTGTAAGCAACAAATAATACAAGAGTCGATTGTCCAATTCCAGAGATTGCAATGAGGTTTTTGGGTGATCCGTTCATCGGATTTTGAAATTTTTTTTTGTTTTGTTGCTTATTTGATGAAGAACAAGTTTGTAATTTTTTTGTGACTCATTCAGTGACTCATTCAACATCATAACACGTGTTCACTTATGAGTACTAACCAGCACTTGTTAAAATTTTGACTGCGTAACTCGGAAACTTCTCGTTGGAATTCGATCAAATTTTAACGTTGTACAGAGTTTTATGTACCCTGTTATTCCTCCAAATTTCATTAATCTAGGGCAGTGTTTCTCAAACTTATTTCTATGAACGCCCCCTCAGCGTATATAAATTTTAGTAACCCCCCCCTCCGTCATTTTAAAGTCTGCCTATATCAAGGAGATTATAAATAGCGTATAAATAAATTTGGGAAGTCCCTAATTCGGAAGAAGGGAGCCATATATAGTGATGGAGCGATAGGGCAGTTGGCCTCTTGTGAAGAGCTTGCATAATAAACTGCTCTCACCATCATTTAATCATAGAAGTGAAAGGATTTATAAATTTATAAAATTCTCTTTTGCTACTGTCATCAGTGATACAATTATTTTCAACCTCCTATGGAGTATAAAATAAAGACAAATGTGAATAAAAAATGATTGTACGTGACTCCTGGTAATAAAATCAAAGTTGCTTTTCGACATGGTCACTGTAAAGATCGAGATATTTTTCATACCGGTGGACGAGTTTACCAATAGAAGTTTGCAGTCAGCATGTTGAAATAGGTCTCCACGACGTCTTGAAGCTCTTCGTTGGTACAAGGCTTATGTCTTCTGGAATTGTTTTGATTCATGACAACGCGGGACCGCATACTGCAGTGGTATCGTTATCTGGTACAGAGGGTCCCTTCGAGGGGGTTTTGCACCATCCCTAAATCTTAACGACTGCTGTATGATGGTCGCAGCAGCCGGGACCGACGGCTTTACGTGCCCTCCGAAGCACGGGGGGAGATGGAACTTTCCAGGTGGTCACCCAACCTGTGATTAGCCGCGCCCAAGGTTGCTTAACTCCACCATTGCATTCAGCAAGGCGAGACACCTGGGACACGGCTGCCCCCTACTGCAGTAGTAACCCAACAGATTCTTGAGCAATTTCAAAGAGAAGTGTTTCATCACCCGGTATACAGTCCAGACCTGGCGCTGAAAGATTTTCATCTTTTTCGAGAGCTAGGAGGACAGCACTATCACACCAACTAAGAGTTTCGAGACTCAGTGGAGACATATCTCAACATGCTGGCGGTAAACTTCTATGAAGAGGGTATTGGAAACTTGTCCACCAGTATGATAAATGTCTCAATCTCTACAGTGACTATGTCGAAAAGTATTTTTATTATTCACACTTGCTTTTATTTTATGCTCCATCGGAGGTTGAAAAAAATAGCCCTTGTATTACATAAGCTCATACAAATGAATCCCCCCATTGCCCACTTGTTACTTAATGCCCCCCTACCGCCCACTTGCTACTTAACGCCCCCTCTAATGATCCTGGCGCCCCTTAGGGGGCGATATCACCCACTTTGAGGAACACTGATATAGGCCTTACAGAACCTGAGTTACTAACTTGTTGATCTTGGTGACGGCATTTTTATTTCTGTTCATATCTCAGTTTTCGTTCAAATTCGTTCAAAGACCCATGTTCATAGGACTTTTTCTGTTTACCTTGACCTATATATAACCCCCTTAAATTGTTTTACACACGATTTGAATCACCCTGTAGACTTTTGACTCACTCTGTATAGCTCGAGTTTGAGAAAATGCCGGTTGATTGTGCTTTAGGAAAAACCAATTTCTGCCGATAATCTGCGGTGCTTTGCTGTTCTTCGACTAGTTCACGCAGAGCTTCACATTCGACCACAGAAGGTCATTAAAATCTTTGTTTGTCTTCGAGGCTGGTGTCAGCTTCCTTGAAACGCTTGAACCGTTTATGCCAAGCATTCATTGACAGTCACTGGACTTCCACATCTTTGATTTCTTTCGCAAGACTTTTTTTCAAAAGGTAACGCAAAATAGCCCAAATTGTGTGGTTTCGTCAGACATCTTTAGCTCTGGAAGAAAAAACAACAACAATAAAAAAACATTTGAACAAAGTCAATGAAAATGTGTACATGAAAACGAAGAAGAGAATTATTCTACAAAATAATGATGTAGCATTGAGATACAACTTGCCAAATAAGCTGCTAAAATATGAAGGAACTTTTGACTCAACCTGGTATCCAAGCGTTAGCTCGTGATGTTCGTTTAAATTCCGCTTCGGGTTAGAGAATTGTAAATAGCATATCGTATATTTAGATATGAAGAGAACACAAACAAAATGCAATGAATAAATAACCACTGAAACTAGAATAAATTTGAAATTCGAGTACGTAAGCAGCTTGTCAAATTTTAAATGTAATAAAAATCTACAACTTTACTAGGCTATGATAAATATTTCATTTCCAGACACATAATATGGAATAGCAGGTAGCATCGTGTGTAACGGAACACGAATTCGTATATTGAAAACTAATTTTTTGAGTTACATGTGCATACAATACTGACTGGAATATACAAATTATCTTTCATGTCCTTAATGTCATATTTATTCCTATCATATAAACTACATTTGTTTAAAGAAATAGGAATTTAATCTCTTTGTATTCAAACTGTGATCATCTGGAATATGATCGTTTCCTTTTGAACGTGATTAAAGTATCTCGGATAATGCCTGTTACTGTTCTTAGCTCAAAAGAAGTCGGTTTGCAAAAACCTTTGGAAACACAAGTCAAGTGTTTGCTGGCTTTTAAAGCTTGAAGGATATTGCCTTTTCTACTTCAATGCATTCGTTCTATTAGCTGAAGATTCGAGCAACGATCCGCACTCGAGTATTCTACAAGTTTGCTTGTACGGTAGACTAAACCAGTGTCTGCCAACATCGAGATGAAGTGCAGGCGGCCTGTCAATACCATGCGCTCTATTACATTTAATAGAGAAAGGAAAGTCTCACTATTGCTTAAACAAGCCTATATAGTCAAAAGCATGTTTTTTAAATGTTTACTGATTGTTTTTTATTGCATGTTTTTCTATTTTAAAAATTAAATCATTAATTTGATGTGCACTTCTTTTAGAAGAAAGCTTGAATGTAAAGAAAATTGTCATGCTTCTTAATTACCTAAAACATTATGCTGGAATATAAAGAAATTTTCTTTTTTTTTTAATCATTGCTTGTATATTGCTTGGGAATTTATGTGCTTATACATAAATCAAAATAAAAATCAGTGCATTAAAAAATCTCACGTTTTACACATCGTGATAATGGAGGGGAAAGGCAATCGGCACAAAATGAAATTTCTTTGTTAAGAGTTGAAGGGAAAAACACGAAATTTGTTTTTGCGGACTTTGCGTCTTCCTGTCTAAATGAATAAAACATTTCTTTCAACTCTTTCTTGAACGTTGCCCGAAGGTAATCAAACAGAATTAACATAATAAAATAGAGAGCGATTTCCTTAAACCATTCATTGTCCTCTTATCTTGACATTGACATCATACATATTTAAAACACTGCATATAACTGCTCTTAATTTTGTAAATGTTTTAGTTTCTTATCCTCCAGGTATAAGTTTTACAAATCAATTGAATTCAAGAACGTAAATGGATATGTATTTGGGCTCATTTTAATTTTCGGAAGCAAAAACAAAATGGTCAACAAACTGTTTGTCAACGTTTGTTTGTGGGCAGGGCAGGTAACTTGGCGTATCACTAACTCAAATAATTTGTGAATAAAGATAAGACATCATACTACTTTTCTGAGCGACAGTTCTGAGGTAAGCCCGACAAAATAGCATGTCACATGAATGGGTGCGTAAGTCACCACAGTGGCCTAATATGGCATTACGAAACGCAAACGTCACCCACGAAACTTTAAGGAACTTTACAAAAACTATAAATGATGCGCAGTCATGTCTAAAGAAGTTGTTTGGTTTTCTGTTCATACTATATTAGGATAAGTAAGAAATTCTTTTGCTGAATTTATGGAAAGGTGCAACCATTCCAAAAAGGAAGAATTGTTATCAATTTTTATTTTTATTAATGAGTTTTATTTTTTCCAATTCCCCATATTGAAATAATTTTTCTTACCGAGAACTAATTAGTCTTACTTTTTGGGTTATGACGAAAATGGATATAGTTTATAGAGAGCATAAGAGCATAAAATAGATTTTTTTGTTTACTGATATTTTATATATACATACATTATTTTAACATACATATATTTTAACATCATACATTATCAATGTTCAACATAGTCCCCTTCATACATCCTAGTTCAATGCACTTACACCAGTGCATAGATGCCTTGGGGAAAGAATTCTTTTGGAACAGCTTGCGCTTTTCGGAACTTCAGCTCATCATGAATGACGTGATGGGCTGATGCAATACTAATGTTCAATACTGACCGTAATGCACCTGGTTTCCCGTATCTCATTCTCTACGGATGCAATGTTGTCTTCCATAAAAGTGGAGACTTCTCCATACTTTTGACATATTTTTCGGTATATAATACGCATCCATGTATGATACGCTTTAAAATTATTACTATATTTTCGGAAAAATTAGCGGTTCTCATACAATTCATACAGTTTTGTACGGCCCGTACAATTTCACTGTACTGATTTCTCATACGACGAGATTCTGTATATAATTTTCACGCCTTCGCTAAACAGATATTCCACAATACAGATATTGCTCTTGTTTGGTGCACTATTGTTTACGGTCACTGCCTCTGCATATCCGATACACATGAGTCGTATACGAGATTTTTAATGCAACTTTTCAGGTTTTCCATTGAACGCATTCTGTATTTTGGGAAAATGGCTGATTGATTTTTTTTTTTAAGTCCATGATAGAAGTTCCATAGATTTACAGTATCTAGAACGGAAAGAAGGGTTTTGAAATTATATTATGATATTTGAATACGAAATCATTAACAAAAAATTGATTGAACGAAAAAACAAATAAAGTTGTACTGGTTGTTACTAAAAGCAGGGCAAATTATTTGAAATTATTCTAAATAATGAAATTAAAAGAAGGAAATTTTTTTTCAGTCTCCTGATACCAAAATTTCGATTTTTTTTGCTTTTATTAATTTAATAATACCACCTTATTCAAAAATTTTTAATCTACTTCTTTTCTTTAGAAGAATTATAGAAAGACTTCTAATTAAGTATCTAATTTACCGTAACTTAATACCTGTCTTTTGCTGCGCCATAATATTACATTTGATAAAAGTCATGATCTCAATTCTACAAAATTTAGTTGAAGTGCATTATTGGTGTTTTAAAGAATTTTGAAAATTTAATTTACGATAAATTCCAAAAACACTAGGTTCTATATTGGAATTTCAATCAAAATTCCTGGATTATGATTAACTTTGGGGATAAAATTTTTTTGTAGTTTCAAGCTTTCAGGACTTTCATTTCCTAAACTTGTGCGTTAAAAACTGCTTGCAACTGAAGGAAATTTTTAAGATATGATCTTTATTTCATCAATGAATACTATTTCATTTGATAATATAACGGATAATTTGATAGTTAAAATTGCTTTTTTTTTTTATTAAATATGCATAACGCATTCCGTTTTACCCTTTCGGAAAAACCAATTTTCCACGATATTTGAATTCAATTTTAATGAAATTTTACAAATCAGTTTTTTTTTTATTTCGCCTATAAAATAACCAGGGATATTTTAACCTTGAATTTAGAAAGAAAATTACGCTCTCTGAAGCTGACTCCATGGAATAGCGACAATGCAGCTTAGATAAAAAAATTTTATATATGTCAAATTTAAATAAATTAGATGCATTTGAGCTAATATTGATATGTAATTTTGCAATGTTAAATTTGTATACATTCCATGATATTTCTTTGTAATTTGTGTATTTCGTTTTTATTCTTTTATTTTTTACTCGTATTCAGTTTAATGAAGTCGTCTGCAGATTTGGGTTTACCATCTGCATATCTGATGGAATTAATGTGTTCTTTAAATTTAATGTTAAATTTTTTACCTGTTCTTCCAAAGTAAAATTTATTACACGAATTGCAATTTAGTTTATAAAATTTTTGGTTGTTTAAAAGTGTTTTTAGTTTATTATTTGTTCTGAAGGCAATTTTGAAATTTTTATTTTTAAATTTTTTTTGTAAATCTATAAACTTATTTGCCAAAGAACACTACCCTATCAAAAGTCATGGGACAACCCTGATTTGAATGAAAATGAGACATTCCTTTGCAATTTCACTGTTGGCATTCTTCCCAGCACTACATAACAGGGAGTATGCTATTATGAGATGATGCTTGCGTGAATGCTGTAAGAACGTCTCAAAGAAAAGAGCTTTCAGACTTCCAAAGAGGTACAATTGTTGGGTGCCATCTCGCAGACAAAACTTTTAGAGAGACGTCAACCCTCCTAAACATCCCGAAATCGACCGTTCACAACGTCATCCGGGCATGGAAAGAGAAGGCACCACAAGTGTTTCGCTTAGGACTGGAAGACCCAAGATCATGTCGGCCAGAGACCAAAGGGAACTGCATGCAATGGGTTTTTATGGCAGAGCGGCAGCCCACAAACCTCACATCAGCACCAGCAACGCAGCGAGGAGATTGCAAAGGTGCAAAGACCGACGACATTGGACTCTGGATCAATGGCGAATGATTGAATGGAGTGATGAGTCCCGCTACACCATCTGGCAATCGGATGGACGGGTTTGGGTATGGCAAACCCCCTAGCGAACGTTATCTGCCAAGCTGTGTTGTGCCCACGGTGAAGTTCGGTGGAGGATCGGTGATGGTGTGGGGGTGCTTTTCATGGAATGGGTTGCGAGCAATCGTTTCTGTGGACGGATATATAAACGCAGAGCGTTACCAAGACATTCTGGACAACGCAGCACTCCCATCTCTCTGGCAGCACTTTGGCAATGGCCCTTTTCTGTTTCAGCACGATAACGCACCTTGCCATAAAGCAAGGGCTGTAGGCATGGTTTGATGAAAAGGGGGTTCGAGAACTTGACTGGCCTGCCCAGAGCCCCGATCTGAACCCCATTGAACATCTGTGGGTCGTGTTGGAACGTCGATTGCGCGCTTGTGCGGAATGCCCGAAATTCGTGACCGAACTGTCCAAGGCACTTATGGCAGAATGGCTAAAATTACCTGTCGAAACCTATCAAAAACTTGTGGACAGTAAGCCCCAGAGAGTAGAAGCTATGATAGCAGCAAAAGGTGGACCAACAAGATACTAAAATATGTATATCTTTGAGTGTTTCTGTTAAAGTGATGGTGTCCCATAACTTTTGATAGGGTAGTGTATGTAAATGTTATCCAAGGGGAATTGAAACAGACCATAATGAACATCCTTCTTAATCAGATTAAACATTTCATTCAATAACTCTCCAACAATACCTTCCTCAACAATATAGCCTTTTAAAAAATTATAATGTCCTAACAATAAACACCTATTATGCTATCCTTTTATTATGCAGGGTATCTCACTTAAAGTGAACCAAAAGCCAATTTCTAAACTACAAATATGACAGAGTGCTTTCAATGGAAGAATTATTGTACAGGGTGTTGCAGATAACTACAGGGCAGTATAAGGGGAAGCCTACCTGCTCGATTGCAGGGGCCGGCTTGACATCAAATGATAATTTTATCAAAAACATGACAGTTTTGACAGTCTACTACATGTCCAATATATCAAATTTCTATCGCTTTGTTTTCTGCCCAAGGTACGAACTTTATGAACGTCTTTCTTATGCAGAAGATTGCTAAGATAGAATATTATGAATGTTTAGAAAAACTCCATGCATAACTTAAATTTTGTTATGAATGATGTTAAATATGAGAATGCTTAAATTATCTCGCAATTTCACGCCGTCGTATGCAAAGGAACTGTCGCGATAATGCAGGGGAGAGGCGCGAAGATTCTTTAAGTTAACGCTATTTCTTGCTTTCAGAAGGACGATCATTAAATTCCTGCATTTTTACATCATGTAAAGTTCTCGTGAATTTTTTTTAATCTTCCACAAAATGAGCAAGCATTTTACCTGATGGTAAACAGACGCAGGGTGATTCGCTCATCCCAGGCGCCAAAAATCCTTGCTCTGTTCTCGCTTCGAAAATTTCCTGCTTAGAGCAATGTTTATTCCGTGAAGCTATAAAAAATTAGAGGGAACGTTTGTGTGAATATTCTTGGCTCAGTCACTTTCTCGGTTTCTCTCGCCGTTTGTCTGCCTAAACGCGAATCATTGTAAACGGATGAAAAATTCGTCTGGGTTATGATTCATAGAACTTAGCATACTGTGTGAATACTAATATTTTTTGGTTCAGTAATTCGCATTGTCTGCTATCGTTTTTATACAAAAATGTACTTCATTAAAACTGGACGACATATTCTTATTTGAGAAAAATGATTAAAAATCGCAAGCAATAATGAATAATAACACTTTGCTGATCGGTCGTTTGTTTGCCAAAGGAACGATTCATTGAAAATGTACTAACTGTACTAATTTACATGAAACATGATTCTTTGAACGTTGTACTCTTTCAAATCAACAAATTTGGTTCATTCGTTTTCTTTGCTTCTGCGATCATTTGTCAGACCAACTCTATAGAGGTTTCATCGAAAATAGTACATTATTAACCGTTTTCGTGGCATCATTATTCGTTTTCGTCTTTCATTCGTCTACCGAAAGAATCTGAGAATGAATGTTACCGTAGTTCATTGTGTTTAGAATGAAAATTATGAGCTGGTTGGACGTCTACATTTGTGGTATGACATTTATTAATATACACAACTCAAAATAATAAAAGAGCAAGCGATGTTATAAGAAAAATCCTATGACAATGATGCCATTGAGCATCCACATTACATTACACATATCCACGTTACGGAAATTTTATAGTATTATAAGAAAACATACGATGTGATATGCTTGCAACAAAATATGAATAGCTTTTTTGAAATGGACGTTTTCCAGTGTGTGATCTTCTAAATACTAAGAATCGTTGCACACCTGTAAGATATGGAATTAATGAGGTTATCGCCGTTACTCATTGAGGACAGTTTCGAGTTCGTCAAGAGATCAAAGAAATTTTTGGTGGATTTGTGGTTTATGATTTTATTATTTCTTTTATAGTCGAAAGAGGAGTTGGCCTAGCTGCAATGCCTTGAGAAAATATGTCCTATCTCAGACTATATAATACTGAATCTTGTCTAAGACGCAATACTTGATTGGGTAGATCTTGCGTAGGGAGCAAAATCGTCTGGCAAACTCACTGTATTCACTCGATTCTTCATCGTAGCCATGTTACTGCTAAATTTTTTTGATGTCCTTGGAATATTCCTTCTCGTGCAATATTTCATCATCATCATCGATATTTCAATAAGGAATTTTTTCCTCTAAATAGCCAAATGATATTATAAAAATAAAAAGACCCATGTTGATTTGGACTTTTTTTTTTACTCAAAATAAACTCGGGAACAGATAGTCAATATATGATGAAGAGGCGAGACCCCTGTAATATGTTGAAATAAAGATTCCTATAGTTCTTGTGAGAGATTATAGGCTTTCCTCTAAAATATATGTAGAAAGAGTGATTGGCATAAGTCAATTATATTGGCTATACATCATTTTCAGCCATACTCTGGATCTAACAATTTCCAATTTCAAAAGTTGGTATCAGGTACATACAGATTCCTCCCTTTCATTTTTCAATTAACATATGAACTGATAGAATTATGAATACTCCTCTTGGAGCATGTCCTTTACCTACCTGTTAAACGTTAAGGTAGTTAAAAAGGCAAAATCATCTAATAGTGTAGTAAATGGCATAACAATAGACCAAAAATCTCGTTTAGGACCGTCGGACCATTGTTTCAGATAGTCTACAATACTGCATGTCCGTTCTTATTTTTGCTTACTCAGATCATCAATCCATTTCTGTCAGATTTTGACATTTCTTGTGTCACGTTCTCTCTAAGTAAGAACTTATCGATTGTCAGATATCAGACTAAGAACAATTGGCGAATGTGGCAAACCCGCTAAAACTCCGGAATGCACATGAAGGTTTCACGCAGTGATTCCATTCTATTATTGTAACTTCCCGCGATAAAAAATAAGTACGGATACTTTTTAGACAGACCTCGTATGGGCATAGGATACTTTTTGTCCTTTATCGTGTCAGAAATAGTTTCTTATCATCCCAGAGTTTGTCCCCATTGTTTCTTAATACCCTGCCTACGTGTTAACTTAAAAAAAAAACCTCCCAAAATTTTCAATTTTTTTTTCTTTGAGCACATGAGGTAGTTTTATTTTTCTATATGAAATTTTTTAACGTTACTAGCTTCAAATTTTTTACTGCTATTAAGTGACGAGTGTAAAACAACATCAATGAAAAAATTAGAAATTTCCAATGAAATAAAATCACGGGCAAATAGTGCTATAAATGGTTTTGTTCGAAAATGTTTAGCAAATGCTACTCTAGTGCACGAAAGGTGGTTTCCATTCCCACCCTGTGAATAAATGATGTCGAGAAATGGACGTTAACAACTCAGGGTTCCAGTAGGCGCATTAATGTTGAATGAAAACTTGAAGGTCGGTGAAAGCTTTTAAGCACACATTCAATCGCTCTGTTTCTCATATGACTTGTATGCTTAGGTAGCATGTTTTTCTTTTTAAACGTTTTAATTTAATATCAACATGTTATCTGCAATTCCAAAAATCCCAGTAGACGTTATAGAGGCACGATTCTTTCGTGATGAGTCGTGATATGTCAAGAGCAGACGAGAAAGACCCCTGCGCGGACTTTAATTAGGTTTTTCCAAAAAATAAACGTCAGCCCCTATTTGAAAGACAAAAGGAAATAAGAAAATTCAAGGAAAAACGTTCTGAGCCGTTATGAACTGAAAATTGAATAGAGTGGTTCAATATGGAATATGGTTAAATCGGTAGGAATTCTACAATGATATATATTTGAGGTGGTTATATAAGCTATATCAATGCTTCCTTGCTCAAATAAAATAAAAATTTGAAAATAAAATTTTTGATTCTGTATTTTCTAGAATTTGCTTTATGATATTGCAGTCGATATGAAATGTCCTTCGCATTCCTGTTTGATTAAGGAAGGGAACGGAAAACATTCGAAAGAATTAGAGAATTTGAAAAAGAAAGAATTTTTATTGCAGATTTTTCAGAAGTCATTGCTTTCATTTTGGAGGAAGAAATTGGAAAAAGAAAATTCAAAACTCTTCCTCAGATCATATTGTAGGATATAAATTCTTGTAGAACCAGACATGCTTTGCCTTCTAATATTCAACTCGTATAGAATGCTATACTGTCCAAGTTTAAACAAATTTCTATTAGACTACATCTTTAGACTCGGCGTCATCTATGCTTGTTTTCTACCTGGTGACCATAGTTGCAAATAATCCACTGAATTGCGTCTTCCATTCTAAAAGCCGTATTCATGTCGATCTTTCCCCTTCCCTCGTCTCAGCAAGCTTTCCACAGATTTTCAAACCTACGTGGTCGCCTAATTCCAAGAGTTTTAAGAATCCGAAACGGCAGAAATCCATCAAATGGAACTGCCCGTATGGCCGTTTTCTGTGCCAGCACTTTATCGTATGCGACCGTTGATTTCGAGATACGACTTGAAGCTTTGTCCTGATAAACCCAGGTTACATTTTCTAATCGTACAATGCGTACATTTAGAGATTTATTTATCCTAATGTTGCGCACTGTTGACTAGGATATTCCTACATGTCTAAGAAATGACCTGTGCGTTTTTGAATTTTCTCCCGAGACGAGACGCTTAACATTTGCTAAGCCACTTCGGGCATTTGTGCAGGTGTGGTTCTTTCACTGGAAGGGTCTGTTTCATCCAACGTTGCCGGTTTTGAGGTGATTCTTACTTTCGAAATAATTTAATCCTTGGCGTTTACTCAGTTTTATAATAGCTGAATACAAATACTTGGAACAACAATGGAAACACAAAGGAGCCAGAACCGCTTTTCCACAACACAATATTTATTAAGCGGTAGAGTCTTGTCTTGTTGAAAAATGGACGCGTAGCGTCCGAAATACGTACCCAGGCTTAATAAATATTGCGTTGTGGAAAAGCGGTTCTGGCTCCTTTGTGTTTCCATTGATGTTATTATCCACAGTTAAGGTAACCTGACTTTTATTTTATACGAATACTTGGTGTCGGAAAATGCTGTTATAAAAGGTGAGCACGAAGTCTTTACCTGATAAAGAAAATTAATAAAAAAAAATGTCTGGTAGATACATACGTGTTTTTTTTATTATAATCTCCATCTCAAAAAGTTTTTAAACTGCTGGTACGGTAGGAGCCGAAGCGATATAGGTGGCGCTAACATCGGTCATATTGAAAATGGCGTCTATGAGAGACAAAGGCTCAATGCGTTCTGCGGTTTCATTTTTATTTTGACATGCTGCGGTGCTATGTAGCGCCTCAATTAGAGGAGTACCAACCATGGGTAATTTATCAACATTGGGCATTATCATTTCGTGAATTCCTCGAGTCAACGTTTCCCAACCGATAGTTTGGAAGAGATAGTTCTACAACATGGCCCCCACGTTCTCCGGATATAACACCCTTAGACTTTTTCCTGAGGGGATATGTTAAGGATAAAGTGTTTGCTACACCGGTCCAAGATGTGAACACATTAAAGACAAGAATAACGGGTGCAATATTGACGGTAACAGAAGACATGCTGGCAAATACGTGGCCAGAAATTGAATATCGTCTAGATCAGGGGTGTCCAATCGTGCCCGTCGCCCGCATGCAACATAAAAAGCTCGCGGACAAAGCTCACGGGCAAAGCCGAGGAGATAGTCCAAAACACAGGAGGGGAGTGGGTATAGTTTTTCCTATGCAGTGTTGCCAGACTTTAAGGAACTGATCAGCGTGCAATAGGGGGAGAAGTAAGATTATCCGCGTGCACGGGTGCTGCCAACATTTGGAGGCATACTTTAAGAAAAACCTATTCCAACTAGCCGTGATAATACTGGGCAACATTTACAATCTCGGTCAACCTCGCTTACATATTTGTGTACAAATCGTTCAGTTGTAACATATTCAATCTTCTATATTCCCTTCGTGTTTTGCTTTTACGACTTTTGTAGGAAATCTCCACTATATGATCTCCTTTTCGTTAATATAATGTATTTTTAATACAGTATTTTGTCTTTTTCAGGTTCTATGTCAGGTTTCTTATTTGGATTGCAGCATTAAAATTTACCAAAACTTTATATTCTTCCAAATGGCATAAATCATATTGTTTGTTATGATAGCTCAATTGGTTAGAGCAGCGAGAGCAATATTCGTGGTCCCTGATTCGAAGTGAGGTCGCGAAAATTTTCCTTCCATTTCTGCATTGTAATTATCTTTGCCTTTTTCTAATAAGTTTATTAATGAAAAATATCGTAATTAAGTTAAATTAAATAACATATTCCAAATTAAATAACAGTTGTAAAATATTCATTTATTGTTAAAAATGCTTTACTTCCTTATTTTAAATTTTCAGTGAACTATGAATGAACCGGTAGATCATAAAATTTTATTATCGACTTTAAACAAAAATATATCGTAAATTCTTATATGTTTATCAATAGTCATAAAAAATGTTTTGAACGCAAATTTCTTCTTATTCGAGCAGAAAATGGCAACTTAATTAAAAAGAAATTGGAACTACTAAATAAAGTTTTTGCAATTAAGTTGATAATAAAAAAAATTGTTTTGGAGGTTTTTCCCCTTAGCATTCAATTATTCAACACTGTAGCGGTTTCCATGGCGTCCTAATGGACATCGGCCAAATGACGTTAGGCGTAAAAAAGATTATCTGAGAGAAAAGAAGAGGATTTGAGTGTGTTGACAGGATCCACGAGAGAAACCTAAATCGTAATTATTGATGACTGAAGGAATCCTTTATTTGTCTACATTTTTTCGGTGCAATTCTGCCATTTAACCTCGCTCCGAAAAGAGGGTGGAGTTGAGCATATTCTTCCCAATGGAGAAATAAGGTTATCTCAATCTGACCCCCAGAAATTAAGCTCTAATTAGCTCGTGATTAATGCCCTTCCCCCTCCCTCTCCTGTCGTCTTTTCCTCTTGGAAACTTGAAATAAATATTTTCAGTTTCAACGCCGATCGCCTGCAGTCGCTGCCTATTCTCACCAAGAAACGCCTGCTATCTTTCGTTTATCGCCCTTGAAATTTGGGTAGACGAGCTTCTCTTTTTTTTTCAGAAAAGAATATTTTATTATTCATATTTTCATCTCAGCTCCACATTAAATATGAAAGAATGTAACGAGGGAAGGTTACGTAAAGAACTTTTTTAAAATATGGTCGTATTAAGATATAAAAATATTTTCTACAGCAAAGGGGTAAAAAATAAAGAGGAGCAGAAGAGGAGAAGAAATTTTAAAATTTAACTAGGAAACACAAGAAAAACGTTTATAATTAGATTTAGAAAATTGAATTTAGATGGTCCTACCAAATTTTTTTCATATGAAAAAATAAATTCGATGGAAATAGCAGTTTTTTTTTATAATAACCTGAATATGCCTGATCCCTAGTGTTCTATCCATGACTATTGATTGACTGATGAAAAATCTAGATCCTGATCTGTTAGGAATCGTCTTTAAAGTAATCGTCCTGTTTTCCTCCACTAACATTATTTTTATTTCATGAAATGAAGAGAAAAGGTTGCTGCTCCATTAATATTACGGAACAGCCATAGGCCTGTTGAGGGTGTGAACTTAAACGTTAATTCGTGGATTGGAAGGAGAGCGGCTTCATTTCTTGCGGTGTGTTGAATCATTGGCGATCGCTGAAGGCTGTAAGGGTGTTGAAAAACCAATTATCGAATCAGGTGAGCGAAGCAATAAATCTGATTCATGGATTTCTAATGTTTAATCTATGTGCGCCTTTGTAATCATCAAACCTCACAATTACTTCCATTAGATTTTCATCACGATATTATAATGGTTAATATGGGCGAAGGAACTCAGAGCCATTTCTTCCCATAAACAACGACGCCTTGGAACATACTAGAAGACAATAAGTTGAAGTAAGGTCCCGAACGACTAAACCTGGAAAGATAGTTTGGGAGAACAACTTTTTTAATAGTATAAGATGGTATAAGCGAGTGCTTTATGATGTTATAAAGCATACAATTATACGTAAATCATTTTATAATCATCAAATTATATATAAATCGGTCTAAGAGCGGTTGATAACATTTCTCTTAAAATTATTATAAATTATGGAGAGCTTTGTTAAAAAAAATGATGATAGTCTAGTGATATATAAACCTCTATATAAGCGCTGATAACTGAGTGATAACCCTTATAATCCGCCTGGAAAAAACGTAACAAAATATCCCCAATGAAAATGTATTTATCTTAATACTGGTTAGATGTTTGGCCCATATTTATTATAAGTACATCTTTGATAGAAGTTCGTGTTCTCCGAAGTCACCTACTTTCTTGAAATGATGTCTTGAAGTTAATAGAAATCAAGATTGAAAAACGGTATGGAAATAGAATACCAGGACAACTGGACTGTGGCTATATTTGATAAATAGCCGAATCTGCTTTTCCATTAAGACTCCGGGCTTCTGGCTGATTTTTAACCGTGGCGCCTTAATAAGTACTCACCCTGCCGAGTTCGTATTCATCATTCGTCATTCTAATTCTCTTGCAATGTCATAGGTTGAAGGTGTAGGCGTAGCCTTTCTCACGGGACGACTATGAGGCCAATATGAATCAAATTGTTGCATTTTAACATAGGTACTGGTTTCATGGAAGAAAATTTCAAACGAGGAGGATACAAAATGCTAACATACTTAAGGGATTTTTTTGTAAATCAGTTTACCTAAATTATTTAATTTGGAGTTAATTTTTATTTTAATTGGGTCAATAAAAAAGTCTTGTTATTTTTTTTTCTCGGTGATACCAATGTACTGTTTTGTATAAATTAAACACTTACGTATATCCGTGCAAATCCGAACTTAAATATCATAAGCATGATGGTACATTTCTTAAGAACTTCACAATTTTTTTCTGAATATGTATTCATGCTATAGAACTAATATATGATCCTTCTTTATGTATAAAACATTTATTTTAAAATGAACACCCCTTCTTATTCACACTGTATTTTAAGCGAAAAGATGATTAGAATAATTTACTCACACTAATGAATGAATAATCGAAGGCTTTTAATGAACATCTGTAGCTAAAGGGTTGTTATTGGCACAAGATACAAGATGAGACTTTGAAAATAGAAACAATTATTAAAATGGAGGAAGTCAATTTCATAAATGAAGTGGGTGTTTCCTTTCATGGGGAATCCGCTCGTTCTCCAACGGGATGGTGCAAAAGAAGTCTTTTATTTATTTTTTCTTTGTCTGATGGATTAGAGAGAAACAACATAAAATTGCCTTGTATTGAATGGACATATGAATGAATTTTGATATTAAAACTAGAAATTATAAACACGCTAAGAGAATTCTAAGAAAGCTGTCAGTTTGAAGCAACTAACGGGGAACAGTTTATACAGCGAAATTATTATTTTAGAATATACTTGAGTGAAGTAGTTCTTAGAGAAATGGAATTAATATATAAATAAGCAAGAGGGGGAGTTAGCTGTTGCTCTCTGAAATATAGAATCGTAAGAAGAGCGGAGGAGGCACTCTTTCTGTCGCCTATTGTTGTCACCCGTGGGCGAGTGAGTGGTGTAGTATTCTGAGCAACGGTTGATTACGTAATAAGTTATGCGTTAAATGTTGAAGTTACAAGCAAAGTTCAAGGTGAAGAGCCCTATTTAAAATCGAATCTACCTTTTTAAATTGGAAAGGAATTTATTCGGCAAAGGCGTTAAGCTCTCGTTTTGTATTCATAATCTCAGTAAATGTCGGGTCTATATTCACATATAATCGCCTAGACGGAACGTCTTGTTTAAGTGGACTTACTTTCTAAGTAACTGCATTTCAATGCTTCTGACATGTGCACGCATAACTTGGATTTCGACGGGAAAAGGCGGTGTGTCCGGGCCGAGGAAGACGCGAGTCGGAGCTTTACCCCCGAAATGAGATGAAGGTGCCGGGGCGAGTCGGTGGTTCGCTCCGTATCGATGCTATTTATTCGAAACGAAACAGACGGTTTTGTTGGGCGCCATGAATGCGCCTTCCTCGACTGCCATTAAACTTGCAGGAGTCGGAGGGGAGGGTTAAAAAGCCGGAGCGGAGCGAGAGTCGAAGGGCGGTTACCCAGAAGTTTCATTGGCATAATCCCCCCGAGGGGGTTAGCAACATTGCCGAGCGACCCCTTCATCGCTTGACCCCTGGCCAAGGCAAACCCTATGAATGTGGCATGCCAAATATCTCGCAAATTTGGAAATCACTCATGTGGAAAAAATTTACAACAATATTAGGCATTACCTACACGTGCACATGTTTATTATCGCGCGTGCCGTCTTTCTTGCCTCTTTGAAAATGAACCCCGCCGTCTTTTGTTTTCCGAGCAGATCAAAAACTTTTCAACTTTTGAATTGACAGGCAACCCACCCTATTTTATAAAAAAAGAGCATGGGATTGTTTTTCTCAGGAGAGATAGAGAGAAAAAAAAATTGCACGTTCCCAATTGATCGCCAAACGAGCAGTTTCGATTAAGGCAAATTGAATTAGGGTTTATTATCACGGGTATTGTCGCCGGTGTTTACACGGGGGGCTTCCAAAGGTGGTTTAATGACCCTGAAAGAGTTCAAACAAACAGGATGCTGCAAGCCCATGCTAATGTCGTCTGAAAACATGCGACCATAAGAAACCTATTGCACATGTAGATTTATAACCCTTGAGTTTTCAAACGTAATAAAGCTTAGAAAATTTTCCAAAGATTCGACGTCCTTGACTTACAAAAGAAGTTTCGTAATATTCCAAAGTACAGTGGCTCGCTTTCCACTTATTGTTATGATAACAAAATCCTAATTCCTGCATAAATTTCGGTTACATATTCAAAATCAGTACTGTAAGTAAAAAAGTGAATAAAATGCAATTAGGTGAAAATATACTTTTGATTGGTGCCCTTGGATACTGTAGTTAGTGCAAATAGCCAATTATGAAATTATTATGATAGAATATTTTTAAGTTAATATGATTAGATTGTCATTTTTCTTTTACGATTCTCGTATATGTATTAAATAGTTGTTTTTAAAAAGTAAAATATAAGTATCTATCTTATTTCATATTCAGCTATACATATGCATTGAATATGCCTAAGAAATCATTGCATATGAACTGTGGCACCTAATATCGATATATTATTGGACATATGTGTTATCTACATTAGTTTCGCTCGGAATTTTATTATCACTCCGTGAACTTTCCGAATTAGCATATTTCCTTAAGTGGAAATTCGAAACAGTTTTTCGTTCTATATAAGGATCATAGGACTCATCTTCCCAAGATCTTATCGTATCCACTTCAGGTTAAACAAAGAACTTAATATTGCCACAATTTAATTTCTTACATGTTTAGTAAGCTTTCTTTCTATTTAATATTTCCAATAAGTCAGAGTAAAATGGAAATTTCTCCTCTTAAGTGAAACGAGTCGATATTGTTTAAATAAAATTATTTGTAATCCTCTTGATTATTATAATTTACAATTTAATCTCGTATACTATGTATTAGCATGTATGTGTTTTACATTTAAAATTCATGTCATTATATTTTTCTTGAGGAATATACCCTTTTCTCTTATTATTTTTTTTACTTTTCTTTTAATTTTATGTAAAGCCGAGATGCTTTATGACATGTAAAGCTATAAAGATAACAACAACGAAAACCTGTAGAAAAATCGAAAATTTATGTTTTTAAAACTTTCCGTAGTAGCAATACATTTTGTTTGAGTCACCCGCTATAATGGCATTAAAAGCACCGTTAAATGGACGAGTGAGACGGTCGTTTTCAACATGCAACGGAGGAACGAGGAAATCCTGGTCCCGCTGACGGTGTTCCATATAAGGAGTGTCTGAGATTAGCTGCTAATTGAGAATTTTTTTGTGTCCTTTATTTATTTATTTTTTTATTCTTTGTTTTTCTGAACATTAGTAGATTCATTTCTTAGTAACCGGCGTTGAATTTTTGCAGCTGCCCAAAACTTATTTTATCTGAACAACTCTGAGCGAAAGTTGTCTGAAATTCTGAACGCTGCACTTTTCAGTTTGTGAATAAATAAAGAAAATTAGCCAAAAAGAATAAATCAGAAGAATATAAATTATACTCCAAAATCTTAGCCAAGGGATCACGCATAACCCCAAGTTTTAAATGTATTTGATTAGAATGTACAGGGCAAAAATCCTCCACTTATTACGAGAATAAAAGAACACGTAATCAGATTACATTATAATAACCAATTAGCTCAATATTTATAAAATCCAAACGTAATAACCTAGCAGAACCTTCTATAGAAGTTATTCTTGGTTAAATATCTTAAAACAAAAGCTAATCTAACTCTGATTATGATTATATACTAATTTCTACAAATGTTTTTGTGTATAAACTTCGTTATACTCAAAAAAGAGTATAAGTTGCTCTTCTCAAGACATTGGCAGTTCAAGAAGCATTTCCAATTTGTGACTCGTACCAAGTCTTCGGAGCGAATTTTTCATCTTTTCCCTCGCTCCTGTTTTCAGAATAGCAACCGTGTCGACATTAACGACGTTAAAACATCTGCAAATTCTGTTTTCCAGGAGACTTTGAAGACTCTATTACTCATGTGGAACTTTTGAAGCCGGATTGGAGACCAAAATTTGTACTTGTCAAAAGCATCGGAGAATGAATAATACTTCTTGACTTACAATGCAAAAAATTGTTTCATCAGCGGTGAATTTTATTTCAAGTTATAATTTAATTATAAGATTATTTAATGTTTTATGAGGTTTAAAACATTATAATTTATAACTTTATATATTATGACCCAAGCTTAAAAATATTAAAATGCCACTACAAGTCTCATATTCACTATAAACAATTAAAAATTCATTACTTGCACAAATTAACCTTACTAAAGGAAAAACTTGACTTAATCTAATAAATGAGGCATTACAGTTTTATTAAAGTATTTTTAAAATTATTATAACTCATTAAAATCCCCTAAACCATAGCAATTTAAAGTTATAAGAATTTAGAATGGTTAGAAGAAATTCCAAAGAGAATCTCTATCGTGTTAACTTATGAAGACATCTATCTATTAAATGATAATCAGCCCGCCATCGCCCATGAATATTCATAGAGGCAGACGTTTATGTTTAATGTTAGAATTAATGTAATCATTAACAACTATTTAATAGCTATTTAACATTTCTAATAATGTTTTTTGTTTATGTCTACACCGAAACATATTTCATGTGGCGCCGTTCGCTCCATCTCTCATCTACCCCATAAACTGCGAAATTAACAATATTAATAATAAAGCTATTTGCAATGCATCTGCATCATCTCAAGGTTTCGATATAGGATTTTGACTTCCTTTTTTCTTTTTCTGTGGCTTTTTACGAGCCGACTCATTCGGTCATTAGTGTCGCCATCTCTTTAAAATTTATTAAAAATCTCTCTACTTAATGTAGCCCATTAAGAAAATAAAACGACAAATCCCTAGCTAGGAATTAACGGCGAAAATCCCAGATTAATAAATTTAATTTTACGATGCAGCCAATTAGTGACCTTGAAAAGATATTTTAAAGAGAGAGAAATAAAAAAGAAGATGAAGAGCTCAAGGAAGATATTATTATTTAACCCTGTCACAATTTTAAATTAAATAAATTTTGAAGAAAGCTAAGATTTCGAGTCGAGAAGCTTGTTTAATGAAATCAGGTAGACACTTTGAATTCGATTATTTGTGTTCAGAGATAATAGAAATGAAGACTAAGGAGAAGTGAGTGTTTTTTTCCTTCTTTATAGACCCTTATTTAATTTCATTGAACTTATATTTTTCGCATGAGCGTGGGAAGTAAAATTTATAATGCAATTTTTTTCCTCCTTGTCGTCTTTGTTGAATCACTTCTTCTCCCTCTAATTGAATTTAAGTAATTCGTTTTCTCTGACGTTTAAACAGTGAACTTCTTTCTATTCAAACTCTTAGGAATGGAAGGTTGTCAGGGACGGAAACCCTTTTTTTTCTGTTTGAACAACAAAAGAGGGAAAGGTATTTGCAGTCGCGTCGGCGTTTGGCTTCTCAGAGAGCCCGTGGTGATGACAGGGCTTGGAGGGGCAACACGCACCACCACCACGAGGCATCAGCTCTCTCTCTCTCTCGTATCCCCACCCTCCATTCCTGTCTGATCTCGAGGGCGATACAGGCGATGTCATTCTAACGAGCTGGAGACAGATTCCACTCCAAATTGAAGGGTTCAAACCATCCACCCAGTGATCAATGCATTTACTATAAGGCACTACCATTTCCTTTGTGGTTCCTTGTTGCACGTTATCATTAATGAGGGAAGGCCGAGCTCCTCCCTCGCAGTCTTCCCTCGTCCATTTTCCTTTCTTCTATTGTCAGCCCCTTTTAGTGGTCTTTATTATTCAATCTGGTGCATCTTATAATCAACCCGATCACGTCGCCTCAATGAATGCTCTTCTCTCACGCCATTGAAAACGCTGCTTGCGAGAGAACACGCGTTCCGTTCTGGGACCCTAACGCAAAGCATCCGACCCCCAGAGCGAAAAGCTTTATGGACAATTTCCTTCGACGCTCCTAAAAATGAGGATTGACTCGTAAAAGTAAGTTTTCGAAATCGGTGGCGACGAGACCTTCCGTAAATAGAAAAATTAATGGAGTAATTAATGGGCGCCCCCTTTTCTCTAAAAGAACGCAAATCGATGGACGATCTCGACTTTGTGCAATGGAATTTCCCCTTCTCAAAAATCGCGGATTCCGCTTTCTTCGCATCCCAAAATTTAGATGGCGTTATTACGATTTTTTTTGTTATAATTTTAATTAATTTTTCCCAACCCTTTATATATAATCAAACCCTCTCCTCTTTTTATTATTATTATTACAGCAGCCTCCCCCCCCCCTTCCGTCTCGAAAGCGTATAGGTTAATATTTCATTGCGGTTTTCGATCGGTATATTGAGGCCTTTTCATTAAATTTAATTTCACGTCATAAATTGTGAAGACCCATAATCAGACGAATTAATTCACTCCTTTATTTTTCCTCTTGCTCTTTATAAAAATTTAATTGCTTTCAGGTCGATTAACACACATGTTCATTTTCGTAGAAAATGTTTAATTATTACTTATCAGATAGAAATTATATGGCGTTGCTATTGAAGCGCATCATATCTAATTTATGAGAAAAACTAGCCCTTTATGCATGTTTGTGTTTGCATTTCACTTGCAGCCATAACTCATAAGTAAATAAAGGTAGAACTTTAAAATTTTTAATACAGCAGCCTCGCGGTAGCCAAAGGCCATATCGGCATCCACGCTATAAATGTCCTCTTTCGAAACAAGTATATCGGTTTATGAAGAAAATTCGGCCAAAATAAAAAGAATGAAGTTAATGAAGTCTTCATATTTTCTACAATTGGAGACCAGTGTTTATAATACAGGGTGTCGACAAAGGCTCGTAAAGAACAGCGACCCCATATAAGAAATTGGGATAAGCTATAATAATAAGAAGAAGAAGAAGAAAGAAAAAAAGGTCTCTTAGACAATTTCAAAAATTTATTACAAACTTAAATTTAGTGGTAACAAAATATTGGGTTGTCGGAAAAGTCATTTGACCTTTGAACAACATAGAAAAATACGTCATGACTTTTTCCGATAACCCAATACTTCTTTTCCAGTATTAATAAGTTATTATTAAATTTAAAAAAAATTAAAAACGAAAATTATTCAAAAATGGATAATTACACAAAGTAAATCAGATATTCAGACACAAAGAAATTACAGAACAAAGCATGGAAAAGATCTTCCGGAATGTCAGTCGGTTCGCAACTCATGGAATAAGCAATTCATAGAATAACTGCCATTACTAAGACCATTCATGATGTCAAGAAGGAGTTAAGTTACTGTCGTTGCGACGAATGGGGCCCATATAGAAATTCATTAGCGATTGGGGGAAAGCTTTACTATTGGCATGTAAGCATTTCAAACGTATCCAATTTGAGTTCTATTTTCATATATATCTGAAATTGTCTGAAGAATTTGTGGGCACGTTGTACACTGAGTAGCCAATTCATTATGACCTGTTAATTTTAAGCAAATTAGCTATGGCGTCATGCTGTTGTCACTAGAGCGCGAGACTGGTATAAAAAAGGAAAATTTAGTGTTTACGAGAGTAACAGAAGTGATTTGTTTGTGTAAACAACGCTGTTTGATAGACTTTGAACTTGCGATGACTGCAGAAGCTTGGAGTCATGGAGCGAGCATCAGCGAAACCACTGCATTCGTGAAGTGTTCAAGAGCGGCTGTTGTTAAAGTGTTTAAAGATTGGACTGTCAGCCTAAAAATGGCTCTCAACGTGCAACTTGTAGTCATCATCGCTCAGACGGAACGGAGAGTGTCCAGAATTGTATAAAAAAAAGAACAGAAGGGCAATAAATTACAGACACATCTTAATCAAGGAACTTTTCAAATGGTTTCTGATTCGCAGAACATATCTAAATATCGTTGCTGGCCAACTTCCTCTTGTCATGATGATGGTTTATTTCAATGGAGAAAGCAACTTTCAACAAGATAATGCGTCCGGCCGTAATGCTTATACTGTTTGGTTGAAAGGATTGGTTTCAGGAATATGAAGGAGAATTTACTTTCCTTAGATCAGAGACCATCAATCAGTAAAGAGGCATGCCATTTCAGACTTTACCCATGCTAAAAGTATATGGTTGTTAATAGGTGCCTTCTGTCCGAGACCATTGAAACACTCGGAGCTAAGGATGATAGATGTCAAATAGTAACACCGAAGCAAAGCACGAGGCTAACGAGAAAGACAGGCTCCGGCACTGAAAAGTCACCTGACCAAGGTAGGTCTATTAACAATGTAACTTTCATTGTTTCCATCTTGTATTTTAACAATCAGTGTTTTTTTCCTTTGTTAGAAACAATGAAGGTTGGATTGTTAATAGACCTATCTTGGTCAGGTGACTTTTCAGTGCCGGAGCCTGTATTTCTCGTTAGCCTCGAGCAAAGCATTATTGACGTCATAGTACGTAAGTCGAGGCCAACGAGATAACAAGGCCTGGAAGCGAAAAAATCACCTGATAACTGGGTGCTAGTAACAATCCAACCATCATTGTTTCCAACAAAAGGAAAAACACTGATTGTTAACATCAAAGATGGAGACAATGAAGGTTGGATTGTTTCTAGCACCCATCTGGTCAGGTGACTTTCACTTCCAGGCCTTGTTATCTCGGAGGCCGAGATGTAAGTACGAGGCTCACGAGAAATACAGGCTCTGGCACTGAAAAGTCACCTGATCGTTAGGTCTAGCAACAATCCAACCTTCATTGTTTCTAACAAAGGAAAAAACATTGATTGTTAAAATACAAGATGGAAACAACGAAAATTACATTGTTAATAGACCTGTCTTGGTCAGCTGACTTTTCAGTGCCGGAGCCGGTCTTTCTCGTTAGCCTCGATGTAAGTAATATAGACGTCGATAAGAATGTCTTGAGGACTGCTCTTTTTGTCTTTACTTTTGCAAAGAGGAAATCGACGAGCAAACGCCATCATAGAACTTGTCAACTGCAGTTTTAGAACAGATAGATATATAATGGTTTTCGCTAGCAGTTTTCACTAAAAATATAAGGTACGTTGTATTGGATAGCGATTGTTCGTCTGTGACGCAAATTTGACGTCAGAGTTAAACAACATTTACAAGCCATTACAGTCTCTGACGTCAAATTTGCGTCACAGAAGAGCAATCGCTACCCAATACAACGTACCCACAGTCTTTAATCAACACCACCACTGTTCAA
>JAHWFO010057280.1:6745123-6849218 GCA_023313115.1 Rhysida immarginata | reverse complement strand
GCAGTTGTTTGCTGACAAATTCTATGATGGTTTCGCACTGATATGAACAATATAAAACAGACAATGAATACTGATGGGTTTTTTTTCATTATTCATATCAGTGGTTTTCGCTCTTCTATTTCCTCGTTGCAAAAAATAAATAAATAAATAAATAAATAAATAAATAAATAAATAAAAAGCTCTTGAGCATCTCTTAAGACATTACTTATCACACTGGACCAGACAAAATTCGTTGCACTGGGCTGCTGACTGATCACAGCCAACCAGAAAATATACTAACGGAATTTGACATCCTTCACGTTATATTTTGATTTGAACATCTAGGAAAACTTAACGAATTGAAACTATGACATCACCGTTACAGCGCCATCTGAACTTCCCCAATGGAACATCCAACAGCCCGCATTACAAGCAAATTAGGTAAATGACATGTCTCTTTATTGATAGTCTCTGGTTTATATGGTCCCATAAACTGCGGATCTCACTCCCATTGAGCATTTGTGGGATAAAGTTGAAAAATCTCAGAGGGCTATACGCCAGCCATCAAATCTCACACAATTGGAAAGTCCTATTCATCAGGCATGGTCTCAGATTCCACAAACCCCTTATTCATGATGTGGTGTCCTTGCCAAGAAGCGACGCAGTAAGTGGCTTAACGAAGTACCAAGGAGGTGGACTTAATAAATTGGCCACTCAGTGTATAAAAATGAGGAAAAATTTCATAATATAAAAGTGTGTTTGTTAAAATTGAGTTTATGAGCTTTTAAATTTAAATTATTTGATTTTTAATCACTTAGTTACTAGATGAAGGCAATGTTAAGGAAACAAATTATTATGTTTTATCACAGGTCATGCATGAAAAATGGTGAAATCAATTACGTGATTAATTAAGTAATCTCATAAATAAATAGATGAAAATTTTAATTGGAATACTAGTAACACCTTCGACCAGCGGTCATCTATCTGCCAGTAGAAACATAAAAAATTAAAGATGCATACATTTATTGTAATGGATTTAAGGAACATACAGGTAAAAAATTTAAATAATAATTTAATTAAAATTTTTTCCTATCTCTCGTTCTCACCAACTAATGATCTGTTTCAACACCCTTCTGCCCCTCGGACTGAATTATTTTCTTTAATCTTTTCAACACCTTACAGTGAGCTTCCCCCTCTTTCTTAATTGACAAAACAACGAGATAAATATTTTTCACCGAATAATCACACTAATTGAAATTGCTTGATATTCAAGTCTTATTAATTCGAATGTCAGGTTTTTTTTTATACATGTAGAGAGGAAAAAAAGTACAGCGACTTGTGCAACATACAAATAATTAAAATGCGAAGTTTAAAATTTCATTTGGAACGAGTCCAAAGCTTAACCAAAAGTTACATTGAAATTCTTGGAATGGGCTTCGCTGTCAAATACCTGAAAACATGACCTGAAGTGCTCCATATCTCTTTGACTACATTACAAATCTTCTCTGGAAATCACATAAGAAAATGTCAGTTATATAAAAATAATGAGTTATCGAATGTAGAGATCGAAATTTTGTTTACTTTGTGATTTGACTGTCGAATGATTTCAATACAATTGGTAATCTGTAGGCGAATGTCGTCGATAGACATAAACATGCCACCGTATTCAACTGCTTACGATAATTTTACAATGGATAAATACAATGGCTTAATTTTTCCCTCCCACAAGCCCACAAAGAAAGGATGCAGCTGTGATGGGAAATTATAGCGTTGGCGGCTGGTGATTGAAAGGTGGACGGAAAAATTGTAGGATACGCCGGAACTACCGACGGGGATCGCTCTTTCGAGGAACCTACTCCCCTTCCCGGTGGTCCCAATCGTCATTCGTCACCCGCCGATCCCAACTCTAACTGCTCTTATTTTTGTTTGCATTTGAAGTGGTCTGTTTATTTTGATTTTATATGACGAGGTAGTCATTCCTCGAAACCTGCAAGGGTCGTTCAAGGTTGAGCTTGACTTCTGCGCATATAAAATCAAGAAATAATTCTAGCATATTATATTTTTAAAGGAACCTTACGTAATCCGTTTTGAGTATCCCGCGATCGGTACGACGTATTAATGCATGCGTAGCAGCTGCAGCAAACATTATATCTGTACCTATGGGATAGCTGTGTATAAACAAATTTTTTGTGAAAAAGAAGGTTAAACCTGCTGAGATTTTGAGAAAATTTCAAGCACGGTATGGGGAAGAAGCGATGTCACGGGCAAGAATGTACGATTGTTGTAATCAGTTGGCGAAAGACGAAAGGTGGTGAAAAATGCAATGCATGAACATGTTTATCTGACTGCAATCACACCAGTTAACATCGCATGCGTTGAGGTATCACAAATAACACCTGTGACATAGCAAATTGTTTCAGGGTCCTGTACGCAACGCCATTCACGAGAAAAGACCCGGGATGGTGTCTGGAAATGTCATTCTTCTCCATGACAATGCCCGGCCATACACGGCGAATTTGACAGCAGCAACTCTTGCCAAAATGGGCTGGGAAGTATTGCTCTATACATCTACAGTCCAGACTTGGCTCACAGTAATTGTCATCTCTTTGTGCCGCTTAAAAACATCTGAAGTTCCAAACAGATACAGAGACACTGCTTACTACAATGTTTGCTGCAGCTGCTGCGCATGCGTCGAATATGTCATGCCGATCGCGGGATACTCAAAAAGGATCACGTAACGTTCCGTGAAAAATGTAATATGCTAGAGTTATTTCTCGATTTGATTTGCGAGAAAGTCTAGGTCAACCTTGAACGACCCTTGTAACATCTAAGATTCATTTTGTAACCTAATTGCTAGTCCTAATTTAAATGAAAAATGAGAGTTTGTTTACTGTCTAGTAAATTTTTTCATACTTTTATGCGTGTTTTTTAAATGAAAAATTCCCGGTATTTATTTGACTCTACAGCAATTGTACAAAGTTGGCCCGAGCGCTGAATCTTGTAGAATACCAGCTTATAAACGTTGTAGCCGTAATTCCCAGTAGTCTAGATAATCTTTGATAATCTGTGTTATAATCTGTATGAGGGCTCGTCTGATGGTAATACTGCAGATAAAAGAAAAGATCAGGACAAGCGAAGAAGTGCAAGGAAACTACTTGTAACTACCTAAATCAATTACAGAGATTAAGGTCTATCAAGGTCTAGTGATCTGGTTAGAAAATAATGTTAACCTCTTACTCAAAACAGAATTGGACATGAAAGTTCAACTCAAAGAGAAGATAAACTGAAGATATACTTTAAACAAATCGTAAATACAAAGGATAAAAGGGAAGGAAAAATTACGAATTCCAGATCGCGGAATTTTTCCTTCCCTTTTCTTCTTTGTAATTACAAATTCGACATTGTCAACCGCATGGTTGAGGGGGGAGGGCATTGTCATTCTGAAAAATGCACCTGCTCAAACTTGTCCTTGCCTATGCTCAAAATTTGTTCATAGTCTCTTTCAGATGGCAATTGGCCTACATTATAAGGCTGCGATAATGCCAATTGTTATTCTGCCTTTCAAGGTGAATGGGCAGAAAACCAAGATATGACTCAACAAATTCTGAAGGAACTTCCACGAAGTTATGGTGAACGGGATGAGAACCTCGCATCCTGGCTGAAACGGCACTACTTATATGGAGAACGGGACCCGAACCTTACCTCACGGCACCACTTATATGGGAAACGGGGAAAAGGGAACCACTACGATTTTGGCGAACGATTCAACGATCCTGAATTTGCGTTGTGTTAAGGATGGTAAAAGTGTATAGTGGAATTCAGGAGGTTGAACCACTACCAAACTCGCAATGAAGGACAAGAAAGAGCAAAAAACGCCAAAAGCAAAAAAACAAGGTTATAAATAAGACTTAAATTTAAATAACGCATCAAATAAAAAGGCATAAAAAAGCAAAACAAAACAGTTTAATAAACAAAACAAAATAACAAAAGTAAATAACAATCAACAACAAAGCAATCGATCATAAAAAGCAAAGCAGTAACAACGTAACAAAAACACGGCTTTCAACCCACAAAGCAAAAAAACAAATAAAATGTTACCTACAATCATACTACCTAACACAGGGCGACAATCATCCTCAGAGTACTGCTGGCTGAGCGCTCTCGTGAGCAGAGAAAGAGAAAGAAAACTGTCTGGGCCATAGATAACGCCTTTATTAGACAGAGTGAAAGTTGGATTGGGTAACAGGGATATAAAGTAGGAAACGGAGAAAACAAGAAGACGGATAACGGTTAAGCGAGTAAAAACAGCAAAGTACGACCGTAAAACGCAAATCGGTGCGAGCTTGCCTACGATAATCTCAGCTTACCGACGGAGCTACGATGATTCTCTGGAACAGCTGATGAGATGGAGAAAGTCAGTGAGGACCCGGCGTGAGGAAGAGAGACGGCTGAGACCAAGGAGACAGAGAGGGGATCGACCACGTGTCAAGCAAAGCCACCCCCAAGCAATGCCGAACGAGACTGGGAACCCATCCGTCTACGACAAGGCTCGAAGCCGTAGGGCCATCGGCGATCGGCGGACGACCAATTCCGAGGTCCGATCTCGCACCAGCGGTCGCCCAGCGACAATCTCCGCCCGACCAGCGAGCGAGGTCTCACGACCTGCTCCCCTGGCCGGCTGGTCACCAACTCTCCGCCCGACCAGCGAGCGAGGTCTCACGACCCGCTCCCCTGGCTGGCCAGTCGTAATCTCTCTGCCTCTCCAAAACTCGGAGAGAAAATCTGTCTAAAACTTCATAAAGAAGCCGACACAAGTCAATCGACCAATCAATTGACAGCTAAACCCGTCGAATCCAGTGTCATCCGATCCAAGCAAGAGTCACTCTCTCACAAAAGGACGAAACAAAGAAAAACGCGCTAATTAAGCTGACTCCTCTGTCCAGAGCGGAAAAGGGCCATAAAACACATGGCAGCGAAAGGCTATTCAGCAAAGGGAACAACCACCCACAACGAGGTCAAAGGTCTCCCGCTGAATAGCCAAGCCCTAAAGAAGAGAGGCTTAATTAAATATTCAGAGGGCAAAAATCCATGAATATTACGAAAAAGCTAAAATATGAACCAAACATCAGCTCCACGAGAAAAAGCTATCATGTGTAAATACACAGAGCGAAAAAAGGGAGGGCAGGACTGCACAATCACCATAAAGTTTCACCGTGAGAATTATTTGATCCGAATTATATATTATAGTTTATAAATTTATATCCCGTGTGATAATGGGAAACGACGACCCCTCGGATCTTGCGATATACTGTCTGTTTAAGAAAAGAATATGCGCTATAACTTTAAAAAATATTTATTTCCAGATAGAACTAAATATTGGTAGTGACAATTGCTTATTAGACTTTTACAGGGTGCTGTACCGTACGATGCAAATTCTGTTTGTGGGGGATGATCAAAACGAGGAATCATCCAAAAAAAACGACATTGCCCCAACCACGATCCATATTTTCCTGTGCCCATTGGAATAGTTTCCTCATATGGTTTTCAGATGGAACAGGTTTCTTTACCGTACGCCGTCATTTCTCTCCTGCAAACGACTTCTTATTGTCTCCAGAAAAAACTTGGTACCTTTACGCCTCAGTTCTTCCTGTCCTTCCCGCAAGATTATTTGTGGATTCTTCATGAAGGTTCCTATGACCTGCTCGTCTTGTTGTTTAGTGGTCTTTCTTGTTACCCCTCGTTCCGGTAGGTTTCGCATATTTTGTACTCATTGCTGCTTCACAGTTGTACTAAAACTCTTTGCATTCGAATTAGCCTGCTCGTACAGCTTGCAGTACAGGATATGATAACCATTTTGCCACAAAAATTTTCCACTCTTGTGTTGCCATGAAAGTTATAGCGCACATTTTTCTTGGATAGACGGCATTTTCCACTCATCAGCAGTCCAAATCATTAAACTACTATTTCCTCCACATTGCATTCACTTGTGATATTGGTGGAGGTAATTGCTGCTCAACCACGAATATTCTATTAATGAAGCTCCTTACAAACAATATTACGCAGATGCAGTTTCAGCTCAGAAGTAACTTTCGTACCAAGTATCTTCTTGAATGTCATGATCTTTTTTATGTCCATCTGTCTAACAATTCAGCTTACGTCCAATACAGTTTTACATATTTTTGAAATGATGTTTTCAACTTAACATTGTATGCTATCATAATTTTCAATACCGTAGCTCTCGATATACGATGTTTATGTATAATTTAATAATAATAATAATAATAATAATAATAATAATAATAATAATAATAATAATGTGACAACAGCAGGGGGAGGGGAACCACCAGATAATAATAATAATAATAATAATAATAATAATAATAATAATAATAATAATATGAAGGTTTGTGTCGTGTCATAAAGGCACCGCATAAACGGGCATCAACAATTTTCCCTTTTTGTAAGTCGGTAAGATTGGATGTACTGCACAATTATCACAACAGCAGGACTCCACAGATGTACTAATGCCAGCTTACAGCTGATCATAACCAGACACCAGAAGCAAAACAACAAATATACTTTTTTTCCTGCACATACACTACCCTATCAAAAGTCATGGGACACCATCACTTTAATAGAAACACTCAAAAATATGCATATTTTAGTATCTTGTTGGTCCACCTTTTGCTGCTGTCACAACTTCTACTCTCTGGGCATACTGTCCACAAGTTTTTGATATGTTTCGACAGGTAATTTTCGCCATTCTGCTATAAGTGTCTTGGACAGTTCGGTCACGGATTTCGTGCGTTCCGCGCAAGCGCGCAATCGACGTTCCAACACGTCCCACTGATGTTCGATGGAGTTCAGATCGGGGCTCTGGGCAGGCCAGTCAAGTTTTCAACTCCGAAGAGCTCCGATGTGTGACGGTTTGCAGTGACCACTTTACGAAGAGCTCTTTGGTCTCTGGCCGACATGATCTTGGGTCTTCCATTCCTAGGCGGAACACTTGTGGTGCCTTTTTCTTTTCATGACCGGATGACGTTGTGAACGGTCGATTTCGGGATGTTTAGGAGGGTTGATGTCCCTCTAACAGTTTTGCCTGCAAGATGGTAACCAATAATTGTACCTCTTTGGAAGTCTGAAAGCTCTTTTCTTTGAGACATTCTTACAGCATTCACGCAAGCATCATCTCATAATAGCATACTCTCTGTTATGTAGTGCTGGGAAGAATGCCAACAGTGAAATTGCAAAGGAATGTCTCATTTTCATTCAAATCAGGGTTGTCCCATGACTTTTCATAAGGTAGGTATAAAAGAATGCGTTTTCTGCTAGTGGCGCAGTTAGATTGTGTAAATCGACAGGTTAATGAATCACATACCATCAAAACAATTTGAATGAATATTTTTAATATAGATATCCCGACCAGTTTAGAAAATGTCTAGGTCGGGAAAGAAGTTTAATATTATCTAAAAAAAAAATGCGTACATTCAAATGAGATATATTGATAAAATCATTTCAAATAGTCACATCTGTTTTCTGCAACAATACATCTTCAATATGAAGTTAGTTATTTCCGAAATGCTTAATAAGTATGTAGGCCAGATTTTCAGTTAATTTATTTTCCGGATAATAAAATAAGTAATACATAGTCATAAGAAGAAACTGAGATAACATTACCATTGTTATGATCCATGAATAAGTTATTTAACTCTTTCTTTTATTTAAATGACGTTTCACTCGAGGCATAATGCTGGAATAAATATAAATAAATAAATTCATAAATAAATAGAAAAACAAAAGTCAGTCTCTTCTTCATATGCGTAAAAAAAACGTCTCAAGCAGCGGAAGTAAACCAGTTAGACAGTTACACATGAAAATGCAATGACCCTCGAATTTCTCCGGAAAAGATGAAAAAATTGGCGAAAACACTCACGAGATAAAGAAACAGTGACAGACTACATTTTAATTTTCTTATGTAAATTCGTGAAATTTTGAAGCATGTCCGGAATCTTTAATTCAAGGAAAGAAGACGAGATGGGTGCAACATCTGGAGAAGTATTTCTGAACTGAATTCGTTTGCGCTCGGAATTTAAAGACGCTTTCTAGAGAAATGTATAAATCATATATTTAATTTTATTCTAGAGTATTTTAAACCTTAATTCATTTTATTTCTTAAATGTCTTATGAGCAGTCTACGATTTTGTTTGCATTAGAATTTTTTAACAAATGCCATTTTTTGATTTGGAAGTAATAATTAGGAAAATATAGTACTTTAAATGAGGATTGTAAATGTCAAAGAATATTATACAAAACAAAAAAATACCGGCCATTTCAAACTTTTTTTTTTATTTTTGAAATGTAAAAGTTATTGCTGCAATTTTCCTCCATTATGTTTTTGTTGAAGTTCATTTAAATTTTTGACTACAATAGGGAGTAAATCATTTTTTAAAATTTTAATTGAACGACATTATCTCCGTTATTATCTCTCTTTTTCATCCACTATTGCTTTATATGAAGACGTACATTTGAAAAATATCTCACTCCAATGGGTTGAGAAAGCAGTAATTAAACAAGAAAACCTAAGGTAGGATGTTGATAAGATCGCCATCCACGAGACCCATAAATCAATAGAATCATTTGTAATCTATTGACACTTTGTTATTACTGCCAAAGATAAGTGTGCGTGTGTATGTATGTATTTTTTTCTCTCCCTATTCGGTTATCCCTTAGGAATTTTTTTTAAGGCGGTGGGAGCAATTTTCTTGTTAATTATTTGCCTACTTAAACGAAATTAAAAAATTATAGATTACAGGGAATTATTTAATTCTGCAAAGGAAAATGTTAAATTGATAAATCATAATTTATCAGATACCTGACATTTCATTCCAGTTTAATGCATTTGCATATGTTATTAGATGAATATTAACCAATCGAGATTTTCTTGATTAACCAAGCATCCTTGTATCGAAACATCGCGGAAGAAACCTACCGCTGCTTTCTTTTTGGGAATTTGTCAGCTCTCACACCAAATTTGTTTAGCGTAGTTCAAAGATGATAATAAATTTCCCTTTTGCAAATCCTTCGAAGTCTTTTTTCATGAATATATTTATCGTAAACAATCATTTTCTCTCCCTCTCCCTCACTTCAATCTCCGTAACGCCTTTCGCGGCATTTTGAATAGCGTCTTTTTTATCTGATTTTGTTATCATTTGGGGTGAGAGACTAAGGGCATTTTTAAAGGGCTTTGTTTTATAATAGAGACTTTTTTTCTTTTGGATTTTCACTCCCACATACGTTACCTTGTAAGGATAAGTCTTAAGTGTTTGTTCAAGGAAGGGTTGAAACCGCTTGCACTTTTTCGTGCTTTAATGTTTTGCAAGTTAATCTTTTTCAGTGTTCTACCATCAGATAAAATTACACCAGCATCTCTTCCATTAGTTAAATATTTGGTGAACTGTATTAAAAATTCTGAACTTTTTCCTTATTTTCCTAAACAAATTTTTTGACATCTTTGTTTTCAGTGATTTTTTTTTTATCATATAGCGTTTCGATAGAAACACACAAGAAACTTCAAGAACAGCATAAAGTGCGATGTTTTTATTGGAATCGCTGAAGATTTGGTTTAAGTGCGCCTAGTTTAGTAATTATTGAAAGGGAAGAAATGCCATCAATCCTGTGACAATAGGGCAGCGCGAGTGTATTCCACCCAGCAATTACAATTGATTGTAGGGGTGCTTTATATCAAATGATCTTTGTAGATTGTAAAGCGAATCTTTTTATCCGAGTCTGTAGAAGTTTAGGTTTTTAATGTAATTTGGGTAATTAGATTGTATGTACTTTATAAAGAATTTGTTATGTCCCATAATAACACTAGTCAACACACATTTTGTGACTAAGACAACACATAGTGTTCTTAGTAGTAATTTGTATGTAGAATCCGAATCTCCTTTTAGATTTTTTCTATCACGTCAAGTTTCCAAGTTATGCACATCGAGATTTCTATGTTAAAGTAATGAGCGTGAAGAGAAGCGGTTACAATGTTAAAGTATCCATTGATTTACCAGGCCCCAAACACTGAATGATTTAAAAATGTTTCATTGTGAAACAAGAAAGCTGTGCGTGCTAGAGAAATTTAAAAATTATATTCGTAATCAACAGAAAAAATACTACCAAAAATCACCCATTTTCATTTTGTCACAAGAAAAATCTTAAATTTTGTTGGCCAGTGTACTTTTTATAAATTATAAAAAAAAAATTACATCCCAATTCTTGGACTAGATCTATTGGACCTGCCAGTGTTACTTTTAAGAAAACTCTGTTTATCCTGAAATTTTCTAAAGCAAAATCTAAAAAAACCCTTATGACCAGTCATAAATTTCATATATAACAAACTATTGATGAACTAGATTATTAAACTCGACTTTTACAAAATATTATAATGTGCATACGTTTGATAACGTTGTAAGAGGAGGAAAATGTTTTAGACCGTGAAAAATAAAACTATAATATTGAAAGGTTTTAGAAGTGCAAGTAACGATCGATTTAAGCCATAAATTGTGGACCTGAGGCTTTGGGGTAAATTGAATTTGACGTAAATCAAATTTGGAGTGAATCGAAAGTGATTGAATTTTACATAAACTCTTTTAAATTGACAATTGCATCAGTATAATAGAGATATTGCGCGAATAATCATAAAAGTATTTTTTTAAAACGGAAACAAACTCATTTAATATTTTTTAACGATCGTCGGCCATAAATCTTTGAAGATATAATACATTTTGAAAACTATAACCCTTTATGATAAATGAACCCAAAAATGATCGCACATAATCGAGTTACCATAGGAAAAGCGGTGTTTTTATCTTTGATTATAAAGATTAATTTACTAAATTTAGCTAAAACTCCGCGGTACATCAGCTAAAAAATTAAACATTGTATAATAATAATTTAATATATATTAAATACACTGTATGTAAAATCAATGACTGAACCTTTAAAAGTTCATTAATCACCAATTTAATGCTTCAGTTCGAATGCTCTAATTTTTCAGTTTCATGGTTTTAATTATTGTGATATTTTAGATTTTTTAGGTAGTTTTTTTTTTAATTAAGATATTAAATGAATGTTATACACTTTTGCTTCTCCTTGACGTTTTGCACTACTATAGAATTTAATCCCACACAAAGCTCTGGAAACTTCCCACAACATTAAATTTGAATATCTTAATTAAGATATCATAACTGTTTAGTTCACGAATCTGAAGTCTTCATCTTAAAGTTGTTTAGGTGCATCTCGGAAATACAAAGAAATTATTCATTTATAAGCCGTTAAATTTTAATTTATAAACCGCTAATACTTTTGCATCACTTTTGAAAGGGTAATTAGATTTTCATTCCTAGTCTCACTCTGTAAAAGATTAAGTTAATTAGTATATAGTGGAAGATGCACGAATACTTTCCAAAACGCGAGAAGTAACTTTTTATTTTTTCTTTACAATTATGAAAAACTTTATACAGTTCGACACTGCCCATTTTCATTTTGTAGGTCACTATAATAGAAGAACTACCTGATGACAATGGCATAGTATTGTGTTGAACGATTGAGTTTCCGACTCTGTTATCGAGTGTGTGGACAATGAACATGCACGATGACATCAACGAGAACAACATTTTACAACCTGTGTTCTTGCCTTTTAAAAAAAGCACATCCTTGAGATATCCAAACGGCCATTTTTAGCACAATAACGTTCGGCCAAACATCTTATGCATATACGAGGCATGTTTTTTAAGTAAGTACCGTTTTGGAATTAAAAAAAGACGTGCAAAGATATCGCAATAATTTTATTTTTACATGAAAGCCTGTACCTTAATCTACTTTTCTACATAATTTCCGTGAATATTGAGGCACTTGTCATAACGTGGCACCAGTTTTTGAATACCCTCCTCATAAAATTCTGCCGCCTGACTTGTTAACCACTCTATCACAAATGTTTTGACTTCGTTATCGTCTTGAAGACGCTGACCACTCAGGTGTTTCTTCAAGTGCAGGAACAAATGGTAGTCGCTGGGCGCCAGATCAGGGCTGTATGGAGGATGATCTAGAGTTTCCCATTTAAAAGATTTGATGAGATCTTTGGTCCGATTAGCCACATGTGGACGGGCATTGTCATGCAGCAAAACGATACCCTTACTCAACTTGCCACGTCTTTTGTTCTGGATTGCACGACGCAGATTGTTCAATGTCTCACAATAAGACGCTGCATTGATTGTCTCATTACGAGGCAGAAACTCCACTAGCAATACTCCTTTTCTGTCCCAAAAAACTGTGCACATGATTTTCCGGGCAGAAATTGTTTGCTTAAACTTCACTTTTTTGGGTGATGATGAATGTCGCCATTCCATGGATTGTTGTTTCGATTCTGGTGTGGCGTAGGCCACCCATGTTTCGTCACCAGTAACAATTTGGTCTAAAAAATCTTCACCTTCATTGTGGTACCGCTCAAGGAAAGTCAATGCACTGCCTAAACGTTGGGTTTTGTGCAAATCCGTCAACATTTTTGGAACCCAACGTGAACACAATTTCCGGTAATTCAAGTTCTCGGTCACAATGCGATACAAAACACTACGAGAATATTGAGGAAAGCAGTCGCACAATGATGAAATTGTAAAGCGTCTGTTTTCTCTCACCTTTTCGTCCACTTTCTGCACCAAATCTTCATTAACGACCGAAGGACGCCCACTCCGTTCTTCATCATGCACATTTGTGCGGCCATCTTTAAATGCTCTCACCCATTTCCTTACCATTCCATCACTCATAATGTTTTGTCCGTACACTTCACAGATCTCACGATGAATATCGATCGGTTTTACGCCTTTAGCACTAAGAAATCGTATAACAGCCCGTACTTCACAATCGGCGGGACTCACGATTGTCGGAGGCATCTTAAACACTCAGTAAACAACGTATACAATGAAGAATCAGACTGTAATGGCGTCAGTGCGTAGACAAGAGATGTAGTTAACCAGCGCGCATGCGCGGAACGCCGACCGTAGCGCTGCGGCGGCGGAATCGCAAAACGGTACTAACTTAAAAAACATGCCTCGTACTACCCTATCAAAAGTCATGGGACAACCCTGATTTGAATGAAAATGAGACATTCCTTTGCAATTTCACTGTTGGCATTCTTCCCAGCACTACATAACAGACAGTATGCTATTATGAGATGATGCTTGCGTGAATGCTGTAAGAATGTCTCGAAGAGAAGAGCTTTCAGATTTCCAAAGAGGTACAATTGTTGGGTGCCATCTCGCAGGCAAAACTGTTAAGAGAGACGTCAACCCTCCTAAACATCCCGAAATCGACCGTTCACAACGTCATCCGGGCATGGAAAGAGAAAGGCACCACAAGTGTTCCACCTAGGACTGGAAGATCCAAGATCATGTCGGCTCTTCGTAAAGTGGTCAAAGGGATCTTCGTAAAGTAATCACTGCAAACCGTCACACATCGCTTGATGGACTGACAAGATCGTTCATAGAGTCGACGGGAACGACTGTGAGCACCCTGACTGTTCGCAGGGAACTGTATGCAATGGGTTTTTATGGCATCCACAAACCTCACATCAGCACCAGCAATGCAGCGAGGAGATTGCAATGGTGCAAAGAGCGACACATTGGACTCTGGATCAGTGGCGAATGGTTGACTGGAGTGATGAGTCCCGCTATACCATCTGGCAGTCGGATGAACGGGTTTGTGTGTGGCGAACGCCCGGCCAACGTTATCTGCCAAGCTGTGTTGTGCCGATGGTGAAGTTCGGCGGAGGGTCGGTGATGGTGTGGGGTGCTTTTCATGGTATGGGTTGGGTGCAATCGTTTCTGTGGACGGACATCTAAACGCAGAACGTTACCAAGACATTCTGGACAACGCACTCCCATGTCTCTGGCAGCACTTTGGCAATGGCCCTTTTCGGTTTCAGCACGATAACGCACCTTGCCATAAAGCAAGGGCTGTAGGCACATGGTTTGATGAAAAGGGGATTCGAGAACTTGACTGGCCTGCCCAGAGCCCCGATCTGAACCCCATCGAACATCAGTGGGACGTGTTGGAACGTCGATTGCGCGCTTGCGCGGAACGCCCGAAATCCGTGACCGAACTGTCCAAGATACTTATAGCAGAGTGGCGAAAATTACCTATCGAAACGTATCAAAAACTTGTGTACCGTATGTCCCAGAGAGTAGAAGCTGTGATAGCAAGAAAAGGTGGACCAACAAGATACTAGAATATGTAAATTTTTTAAAGTGATGGCGTCCCATGACTTTTGATAGGGTAGTGTAGTATTATAGTATCAGATAAATACAGAGGTTGAGTCAAAAGTAGTGGCCGATTTGGGAGGGGGGGGGGGTTAGAGTTTGACGAATTCTGAGCGAAGACCATTTGCCACAAGGGTATATCGCAGTTTAATAAGAGAAAAGAGTGGGAAGAAACGTCAGTACGAATTTGAATGCCATAGACATTGTGCCACCTGCGTCAGCCAGTATAAAAATATGGCAGCAAAATTGGTGATAAGCGGGCTTCTTCGTCACTATTGGATCAGGGGAGCAGCAGCCGCCGAAATTTGCAAGGTTCTCCCACTTTTCGTCTGGAGACTTGGGCCTGGAAGATGCGCCAAGGAGCGGAAGACCCAAAGAAGTGGATGACGCAGCCCTACGGCAACAAGTGGAAGCCAACCCAGGCACCACTCTCCGTAGACTAGCAGCGGACATCGGGACATCACAACCGAGTGGTGGTTCGACATCTGTACGCCATGGGAAAGGTCAAAAGGAGCTGCAGAGTTGTGCTCTACGAGCTGACGCCCACGCAAGCACAACAATGGGTGAAGGTGTGTCGACATCTGCTGGAAAAAAATCGAGGTTCTGCCACATCTAGCATACAGCCCCGACCTGGCACCTTCCGACTACCATCTCTTCCGGTCCATGGTGCATTTCCTGCGTGGACGGCGCTTCGCCAATGTCAGTGAAGTTGAAGACGCCGTACGTGACTCTTTCGCCCAGAAACTGGAAGAGTGGTTTCGCGAGGGCATCCGCCAACTGGCTGATCGTTGGATGAAGACCATCGAGCATGATGACTCTACTTTGAAGATTAGCAATGAGTGGTTCCTGTCTGGTGCCCATTTAAAAGTTTGCGCGGTGATCGGCCACTACTTTTGACTCAACATCTGTATTGCATAATCTATAGTTCTGTTATGATGCAATAAAAGGACTTAATAATCATACCAAAAATATTTTTCCTAGTAACTACTACTTCTCTATTTCTTCTTTTACCTGTCGGTGTAGAGGAAATTAAATAACCATTGTATCTAATTGAAATTTAACCTAGTAGAGAATCAACTTATTGAGGTTTGGCTTAGTCTTCCGAGCCAGTTATAGTCCGTTTCCTTATATCGGTAGAGAAACTCACGTGACCAAGATGACCTTTTTAGAAAACAGTCCTTTTGCATGTAACTTCTCCTTCACATGACTCAGACTTTTATGCTTCATGCTTTTTTTTAAGTCTTCCTTTTTTTCTTCTAAAACGTCAAAAAGTGATTTTGTTATTTTTTACTTCTGGAATGGAATTTGAAGAGCTTCAGCCATTTTTATCCCACTGAACGCAAAAGCTGACCTTCATCTTCAAGGAAAGGTCAAAGCTCATAACGTCATAAGTCAATTGTGCGCAGGTGCGGAATACTTTTTTTTAGTCGCATTTATTTGTCTTTGCAAAAAGGTTCTTTAATAACGTGAGTTTCTCTACCGATATAGGGAAACGGACCATAATAAAGAGACAAACACGAAACGTCCATGCCCTCAGCGGGATTCGAACACGCGACTCATTGATCTCGAGAGCGACAAGACCTGCGCTGTATTGCTCTTGTACAACGAGCCCGGCCTTTTTATTTCTTTGCAGACTCTTCATCTCCCTAAAACGATATGTTTTATTCTCAGTCATGCTTTAAAGAACTTCCAAATATCTATAAACTAACAGAGAACCCATTCATCCGATAATATTTTGCGATACCATCATTTGGTTTACTAATTTTTTTCATATGGTAATCTTAAGCCAAGACTTTCTTACTCTTCTTTTTTAAACATTCAAATCATCTACCGTCACACATTAAAAAATTTAACAATTCAAAAATGACTAGTATATAAAGCGGATCGGAAAGTTTAATTTAAAAAATCCATATCTTTTATTGTTTCCTCTCTTCGACACACAAAGCAGTTAGATGTTTGTAAAATTTTGTCTGACGAATATTCTGTGGTTCTTAACCAAGCTCCGAATCTCTGGAACATCAGTTAACAATATACGTGGAATTTCACTTTGATTAAGAGAAAAGAACCATAAAGTGCCAATGCCAATTGATTATAAAGGGCGAAGAAATATAATGCTTTTCATTGTATAACTTTTCGATTGAAAAATGGAAGGAAAAATTCTGCGATCTGTCATGGTCGACGCCTCTATCAATTGGGCTATTGCAGAGACCCGGACAGCCATGCTGTCACAAGGTGTCTTAAAGACAACCAAGTTGTCAAGGTTGAAGGCCCAATGGGAGGCAGGCACCTGGCTCCAGATCGAGAATTTCTCCTATCCAAACCATCAGAAAGTTTGATGAACTCACAGATAAATAATAATAATAATAATTATAAACTGGAGATAACCCCCAAACAAAATTCTGCGACCTGAAAAATTCTGTGCCTGCCTCCCATTGGGCATTCAACCTTGACAACTTGGTTGGCTTTAAGACATCTTGTGACAGCAAGGCTGTCCGGGGGTCTGGGGTATCCCAATTGGTAGAGGCGTCGACCATGACAGTCGAAATTCCTGGTTCGAATCCAGGTCGCAGAATTTTTCCTTCCAATTTTCAATCGAAAAATATACCTGTGTTTGGAGGTTATTTCCAGTTTATAATTGTTATTATTTATCTTTTCCTTGTAGTTTAATACGGACGAAATGCCTTGCAGGAAATAACATATCCAGGTTTATTCAAATTACTTTTATCGGTTGGTCCCTTTTGAAATTCCGTAGTAGCGGAATCTGTCGTAGTAGCAATATTTGTCGTTTCAGTAGAAATACGTAGTTTGCGCAAATTCCCTGCTAGTCGACTATCGTTAGAGATAATCAATTTTACAGAAAGCGTCGTCTGTTTCGAACTTTTTAAATTTTCTTAGAAATATTTTACAAACCCCGATAACAAGAAATCGTTGTTTAGAACAGTTCATAAGAAAAGCTGTTGAAACTGTACAAAATCTCAATCAGTTATTCGACCAAGGATCAGCTACTGAATACAGAACTCAGCTCTGTTTAAGAACTTTCTCGTAGGAAAAGAAAGTTTCAAGATCAAGGGACATTACATCTGCCGTTGATGACAAAAAAATAAAAGATGTAATGGTGAAGTTTTAGAAAAGCTAGGTTGCACTTCAACTGTTGCCAATAATCTTAGTGAATTTGCAAAGTATAAACGAATTCCGCACAAGCCTACTGAAAAACATTGAAATATGCATTGCAAGAGCTACTCTATTCTGCTTTCAGGAATCATGATAAATGACAATTCCTGGAAAGAGTTGTTGCGATAAAAATTAAATTCTCTAAGACAGTCCGAAACTTTATGAATAATGGTTCGATCCACGATGAGATGTGCCAAACAGTTCCCAAAGCCAAAGTTACATTAAAAAAGTGATGGTTAGGTGCAGGGCCGGCTCTAGCAATTTTGCCGCCCCGTGCAGAATGCTATGCAGAATGCTATTTTGCCCTTGCCGTCCCCGAACATTGCCGTTGCCGCCCCTAAAAGTTTGCCGCCCTGTGCAAGTGGACCACTTGCACCTTGGTAGAGCCGGCCCTGGTTAGGTGTTAGGTGATAAGGGAGAGACTCGTATCTCTTTTATAATTTCCTGAATCCCGGTGAAACAATCCCGTCAGAGAAGTACCATAAGAACTTAACATGGGTCAGAAGTTGCGTGTAAAAATCCATCGTTGGTCTATCTAAGGCATAACATTCAACAACTGTTATGCAAGGCATCTTGTGCACGTCTGTTTAGATCCTTGAATATTAAAATTTACAATGTGGCATTTTCTGCAAGGTCTATCGGCCGAACGCTTGTTTTCTAGATTTTCACTATCCAGATCCTCTCATTTGCAAATCACCATTTTTTCAAGCATCTCCATAACCTTTTGAAATTTCACGAAACCCTCATTTCTAGAGTATCGAATACGCAATCTGATTCTCGGCAAAGAAATAAATATTGCTTAACAATTTATTCTTGAAGTTAAAAGTTAAAAAAACATAAATTTACTTTCTGAACAAATTGATAAATCGGTTTGTGAGAAATTTCAAGTTTTATTTGTTCTTTCCCAAAAAATTTTATTTCCATTCCTTCTGAAATTTGTTTCTTGAGATTACCATAAAAACTAAGCCTTAAAAAGCAACAATTCACTAGATCGTTAATTTTACAAATTATATACTATTAAGTTTAAATATACACTCGTGTCGAAAAGGTAAGCATAAGTGTAAAAAATATTTGCATAATTAAAATTCAGATTGTAAATATCATATAAATCAGTTAGACGGTTAAGCCAATGTCAATTCACGATCGGATATATCTCAGAAATGCAAATTTATGCAAAGTGATCAAAGTGCAATAAATACAGTAGAGTAAACCATAGGGTCACATTACACACTCTTGCAAACTAGGCTAGGAGAACTCCTTGTTATCATTAAAGGCAGAATAATCGGAAGATTCGAAACAGAAAATGTTACATGCCGACCGGTGCAAGGTCGCCCAAGGGTTAGAACCACTCAGCAGGACCGATATTTGCAATTAACTGCAAGATGTTAGAGGACCCCCAAAGGACGGATAGCTGTCTAACCAGCTTGCAGTCGCCTCAGGAACAAGAGTTTCCAGACAAACAGTTTACCGGAGGCTAATGGAAGCTGGTCTTTATGCCAGACGTCCTGCAGTTTGTATCCATCTCACCCCTGCGAGTCGTAGGGGCCGTTTAAATTGGTGTCGAGAACATCATAATTAGACTTTGGATCAACGCAACTCAAGCAACGTGTTATTCACAAATGAGTCCAGATTCAGCTTACAAAGCGATTCTCGTCGGACCACTTTGGAGAGAATCTAGAACCTGTTATAACAACATCAAGGAAAAGAACCACTGTGGAGTTGTGGTTTGGAAGGCATCATATTAAACGAACAGAGCTTCACATCTTTGACAGAGGCATCGTTAATGCTCGGATATACAGAGACGAAATACTGGAAGATCATGTTAGAGGTTTCAGAGGTGCCGTGAATCCAGATTTTATTCTCATGGATGATAATGCACCACATAACTCTGCTGGTGGAGGACTTTCAGCAAAATAAGAATATCCAACGCATGGAGTGGCCAGCAAGATTTCCGGTATGAAACCGATTGAGCATGCATGGGATGCACTAGGGAGACGTATTGGATCCCTCAAGTTCTACCAATGACCTTTCCAGAGCTCAAAACTACTCTTCGGCAGCTGGGACTTGTTGCCAACTGAGCTCTTGAACAACCTCATTGAAAGCATGGAACGCAGTTGTACAGCTTGTGTGGCCGCTAGGGGTAACCATACCCCATATTAGCACCTTGTTTTCCGTGTTTTGTGCGCATAAGAACCATGTTCTTTTTCTCTTTCATAAAATTCTTTTTTTTTATGAAATAAAACAGGTTTAATTAAACGTTTTTATCTTCTTTTTTTTGCGCTTTTTTGTCTTTTAAATGCGGCGTTGCACACACACACATTAACGCATAACAAGTTTCACCTTATTCTGGAAATTGGTTTATTAAATAAGTATGCTTAACTTTTGGACACGAATGTATTAATATAGTGTTTTTCCTCATGCTTTTGTTTATTCAAACCAATCTTCTATTCTATACATATAATAAAACTGTAACGTGTCCGTAGTTGTTCGCGCATCACGCAAAAACTACTGAACGGATTTTGATGAAACTTAGTATGGTTTTAGCTTACAGTCTGGGTCTTCAACTAGGGTATTTTTTTCTGCCTGAAAATGTCTCATTCCCACGAGGAAATTCCAAAACGGCGCGATTGATTGGTAGTTAAACTTGCCAACATATGTCCTGCGAGTTTTTAAATTCGCGCAGCAGTAGTGAAACTTTAAACTTGCCAATAGATGTCGCCAGATAAGTAGAAAGAGGTGAAATCTTTCTCAGGACTCCAGAAATGCTACGAGAATTAGCCAAATACAAATGAAGTACGTGATGGTTATAGCTTTTAACTTTGTATAGTTTTAGTTGAACTTATAGTGTGGATCAACATTTAGGCTACTTTTTCCTCGGGAAAACGTCCCATTCCCATGGAAAAACACAAACACTCGAACCATGCGATGTTCAAAAGCTTGACAAAAGATATCCAACGAGTGATTTAGATTGTTTTAAACCGCGCTGTGGTTAATTTTTTTCCTTTAGAGGTTAAAAATGTACTACATAAAAGAATTCTACGACAAGGGTTGCCACCCCTCCGGTGTTGGGCTGGAGACTCCCGTATTGGTCTTTTATTTTTGCCGGACTCCAGTTTCAAACAGCCATTCTCCGGTATTGCAGCCGTTACTGCGGGACTCGCAAGTCACTTTGAAGGTTTCGAGTTCAGAAACAACTCAAAAATTAAGGGGGGGGGGGGGCGAATCAGGACGGTTCAGAAAGTACGCCAGCCTGTGTAAAAAAAAGACATCATGATTTTGAAAAAAGTCCATTTGCACAATAAGAAATGTTTAATTTAAAAGAAAAATTAAATTTTTCAATGAAAACGTTAATATCTCTGAAAAATTATTAATTAGATTAGTTGGAGAAATTTTTTGACGGAGGTGGCAACCCTAACTCCGGTTTTGATACTCTTTGTAGGTGGAAAATTACGGACTTGGAATTTTCCTTTGCGTATTAGTTGTCGTTGTTTAGTTTTTGTCCTTTGGCTGCAGTTTTTGGCGCTGACTGTCTCCGCACTGAGTTCTACGTGAGCGAAGCCGCGGGCACAACTAATTAAGAAATAAAACTGAGGATGTATTTTAAATTTAACTTTAACCTTTCACCGAATTTTAAGTAAAAGTTAAATGAATTTTAATTTCTCATATATTAATTATAAACTGGCAAAGGAAATTTTTAGAAGATATGAAGACAACGATATCGATAGGTATCCATTTTCTACATCCTTAAAAATGAAAACGAGTAAATGGAACGGTTCGAGTCCAGGCTATGGAATTTCCTTTCCTATTTTCATCAACAATATAAACATCTGAGGTATAGAGTATAATAAAACCTCTTAGAACATTCTTGAGTTACGGTTTTAAAAATAAATAATTATGTTAATAAAAAATTTACAATTACAAGATTACACCGACAGTCTTTTAAATTTGTTGTCAATGCATGCCTTGTAACTATTCAATATTTACATTTAGCTTGTCTTTTACGGAGAATCAAAGTCCTACTATGCTTTTATAATAAAGTTTTATTAAAATAAAATTTCTTTCTCACTTATGCATGCCAATCGAATTATAAACTTGGCTGATATAAAATATTTCCTTCTTGTTTGTTGCGAAATAATGAAAAATTTATAAAAGTTGTTTTACAGCAATTTGTCGAATTTATGGACGTGCTCTACCAGATGCTAAGGAAAATATGACTACATTAAGCTGAACAATTTTTTTGAAAATAATAAATGGAAATGATACTCGTGTATAGTTATTATTCATAACCACATTCCCATTCGTTGCCATTGCTGAGGAATATGTCAAGGCAGGAATTATTCTTTTGATTGTCACATTAACTGAAACGAGAAGGTGGAAGAGAGCTATTTGTCACACGAGGTAAACAACCCTCAAACCGCCTGAGAAAGCGACACCGTCAAATGAGCGTGTGTGCGTTAAATACACTCGGAAGCCGGTGATCCTCGACTCGGGTTTTCTCGATTAGAATTCTAGTTTTGAAACTTGAGATTTTTGATTTCAAAATTCTATAACTTCAATCGTTCAATAATGTTAAAAAATAATACTGGGAATACTAATTATATGCATTATATAAGTTAATATAAAATTATCTTCTTTGCAATTCAAATTCGTGAATTACTTTTCCCTTGCAAGAATAGGGTAATTTTCTCCTTTCATGTCTACATTCTTCTTCTTCTCTTTCCGGCTTAATTACTCGTAACGACAATAAAGAAAAGAAAAATTCCTCAGTCTTCCCTTTCTTTCTTTTTTTTTCTTATAAGAAGAGTTGCCGCCACTGGCACGTAGGACGTAGTAGTAGTAACGTAAGGTGACAAGGGCGGCCACACACCGATTGGCGTTTTCCTCTCCAGTGGCTTTGCCTCACCTTTCTCGCTAAACTCACGCCGAGGTTTTTATTACCATCCACCTTTGGAGTTAAAGAAAAGGTGGAGGGAGCCAGAGGAAATGGTGAGCCTGCTCTGATATTTAATCTTGATTTATGTCCTTGTAGTTGCCGTGCGATTGGTTTTGATATCGTTATTTTCCCAACGGTTATCAATTGCGTATGACCGTCTAATTCGTCCTCCGTGTTCCAGTGTAATTAAGATTTTGTGAAGGGAGGTGGAGTAAAAAAGAAAGAGAGAGAGAGAGAGAGAGAGAGAGAGAGAGAGAGAGAGACAGACTAACCTAAAGAGTGGATTTTGGAAAAGAAAAAAAAATAACAGAAGGGAAGAGGGTGTGGGGGATATCGAGGAAGCTGAGTTGTTGCCTTTGAGCCATTTTTTTTCTTCCCGAGATATTAAATAGGTTTCGCAACATCGGTGAAATTCTATAAGACCAATTTTCTGCCTTTAATAAAAGAATTCTCCATCACTTGCGTTTCAATTATGGTTAAAAGTCGTAATTTATAAGCTTACCCTCACTGCTATTACTCAATCAACTTTGATTAAACTGGTAATTAGTTGTAACCAATTTATTTAGTTCTATCTTGTTTGTTTTGTTGGGTTTTTTTTGTATTTTTTATAAGTAAATATAATGAACAATTACCTTCTCTTATTGGACTTATCTTTTGAACATTTTGAAGCAGGAGAAGCCTCACCCCCCCCCCATCTTCTCTGCAAAAAAAAGGCTGTTATCTTTAATTAAAATAAACAATCGCAAATAACGGTATTATCTATCTTGTCAAATTGCTAATAAAAAATCTTTCATCACAAGAAAATTATTTTGTAACGTTTTGTTCCTCCTACTCAAAAAAAGATAAAAGGCAAGTGAAGGATAAGAAAGAAAGTAAGTCTTTTCACGATATTTGAAGACGTCCTCGTTTAATAGTAATTTAGACAAGTAATTTTTTATATTTTAGGAAAATATTGTTCTCCACTACTACAACTAAATCAACGCTTGCTTGAAAGTTGAGAAATTTAGTAATTTATTATTTTAAATTTACAAACCGCATATTATTAAAAAAACTTTACGACAAGAATAAGTAACATCGAATCGTTAAATTTTACATAGAACTTGTAGCCATAATTGCCTATGAGGGTTGCTCAAAAGTAATGCCCTACATTCTTTTCTTGGAAACTATTAAAAATGCGTGGAATTTACTCACTATAAAAATAAACGGTTTCTTTACACACAAACTTTTTTCTTCTTCTACGTAATTCCCATATATTTGTATGGCCTTACGGCAGAGCAAAACAAGTGTGCAAGCGTATTTTGTTTGTAACAGCACTTTAAGTACCAATGTCTTCACTCCCCTCTTCAAACCCTTGTTCTACGTAGTGCATCTTTAATGGGAGTTAAGGCATCGCCGCGGTTTAACAAGTCTGGACTAGCAGCAGTGTCGGGATGCCCAGAGCACAGCCGTTCATGCACAGCCAATTCTCCACTTGCTGAAGATTTAACTCTCTCAACTCAGTGACTAACAGTGCTTCTATTAACTTTATAATTTCCATACACATAATACAACCTCTGACAATTAAGTTCGGTGAATGACCTCATATTGCTAACGGTCGTAAGAATGCGCTACCGTCGTATCCTGCCCCAGACAGGTCGAAACATGTTTAAATAAATTTGAGAGAATCAGCGCTGCGAATGTGTTTATAGTGTTTAAACAGGACATTGAAGAGTGAAGGTGTAGTGCGCGTGGTCGAAACCCAAAATGTAACAGCGAACGAAAGAGACTCATGAAATGCTGATAACAGTTTACAAAGAAAGTGATATCACTTTGAAGTGTGTTTATGAGTGGTTTAAACGGTTAAGACGCCCCCTGAAGTGGCTAGACATCCAACATAATGTTACGACCTAACTGAAGGCTATCCCTAAAAACGACTACGCCAGGAGTTTCCAGGACTTGTACAGCCGTTCCCAGAAGTGCATTACCATCGACGGGGATTACTTTGAAGGATAGTAACTGCTGTTTCATGTAAGCCAGCAATCCACTCGCAATATGAGGTCATTCACCGAACTTAATTGTCAGAGGTTGTATAAAAGTTTCTTCACAGTTTTGTTCCCCGTAATTAAGAATTCAGTTATTTCTAACGTGAAAAGTTCACAGACGCCATTTTAGCTACGCTATCTGTCGGAATAGCGTGCAATCTTTTACAACGGGAAACTTCAAAAAATGTGGGCTCTTACCTTCTCAGTAACTCTTGTAATTTTACCGTCATTTACATTATAGAAATTACATAAGTAAAAATTATTTCTTTGTTTAAGGGCAAATAAATATTTTTTAGGCCGACTGTGCTAAATTTTTCTCTAATACTATCTGCGATGAAATTTCAAAATTATTTTTAAACTATCGTAATCATTTAATGTTACCAATGTAAACTGCAAATCCGAAAAGTTCCTGATTAGCAAAGGGCGAAGCAAGTTTTCTTAATCTCTTCGAGGAAAATGCGTTCATGGAAAGAAAACACACAGTCATCATATTAATATTAGAAGGGCCCCAAGAAATATTTGGATTTCTTGCTGACTGTTATTGGATTACATTACGATTGCAACTGAGAAAGGCATTATGATACAATCTGCTACGTGTATGTTTTCACGTATTTCATGTCAAATTTATTCGATTGAAAAATCGATAATTAAATCGCTTCGAAATTACATTTATGATTTTTTAAAGTTACTTCCGCAACCTGGACTCGAACCCTCCTGCATGCCTTTCGTTGGCACCGCTTTACCAACTGAGCTACCGCGGACTAGTAAGATATTAAACGTTGCAGACCCGCCTTCTGTTGTTTTCTTTAATACAACTCAAATCCTAGTTATCACGCTTATGCATGTTTCATTGCTTTAAATAAATAAGTGTTTTAATAGTATTTAATTCTGACATGTTCAAAATGAATATGCTCCGTATGCGTTTCAAAATCCAATTTTAATACATCAAAGTTGACTACGTGAATAAAGAGCACCAACTGTTTGTTAAAATAAAATTAATGCGCATGCTTAATAGCGATAATTCCACTGAAAATTCAGATTTTGAATCTGTCAAGCGATGAATTTTACCCAACAAAATTAATGAAAATTTTCATTAGAATGTCTGTAACGTCTGCCTGCGTTGCATTTTTAATTATGTGCTTCCGATGAAAATATAGTGCAGTTCGCCATAAATAACAAGGCTTTAAAATATACGAAAGACATTCAAGATTCATTTATAAATATGAATTTTAATCATACAGGTACATAGGTTGTACTCATAGAAAGAAGACACCCAAACGTTGCTGCGTTTTCATTCAGATTGTTCTTGCGTCCCCTTGTTAAATAACAGGAGAACGTAGAAGCGCACTTCCTAAATTTGTAAACATGCGCGACCTAAGCGATTTTCTAAATTAAATAAAACTCATAATTTTGATAATTTGAAGTTTAGGTAATAAAATGAACTTGATCACGCGATGGTTTTAAGTTGTAACAAAAGTAACTTCATATTTTATCTAATTAAATTATCATATGTAAGAAATGTCCATTTCACTCTGATTTTCAAAAATATTGTAGAATATTTATACGAATAGCAAGGATAACAACAACGATAAAAAGTGTCCGTGTAAAGCCATAGTAAATATTAATAAGAGATTTCAAATGTAGTTTAATTTTTTGCAGTGCTTTCCATTATTTTCTACATCTGTTATTCCAGCTGATAATAAAGGGTGTAATGTGTATTTTACATATAAAAATCTTCTGTCGTGTAACATAGATAAGCCCGCCAATGGAATGGAATTATAATATTTCAATCAATTATAAATCAGAGAGACAGAAAGAGAGAGAGGAGAGAGAGAGAGAGAGAGAGAGAGTAGCAAGCACAAGTTTGTGTTTAGTGGTTTAGTAAAGAAGACTCCGCCTATGTGCTAACATCACTTCTTCAGACTACGTATATGAAATATAGCGATATCGTCCTAAATGTAATGGAATTTTCTTGTGAGGCAAAGCTCAGCCCAGCCCTCAGTCCACTATCTTTCGAGCGGGAGTTGGTCACTATCCATTAGCCAGGAATTAGGACCTTTAGAAACCTGTCAGACAAATTGTTCTCTTAGTAAATAAACTGCTCGACTCCGCCCCGTTGTGAAAACCTATGATTTTTGCAATGGAACCGAGCATCTACGAAGAGACGCCAGCCCTACATGCATCTTCTTTTTTTTTTTTTTTTTTTTTTTTTTTTACATTTTTTTTTATTTTCCTTTTCATACCATGCCTTCCCCCCCTCAATATCTCCGACGAAAAATGGGTGGGAAGGAAAAGCCCAGTGCCATCCTCACCGTCAGTGGAAGAAGATACTCGATAAACATCATCACACTCCCTCATCAGGAGGAGGAGGAGGACGTGAGCCCCATCCGTCCAGCAAAAAAGGGAGGGCGAACAATTCAAAGACACACACACAAGCACACACACATACATACAGACACAACATTAAAAAAATTGGAGAGAAAGAGAGAAGAAGAAGAAGAAGAAGTTGAGTTCTACTCAAGGCTCGAGTTGGATGGGAAGCGGCCGGGAATTAAGAGTGATGCACTCACTCTTGGGAAGATGTACTACACGACTCTTCATTGACAATAAATTCCCCGCCGGAGACGGCGTCTCTCTCGCTCCGTGTTACAATGCCATTAGGCTCCACAAGTGAAATACTGGTTGCATCGCTTTGCATAACATGAAAGTCTTAATCTCAGGCTTGGGAATGACTAGAATATTTGGCCTCCCGTGCCACCATTTCTTATTATCATGACTGAGTTATACACGCGATAACCCTTTTTAAACGAAAGGGGAAATTTTTCTCCCATGCGTTGTATAATTTTTTTGATTGTGTTTTCCCTCTTTCGTTCCCTAATGCAATTTATTTAATTTTCCTGGATGAATCTCCCTTCCCTTTACCCTTCGTCCTCCCTACTCTGCACTTCCAATGCAATTTCGGCCTCCAGATGAAAATTTATTCATCGATAAAACTTTTAGATAAAGTGGAAACGACCAAAACACTCGACGAAAAGGTTATCAAACGAATCAATTAACTAGATTTAAAGACGTCATCATCGAAACAAGAGAGGAAGAATTAAATTATTCATGCTCATCGAAAACGACAAGGAAAGTTAACATTCCATTACGGGGTACAGAGGGTGATGATCTTTAAGCTTAAATAATTATTTTAAATTATAATTTTTTACGAATTTTTAATTTATTTTTAAATTTTTTTATTGTTTATTTTTTTTTATTAATTTTGCGGATAAATTATAAACTATACTGAGCATAAATTAAAAGAAATAAAGAAGCAAAGATCTTAAACTTTTTTTCTGAAAACAGGTGTTTTTAAAATCATTTTTACAATTTTATTGTGAGATATACAGGTGGGCTGAAAAGTAATGCCTCCATGCCTGAAATAACTTTTTTATTTTTTAACCGATTTTCAAAATTCTTTTTGTATCTGATACTCACATTTCTCCTCTATGTAATGCACTATTCACTTTTCGACATAGTCCCCATCCCTTTCCACGCATTGTACAAACGCGTGACTAGTCGGGTGAACCCGTCGGAGAGGAATTCCGGGGTTGTTGTCGACACGAGGATTGAATGGCAGCTTTGGATCCTCTTCTGCAGCACGATAACGCCCGTCCGCACACGATGGCCACACATCAGACGGGGTTGCAGCGCCTACAGTTCAAAGATGAAAAACTGCAGTTCAAAAATGAAAGACTTCGCACCTTGCGACTTTCACCACTTCCCAAAGAGGAAAGAGCACCTTAAGGGGCATGAGTTGCGTTCTGATGACGAGGTGAAACCTGCCGTTCGGTCTTGGTGTTGACAACAACCCCGGAATTCCCCTCCGACGGGTTCACCCGACTAGTCACGCATTGGTATAATGCGTGGAAAGGGATGGGGACTATGTCGAAAAGTGAATAGTGCATTACATAGAGGAGAAATGTGAGTATCAGATACAAAAAAAATTTTGAAAATCGGTTAAAAAATAAAAAAGTTACAGCCATGGAGGCATTACTTTTCAGCCCACCCTCGTATCATTATATCCAGCAAGAAGTTTAAAATTAGAAATAGTCATAGAGAAATTAAGCAATTTTAGTATAATTTAATATACTTATCTTTTATTTCCAGTCGAAATTTTGAAAAATTGTTTTCAACGAATGTTTAAAAATTTTTGCTTATTCATTTGCATATTCATTAAAATTTACTTCAATGTTATAGAGATTTCTTCCATACATAAAAAGCACAACGTGTGTATATGTGTATTTAATATTTTCTGAGGAGAATATTGAAGTGCTTTGCAATGAAATTGCCCCACCAACAAGGAGTTATCCGACCTTATTCATATTTAGTGGGGGGGGGGGGTCGTCTACCTCCGACCAGTAAACGACCACGGGACATGACCATTTGGGTTGATACAGGGTGTCCGGGTGCCTGTATAGGCTCATCAGTTGACACCTGTGCGAGACGTTCCATGTAGTAGGGAGGAAGCAACTGCCTCGTGAACGTACAGTACTGTAATCCGCACCACGGTCTCAATGCCGCGACGACGACAACAACAACCGTTCACGCAATTAACGGACTTTGAACGAAGTCGGATTATTGGCCTCTCCGAGGCTGGATGGTCAACCAGACGGATTGTTGTCCATGTGTCGCGGGACGCACGGAAGGTAGGCCGATGTTGGAGCCAATGGCAAGAGGAAGGCACACATGCCAGAAGACCACGTCAGCTCTTCGAACAGCGCTAGCGGACAGAACCATCACCTTGCGGCAACTGCGCGACAACATCACTATTCCCAGTGTCAATAGCCTTTGATACCGTTTCCATTCCGTTATTACTTGCAAAGCTTAGAGCGTATTTCCACATATTTGGTACACCATTGGCTTGGATTGCTAGCTTTCTTCAGGATAGGAAATACTTTTTAAGTTATGATGGTTTTTCTTCATCGCTGATTAATAGGAACCTTAGAGTACCACAGGGCTCCATCCTGTCTCCTATATTGTTTGCTTTGTTTATTAATGAACTTCCTAATGCTTTAGTTGGTTATAAAGTAGTAATGTACGCAGATGATGTCACGCTGGTAGTTGCTAATAAAGTTGCTAATGATCTCTTGACCTCTTTAAACGTTGCAGCTAAGAGGCTATTTGACTGGAGTGGCCAAAATAACTTAAGAATTAATGTAGATAAAACTCAAGCGATGTTTTTCTTTCATCGCAACAAGCAAGATGTGCCTGTTGTATCTGATATCTATATTGGTAACTCCCGGATTGGTATTACGAAATCTTTTAGATACCTTGGGATTGAATTGGCCCATGATTTGTCTTGGGATTCGCACGTAAATTCATTAGTACAGAAATTAAATCGTAACATGGGTATCATTTCTAGATTAAATTATTTACCCCCTAATATATTAATTCTATTATATAAGGCTCTGATCCACTCTCATCTGTGCTATGGTACTATATTTTGGGGAGCTACTACGCAATATAACTTGTCTAGAATCTTGAAACTGCAGAAGTGGTTTTTGCGGATTCTTTTAAAAGTTCCCCGTGGTATTTCTGTTTCCTGTTATTTTCAGAAATTGGAAATACTTACTATAGATCAAATTTATAAGATGCAACTTTGCGTTTTTATATATAAGTCTATAAATCGGCTTTTACATATTTCGCCTTTGATATCTTCAACATTGGTAAAGGATATACATGGTTATTCTATTAGGCAAAAATTTAGTATATATTTACCTAAAGCAAAGAATAAGTATGCGAGTAATCGCGTTTCCCATGCTGGTATTTTGGAATGATCTAAGCTACCATATGAACTTCGCTCATTAATTTGCTACTCGGTTTTTTATCGCTCATTAAAACAGTACGTTCTTCAGAATATACTTCTCAACCCTTGAATATAACGGTTGGTGATTTCTGTTATTGATGGCTTGAACTGGCGCCTGATTGAAATTGGTTTATTATTACTTTTTTATTAACATTAGTTATTACTAAATCTACTAATATTTAATCTATGGTACTTTGTTTAATTTAAGTTTTAGGTGATATTGTAACATATGATTTATAATTAAATTCCTTGATTCTGTACGGTGCCCAGGGAAGCCTACTAGTCGGTCTTGTACCAAACCAGCTCCCTTTGGGCATCTTTTATATTTTTGTATCAATAATTTAATTCAATTAAATAAATAAATAAATAAATAAATAGCGAAAATAGCACGTCGGTTACACGCCCCGACAATGTCTGCCAGGCGTCCATTGTTGGGTCTTCCTTTGACACCTGAGCACTGCGCGATACGACTGCAATGGTGTCGTGAACGAGTGGGCTGGCGAATGGAATGGCGCCCGGTGGTCTTCAGCGACGAATCCCGCTTTTGTTTGAACACCGACGACAGAAGCGGATGGGTGTGGCGCAGACCATTGAAACGTGCCAATGAACAATGGATCCAGTATCGCCATCGTGGACCAACACCTGGGATCATGGTCTGGGATGCCATCGGCTACGATACCAGAACGCCTTTAGTCACCATCCAAGGCACCCTGACAGCAGATTCTGCAGCCCATATTACTGCCTTTTCTGCACACCATACCCGGCGCAGTCTTTCAGCAGGATAACGCCAGACCGCACACGGCAAACATGAGCATGGCATGTCTGCATGATGTCAACTGCCTGCCATGGTCCGCGAGGTCCCCAGACCTATCGCCAATTGAGCACGTGTGGGACATGGTGGGACGTCATTCACGATCATCCCGGAATCTCCATGAACTGACACAGCAGGTTCACCAGGGGCAGACGTACCCCAAGATGACATTCGCCACCTGTATGAACATCTACACCTGCGGCTGGAACAATGCATCGCCGCTAGATGTGGTGCCACAACCTACTGATGCCGCTTTCCGTTGGGACACCCTGTACAAACGAGTGCACGTCTTGGCTCCATAACGTAATAAAGGTGTGTTCAGATTATTTCTTGCTGTATACCTACTTTTGGCTCATTCGGATAACTCCTTGTGGGTGGGGCAATTTCATTGCAAAGCAGTGTACAAATGAAAAAATAACAATAAAATACAACAATCAGAAAGAAAATTTAAATATTACAAAGTTTATGCTTACACTGATTGATTAAAAGATGGTTACGATTCATTTTGATACCATGAATACCGTAGCTAATTTGATACATTGTTACATCATCATACGGAGTCATGTTTAATCGCATTTCTACCAATAATAAGCCCTAAATTATGACTGTAGCGAAACCATAGTTTCAGCCATTTTGGCAGGGTCGCACCGAATTCCAGGCAAATACCGCATTCGTGGGGTTTTTCCCGCTAGTTTTTTTCCTCTTATTTTAAGCCAATAAATAGTCAACAATCGAATAACATGAGCACTATCTCATGTTGCGCATTCATTATTTTCTTTGGAAAGCGTTGTTCGGCTTCAACCAATAGCAGTTAGGCCAAAGTTGGGGTTGGTCGCTGTATAGGAGGTGTTGCCTGAACGCTGTAGTCTGAGCAACAATCCAAACTTCATTGTCTCCAACAAACGAAAAAATACTGATTGTAATATCAACACCTCCTAGAGAGAAGGCCTGCGGACCAAAGGTGTATGCATTGTTACATCACCATCAAGCGGCCAAATTTAGGGCTTATTATTGGTAGAAATACGATAACAATAGCCGTTTGATGATGATGTAACAATATATACACCTTTTGTCCGCAGGCCTTCTCTATAGGAGGTGTTGGTAATATCCAAGATGGAAACAATGAAAGTTGGATTGTTGTTAAGACTACTATGATCAGGTGACTTTTGAGTGCCCAGGCAACACCTCCTATAGAGAAGGCCTGCGGACAAAAGGTGTATACATTGTTACATCATCATCAAGCGGCTATTGTTATCGTATTCCTAACAATTGAAATTTAACACACAGCTTTGTAATACTAGCACACTGATGAAAAATATCCAAAACTGAAGATAAATCTCTAAAAAAATTAGCCTTGAGTTATGTTTGTTTATTTGTATGTTCCGTCAACAATGGCTGATGAAATCAATGTTTGCCTTAAGGCTTCAAGTTTTAAGAGGATATTAAAAAATAATAAATAAATAAATAAATAAATAAATAAATAAAACTCATTATTATTTCTTTTTTATTAAAATGTTTGGAGAAATGTAAAAAATTATTTTAAAACAAATATGAGAATACAAGTGTTAGAGGGTGCAGCTGCTCAAGCTTATGCTGAAAAAGTGAATGTACCAATTCTCTAATAAGCCAATAACTGGAGAATATTTACTTTCCCTATGGTTTTTGTAATGTTGTGACTTACTTCCATTAGCAAAGTTATAAATAATATTTATTCAAAAATATTAGAAAATTGAAGGGCTCGGGGCAATAGTTATATCTTTAAGAATATCTAAATCTGTATGGTTGATGTTTTGCTTTACTGTGATTGCAGTTTACTTATGCAATATTTACTGAAACGTACTGTAAGTTGAATTCACAAGCAGTAATTATTATATTTAGTACGAACTTCTTCCTGTGGGTTACGTTCTTATTGCCCCGAGCCCTTCAATTTTAAATATCTCAGGTGATTGTGTGAGAGGGCCATCCTTGCTGCTAAAACTGATACTGTCAATATCAGCAATCATACTCTGGATATGATTCCACGCTCTGTGACTGTATATAACGCTTGAAAGTTACGGATGTTTATGAGGCTGTAAACAGAGTTCCTCAACTCTCTCAATCCGTAATTTTTAATAAAGACAGAAATAATTCAATACTCATAGCCTATTTTAGAAATTATAAAATGTTAAGGATGCAATGTCGAATTTTCCTGGGCAAATCCAAAATTCCAATGTGAGCATTTTAAAGACCTTTTTTCGGTTTTTCAAATTGAGCATTTCTATACAGTGTTTGGATTCATATAATCCATTGGAATTTTATGAATTTAATTTAAGGTTATTTAATTTAAGTTATTTATGATAATAAAGGAATAATTCACCAACCAACGTTGTATGGATCTGCCTGCAAAAAAAAAGCAATACGAACGCGTAACACGAGAAGTCCTCGAAGCATTCGTTGTATTTCTGATGTATTTATAGTCGTGAGTAGATTCTATCCGATGACCTGTCGTCCCCCGTCCAATTATCTGAGTGATTTAACCGAGAACATTTTGTTGGTGATTGAAAAGAGAGCCTCCTTCCTTCTGCTAGATCACTATCGGCTGCCATTTCTGCTCTTATTAGCCCAGCACGGCAACGATACCATTGCCTACTGACCCCCTTTCTCCTCACAAATGCACTCTCGCACTCTCTCTCTCTCTCTCCCTTCTCCCGTTTCAGTCTGTTTCACTCTTCTCTCTCTTTCTCGCTCACTCTCTCGCTTTCTCTTCTGTTTATTAAACGATCAAATTTTCCATTCAAACAAATCAAAGCTAACACGGAACAACGTTTAACTTCAATTTATGTTTTCGTGGATCTAAAAACAAGAGTGCAACGAGGTAAATTAATCTCTTGCAAATTGGAAATACATGCAACAACTGACCGGCACTTTGGAGGACATTCTAATCGATAATTTTATTGTATTGGTCTTCTTCTGGGCAAAATTAATTGGCATTTATTAAATTGCCGAAGAGCAGTAACGGAAAATAAAGTTTCCAGGAAAGGGAATGGAATAGAAGGATGCAGACTTTATTTTTTATCTTTGAAAAATACATATTCAAAACCGAAATGCAATAATTAAGTAAGTATGCACAATTCTGTTAAAAAGATGAAATATTCAAGAAATATTTGACTGTTTAAGAGATTTTTTTTTCAATAAAAATATAACATCGCACTCTGTAAAATGGGAGTTACTGTGCCCATACCATTAGATTTCTAGCAAGTCTAGATCAAGCTATTTATTTTAAAGGTAAACTCCACGGAAAAAATCGACTTTATTTTTTTTGCATTATAACATTAATCCAGGTTAATAGAGTATATATCTGATATGTATTTACTATTATTAATATTATTGTTTATATTATTTTTGTAATTTAATTTATGATTTGTACGTTTGCTGCGGGATGACTCTTGTCTCCCGCGCTTTTGCTGAGTTGTATGTAGCCATCTTGAAAAAGCAACATGCGCTTGAATAAACGTCATTTGTTTTTTGTTATTCCTGCAGTCTTTTCTTTAATGAAATACATCAATATCATTCAAAATTTTTCGATTTTTTTCTAATAATTTATTAAGAAAACTGCCTCGGAAAATTGAAAATTTGCATGGGATCTTCCACAGAACGTGGCGGAACAAGCTGTCATTTCCTGCCGCGAGAACCTCGGGGAATTTCGTCGCCGAGATTCTAGTCGCTTAGTACGATTCTACATATCGTAAGATTTTGCTAACCTGTTTTATGTCAGAATGCCTTCAATTTCTTCTCTGTTTGGACGTGTAAATAGATAGTCAGATAGAAATTTCACGTTTCATAGATTTCCAGAATCAGAATCGATTAAAACACAGTGGATTAGTTTTTGACAGCAAGGGAACTGGTATCGAACTCCAAACAGCTTCGTGTGCTCATTTTGAAGCGTCTTGCTTTGTCTATGCATCCGCTGTTTTAAATTCAGTATCAATTCAAACAAGAAATTCGCTGAAACTAGATCACGTATAAGGTGGAACTAGATGCTCTTCCAAATCTAAACGGGCCTGGCGTTCTTCAAGAACAACGACCGCAACAGCACTCGTTAAACGCCGAAGGAATGAGGAGGTAGGCCTATCTATCTTCTGTGTAAGGCACACGCCGCCCTATTGTGCATACGCCGACGCGGCAAGCAGAAGATCCCGTTTCACGGTTTAATGCATAGGGCTGAAGTTGCAGAAGTTGCAGTAGCATTTAATTCTGCTAACGGCCCTTGAATATCGCCGTTACTGTTATCAAAATCGCAGTCGTCACTACGGTTTTGTTTCATATTCATAGTCAATTGCGATGCCCAACTGACAACTAACCGATAACGTCCAATGTATGACGTCACGAATTCGAAACTCCTTCGCACTTCTCGGCAACTTGTGACGTAACAGTTTCCGAACCATGGCGCCAATGTCTATCGCAGGGGGAGGGAAAAAATGAAAGTTTTTTTTATATATTTTATCAATTTTGAGTAGGAATTGAAAATTTTTATACATGCTACGTTGTTATTGAGACGTTCATCTTTCATTTTAAACAAAGTTATTTTGGGTGTGGAGTTTACCTTTAAGTTACCTTACGAATTATGCACACAAATCAAAATATGTTTTGATAACACTCATGGATGCCTAAACATAGGCCGATGATGGTTCTTAAACGATTTTTTTAAATTTATTACCTACAATTAGGCGTGTGAGACAAGTTTTAGATAATAGTTGGAAATAGACATTCCAAGAGAAAAGTTCTTATGCATTTAAGAGGTGTTTGTGTAATGTACATGGCGCATAAAAACATCCTCTTCTCGTGAAAACAATGGACATGACTTCATATTTTTAACTTCTACGAATGCTCATATCGTTATATCATTTCTAATAACAACGGAAGAAAGAATGCATTTTTATGTGGGAGTAATTTTTCAAGGCTTAAAGAAAATTGCTTCTCGTGACCTAAATACACGCATTTCATTTATATATTCTTAGTTTGATAAGTTATGTATTGCCTTACATTTAAAATTAATATTATTAATGGAGGAGGAAATAATTAGAATCTTAAATAAAATATTCCTGAAAACGCTTCTACAATGAAAGATCCCAGCAATAACATTAAATGAAGTAACTGAGAACCTTAAATTATTTATCCGCTGAAATGCTTAGCATTCATATAATCCCATTAATGGCATAATAAATTTAAAGAGGTCAATATAATTTTTTAAAAAGCTATTGCAATTATGTCGCAGATAATAAATAATTAACCTTTCAGAAGGAAAAACCCAAAAGGAGGCGCTTTTTTTTAAAAAATTGCTTATTGCTGTATCTTGCTGATACGCGAACCTATTGCTGGCACACTAGTAACTGAATAAGTTGGAGGGTGCCAAATGATCCGGATGAACTAATAACCTCGAAGGCGAAAGCGTATCGAATTCGGCGCATAAACCACCCTTTAATAAACAGTAAAGTGATAGATGATTTTTAATGTTATTAAAGTAGACTTTTGCAATGGGAGTAATCCCGAGCACAGAATTGAAATACAGGCTGTTCGTGATTAAACTTAATCTATTCAAAACGATCTGCAGTAAATAATAATAATAAAAAAAACATTTATCGGAAAGCTTTCAAATTAGACTTGTTTCCAGTGAAACTACAAGAATAAAGGTAGCCTATAGCAAGATGGAATTAGAAACCATCAATTTCCTAGAAAGTGTTTCCTATTTATCAGAAATGTCTAGTAAATTACCGAAATTTCATATTATAGAATGTTTGTCACTAAAAATGAGTATCATGTTATTAAATTTTTTTTGTACGTGAATAGTCTAGTTTTCATCAATGATTCCATTAGATTATTCTTTGTAGACTTTATTAATACATTGATGGGTGTTTGTTGACTGCTTTAAAGATTGGATGCTATGAGTTGCGTTGAAAGGAATGAACCAAAACGATCTTTACACTTTCGCATTTTAATTTCGCATACGACTGGAAAATAGTCTATACAATCCAAATTGGTGTAATTAATAATTCACTCATATCATTGTTAGGTGAAGTTTAGCTCCGAGATTTGAAAGAGATCACCTAAAGACACCTTTCTTGGAAATAGCTGATCATGCAGAAGTCAGTGATATTATGTGGAGATTCAGAATGATCACAGAGAACAACTGATATAAATAGATGCAGGTAGGCTGAGTATTTTGTCTCTGTCATTGATGTTTGGTCTAGATGAGGGTGCACTGTACAGAATGACTCTAAAGTTTTGCAATTCATATTTCCTGTTATATCTCTTGAACAATGACAAATGTCATTACTAACTCGATGTTGTTTATATTTTATTGTATGCAATAGATCATGATTTACAGTGAATGTTGGAACTAAGAACCATTCTGGATAACAGGTACTTTTAACAACACGTTCCAACCTAGAGGTGGAGAAGGATGCTAAAACATGGATGCAATGGTGTTATGTATGTTGTCCTTTAATGCGTTGATGGTCTTCGGATTGTTTTTTTTGTACACGTTCTTTGAGATATGAAAAAAATTCTAATTGTGTTAGACAAGGTGATAGAGGTGACCATAGTTCACTTGAGATGATCCTAAAGAAAACTATTTTGTACAACCTCTGACAATTAAGTTCGGTGAATGACGTCACACCCTAATCTGTGCGAGCTTTACGCAAGTACAATGCATGTGAATACAAGCCCAGTCATTGTTTAAGCAAGTTCAGACAGGTCACGTTTGTGCGTGCAATTGTTTAGCAGATGCTCGTATCTTCAGTTGAAGGTGTAGCGTGCGCACGTAACTGTGGAAAATGGATCAAAGAGGAACACTGCCGTAATCGTGCAACAGTTTCTGGTCAACGAAGGGGTCGTATCCATAGCTCATCTACCTTATTCACCAGACTTGGCACCGGCAGACTTTTTCTTGTTCCCACGCCTGAAATGGGCCTTAAAGGGACACAGATTTGCGGACATTCCAGACATTCAAGCAAATGTGACACGTGAACTTAAAGCCATCCCCAAGGAGCTTCCAGGACTTATACACCCGATCCCAAAAGTGTATTCCTTCTAGGGTGATTATTTCGAAGGACAATAAAGTAAATGTGGCTCTATCTGTTTTGCATTTTGTTGTGTGAACTAATTCACCGAACTTCATTGTCAGAGGTTGTATATATATTATTGTGCGTATTTAGCATATCTCGGGTGCAAAATATTTACGAAATGACGTGAAATTACTTTTGAAGGAATTTAGGTCTTCAAAGAACACTCCACAATGAACAGCTTTTGTTGTACATTAAACTCCATTTCATCAATAAGGTTTAAGGGTAAGGAGGATTACCGATTTGCGAGTCGGGGGCTTGCTTTGCCGATTGAGTTGATTTGTGATTTGTGGATATATTGTAATTGATAAGAGCAGTGCCAGCGAAAGGCATGGGCCTTGGTTCGAATTCAGGTTGCGGGATTTTTACTTCCCTTTTCTATTTATAATTAAACTTCATGCAGAATTATTTCACGTAATTGTGCCACGTGTTTGTGTTACCACTAAAAACGCCATCTAATAATATCATGTATAAAATGAGGTTTCAATAGCGCGACTTTAAAATGGTATCTACTGTACACTGAACGACCAATTTATTAGAGACACCCCGCTAATAGCGTGTTGCGCTTACTTTAGCGGTGAGAACTGCCTGAATACGTGCTGGCATGGTGTTGAAACCGTTGCGGAGGAATAGCAGCCCAGGCTGACATCACAGCGTCCCGTAATTGATGCTCCCTCATTGAACTGCGCTGCAATTTGTTGGGCTGTTCCCGTCCTGTTGCTGTAGATGATTCGTGCCAGTCGCCGTTGACCTCGCTCGTCCACGGCCCTGTTTCGTCCGGAGTTGTGTTTGTTGGAGGTTGTTTTTTGGCATAACTGCCATTCACGGAATACCCTTGACACTGTTGCATGGGAAAACCCGAGGAGGTTCGCGGTTTGCGAAATGCTCAACTGCACCCGTCGAGCTCCAACGATCATGCCTCGTTCAAAGTCGGTCAAATTCTTGGATTTACCCATATTCAGTGCACTTTGCTGCTGACTGTAACTTGTTATCCAATGCATTCCTTTTATAGACCGCTTCGGCCTGTTCCATTGTTTGGGTGTCACTGGGAGGTCGATCCATTTTCCGTAAGAGGTGTCTCTAATAAATTGGTCGTTCAGTGTATATTTATGGGAGATATAAGGGAAAAGATGGTTGCAGGATTTCAGAATCACTCTATAAGATGAGTTGCGAATAATTCTGTAGAACGGTACCGCCAATCAAACAACACAAATTGTGATTAATGGGTTGGAATATTTTGACTTTAGATTAAGTTCGCGAAGCACATAACTATTGTTTGCAATAGAGCAAGGGTTCAGATCTGCTTCAGGCATTGCTATTCATTTATGCAACTATTTCTGAATTTGATTTTCACTGAGGAAATTTGCTAATGCAAAACATTTTTATAAATAAAAAAAAGCTTCCTGTCGAATTTCTTCTTTTCCTCAAATGCAAAATTTTAGCGTACATGTTAAAGAAGAAAGAAGGATTGGGGTTGATATGCGTGCACACCCATTACAGGGAGGGACACACAGAAAATGTAGGATCCGTTACTGCCAAATATTGCTTTCCTGCTACACAGCTCTTGCCAACCTACTGGGGTCAGTATGTTAAGTGGAGGTCACATGACCTTTGAACGTGTTTTTTCGCGGTTCCGACATGATTGAACTCTCCTGTAAGCTTATCATTGCGAGAAAATAATCTAAAGGGAACAGGGAGAGGGAAAATGACACGAGAGCGCGATTCCTATTCTCTCGAGTTCTTCCTGCTTGACCTTATCCTTTTCTTCCCTCCTGTTTTTGTTGGGTTGAAGGTTTTTGTGGGTGAAGGAAAACGGGTGCGGGTTCACCGGAAGTAGATTTTTCTCGGCATCTGCGTCACCATCCGTCAGAAACGGGAGATTATACAAGCGGAAGAAAACGTCTTTTGCCTTAGAATTCCTGTAGAAGGTCAAATTTATTATTTTCTTTTTTTTTGTAAATTCTTTTTTTTTTTTTTAATTTCATATGTCGCTCGTGTTCGAGGCACGTGTGTTGGTTCACTCACATCCCCTCTCTACTTTACAAAGTCTCCTCTTGGCTTTTTGGATGTAAAATGTCGAGGGTTTCCATCGAAGGAGAAACATGAGAAAGTGTAATGATCCTCCCGAAGGCCAGGTCAGTGACATACATCACCATGACTGATGACGCTCAGCTTCTTGAGTTCATAATTTTTGTCTTTTTTATCTTCCCCCCTGCTTTCTCTCTCTCTCTTTTCCCCTTTCAACTTGTCTTCTTTCCTTTTGATACAGGGAGGAAAGAAAAGGGGGGTACTTCAAAATGAAAAGCTTCAGTGAGATTCGAATAGTTTCGTAATTTGGCATTCGTCATTAAGAGTTGTAAAGTGCGTGATTAGAATGCACGAACTTGAAACGAAGGAATGAAAAAAGAAGAGGGAAGACGTAAGAATGAGGTCGAAAAGCTTGGAATACTATTATCTTGCTGATGAAGCGCAATCTGAGAACAAAAAATAAACTTAACCAAAAAAATGTTGGAGAAACGTCCAGGTAAATAATAGGTTTTGCAGATAATTTGTGTAATTGGAGAAGATAATTCAGACATTAAAGATTAGGGCGGATTTTGTTTATTTGTTTCTAACATTCGTCTTTTTGAAGAAAGAGGAAAAAAAATCTTTCTAGGTATCCTTTGGTCTTTTTAATTAAGGTGGAGACGGACAGGAAAATAAGAGAGGAGTTAGCGACTCCTGTCAGACACACCTCGAAGGCGACCACAGGAACCCATTATCATTATTAAGGTTCTTTAGTCGTGGAATAGTTCACGGAACAGCTTGACCCGCACTTATACTCTCTTTCTTTGGTCTGTTTGTTTAATTTATGGCACGCTCTAAAATAGAGAGCACTTTGGCGGCCACGATGCATGTGAATCAGACGCCACGAGGTGAGAGGTCAACTGTTAACCGGCCCTCGGTGATTTTATGGCCGTTGTTGAGAAGGTCAAGTGGGGTATGGATAGGTTGCGTGGTGAAAGAAGGAGAAGGCTTCCGTTCAGAGCAACACAAATAATCAGCAGTCGACAAGAAATTAAGAAAGGATTTGCTTAACGACGTCCATGTTTCACCCGAGTCTTTATGTTTCAAAACGCCATAAGAAATCATAAGGAATGAGGGACATTAAAACTTCTGCGATAAATTTTGATGAGAATGGAATGTTGCTACAGTTTTCTCTCTCGCCACATATGGGGCCATGGTCTGAGGGGGTTTCTTTTGATTATCGGTGAAGAAGGTTTTCGCTTCTTAAAATGGCCAGAATTTGTCAGTTCAGTGAATTCCAGCAACTCAAGAAGCCTTGTAGCAAGAGAACTAACCGCTAAGGCAAAGGATACGGGTACATGTTTATCTTTCTTTTTCTCCTTCAAAATCACAGAACCATCAAATCCATTGTTTTAGAAAAATTGTTAAATTAAAAGAAGACGTTATGCCTTAGATGACGTTCACAAACAAATGTTTAAGTTCTTTTTATGAATTCGACTTTAAGGAATTAAATTTAACCACGTGCCGAGATATTGCAAAGAAAAAGTTGTTTACACCTTAGAATTTCTTAATTTTTAAAGTTTTCATATTAATATTTTTATTCAATTCGAGAATCTAGGCAGTAAAGCTTATGCTCTATCACCATCATAAATTATGCTCCATAAAATACTATTTAACTTCATTATCCAATTCACATTCATTATATGTACCAACCACATTAGTGTAGAAAAAAAAAATTTCAATTCGATACTGCCTACAACTTTTTAAGGTGTTCCATCCAATGTTTGCCAGAAGTACTTTTCTGAGATAACTCGTTTTCCTCTCTGCTTATTCGGCAATAACAATTTTTCCTCTTAGAAATGTTTATCGACGAAAATTAAACCTGCTCCTGGATTATTTCTACAGTTTGTATGTAGTTTGATCCTTCAAAAAATGATAACTCTTACACTAGGCAACAAAATTTCATAAGGTTCATCTGAAAATTGTTATGAAAATAGTCATAAGAAATGAAAATAGATGAAAATAGTCATTTCTTAATGTGCTGAACCCCAATATGACTAAGAAAAAGATGAATTGGCTACGATTTCTTAGTAACGTGTACGCATTATTGATGAAAAATTGTACATATGTAAATATTATACATAATATATGTTAACAATACCTTAATCTTCTTCGGACTTTCTTTTGGCCTATCGTTTGTAAACCTTCGTGGGGAGCATGTCTGATGAGCGTCCAACAACAGTCAACCAGCATTGACGTGGACCATTTGCCTGGTACTGTTGCTCCATCTTGGCAATGTCCTGATGGCAACGTTCGCCGTACTCATCACTTACCTGCTCGCAGTTATCAGGGAAGAAATCCAAGCGGGAGTCAAGAAAGTGGATCTTTAAGGCCATATTGCAGCCGAATGCATGAAACAAACCCAACATATCTTCAACCAGATCTTTGTAGTTTTCGGCCTTGACATTCCCCAGGAAGTTTACTGCCACTTGATAGAACGCATCCCAAACATGTTTTTCTTTACGGATATCATGCAATAATTTCTTTGCATAAAGGGGTGATGCAATATGACGCAGTATTTCGTAACCATGTATTAACCTTACTAAATTGCATTATATTAAGCGACAACACCTATACAACGGATAATACGTCAATGTCTCTGCAACGAAAACCAATCAACTTTCTTCAATTGATATTTGTGTTCAGCACGTTAAATTCATTTAGGATTGTGTACTTTCACCTAAAAAGCAATTTCATTGTTGCCCAATGTTATTTATGGTGAGTAACGGAAGCACGGTACAGACATTGTATTAGTGAAACATTTTACAAATTATTAAGTAGCGGAAGAATGGAGCTCTTATTGGGTTTACAATGTCTGTCTGTCCGTTTACCCCTTTCATAATTTATGCATTTATTGAGGTAGAAGGTTGAAATTCGGAATGTAGCTTACTATGGGCATGTCCACCTTCACTATTTAGTTTGGTTTTGATCAGTGCCAGAAGGGACAAAAGATCTATGTGGAATTTAGGTACATAAAGGAGTGAAATTCAGTATGCTTCAGATTCAGATTCTTCTAGGCAAGATCTGCATTACTATGTAGTTTAGGCCAAATTGTTCCAGTGGGGTCGGAGCTATAGGGGTGGCACAGTCACTTGGAAAGTTAGTCTCAATTTGTGGTTAGTATTACCCGCTCTAATTAGCCCAAAGGACATGTAGACAGCGGAATGCTTTCATGTCCAGGATGGTTAGACCATCTGAGTTCGATCCCAAGCCACGGAATTTCCTTTCCTATTTTCATCTACAACTTGATATTGAAGATGATATTTCGGAATAATTCTTTCCTTGAGGCAGCTTCTGTTAAACGAAACATTCTTACATTCTTTGCTAGCTTCTTCTGAAATTTTACTGCGAGATATTCAAGTCGTTTATTTCATCAAGACGCTTGGATGTACTCTATCACTCTGTGAATAATTTAAAAAGTATAAATCAGATACTTTAAACCTTGATTTTTTAGAGAAAGAGTAACTTTAGAATATAGAGCACTGGTGGTGGAGTAATCAACGAAAAAGATCTCAGTTGAACTAAATATTATATGAGCTTTAAACTTTTAACTTTCAACTCCTTCATTACATGTTAAATGCAGTCTTCATGCTTAATTGGAGAAGATACATAAAAAATTTTCATGGTTTTTAAACTGGATGTTGTAGCATGCCTTAAATAAAAGATATAGGAATTGTGGAACATTTACTAACATGTAAATATTAAATATTGAATAACCATTTAATAAATATTAATGTACTCGGTACGCGGAAATCATGTGGCGTTTCCTCCACCGCTAACTTAATTAAGTGCTTAATGCACTCTTTCCTTTAAGTACGATAAAGAGAAACGTCATAAGAGGAATTAAGAAATCTGCTCATCTACAAAACTGGAAATGTATAAAAGGTACCGGAAAATTCACTTAAGTGTATCTTACTCAATGGGAGTGCGACGAATGAATCTCTTCGATAATCAAGTATGCAATTTTTAACGGAGTCGGCGAAAAGAAATGATCCTAAAAACGAGAAAAATAAAACAAGGGAAAGGAAGAGAGAAAGGGAGATAATGTTTGTGTAGGAGTCATTTCCCCTCGACCCTTCTCCCCTGGTGCAATGCCCCTCAGCTGGTTGGTGGAGGAACCTTAGACAAATAATTGATTTTTATGGTGACCTTTCTGTGCATACTCGTGTGATTAATAATCTATGCGGGAACCCCCTTTAACCCTGGATAGGTGGTCCGGTTTGATTCCTATTCGTCTATGAATTCCTTAATTGCGTTGAGATCGACTATCAATTTTTAAATGTAATAATTGCAATAAATTTGACCCCTGTTATTATCGAGGAAAACATTCATTAAATAAGAGCAATAATCGATGCATTGGAATGTAAGCGTGGATGAGATATTATTGAATCGAGCATTCCTCTCTCTTTCTCTCCCGAGCTCGGATCGAAATCATATCACTTCGACGCTTGTCCTATTTTCTCTCTCTCTCTCTCTTTCTTTCTCTGTCTCTTTCATTTTCATGCCTCCCTTCCATTTTACCATCTTGTTTGTCTGTGATTTAATTTTGTTTTTCCGAGAATCTCCACGACCGAATAGGAAACTTGTTCCCGATATCATTGGGGATTAGTTTCATCATTAATTATTGAAATCTTGTTTTTGAAATTATGGAGAACCCATTAGGCGAGAAACCAGACCTCGGTATTGACTTGAACATAATAGTACTTCCCTCGAAGGCTTTTCTAAGTCTTATTTCGAAATCATGGTATAGTTGCCTTGGCTAATAATCTAAGAAAGCCTTAGAAGATCGTTCATCTTAAATTAATGAGATCCGCGTTTTGTTTTTTGCTCTCTTTCTTCCATCTCAGGAATGTCTTCAAGCACATTCATACCAATAGGACATGCAAATATTTTTTGGTCCATATTCCCCCACCCTGGTACTTTTTGGTAATTTTTTTATGTCTAACGTCCTTCTCTTTGGTCGGCCCGTCTTCTGTCTTTTCCATCACCAATTTTTCTGTCTCTTTTCGAGAAAGGTTTTGATCGAGTCTCCCAAGAGCTTTATATTAGTAAACACGCCCAAGCGTTTAGTAAGAAGGGACTCCACCCTTTGTGAAGAATGGGGATAGCCACAGGGGATTCGAATAAGAGGAAAGGAAAGGCTCAAGGATGCCAGAGGTATGGCAAAAAGGAGAATTAAAAAAGAGAGGGGGGAGAAGAAAGGAAAGAGGTTTGTTTTTTGAGTGCATGCTTATTTTCGCAGCGTCCAATCAATTACAATCAAACAATTCCATTTAATTTTTTGATAAGAAACAGCAAGAGAAATATAAATAAAAAAGTAACTGAAAGATTGATCCTTTTAAAGCTAAGTTTCGTCTTCTTGAGTTCCTTCTCTCCTCTCTCAACTCCTTGACTTTCTTCCGTTTCCAAAAAATCTGTTGTTCAAATCGAAACGAACAGAAGGCTGCCGATAAAAATAAAGTTGAGAGTTTAAAATAGGAAAAAAAAAATGTTGGAGATAAAAAAAAAGACGATAAAAAGAAAAAATACTTTAACATTTCTTCAAGACTGAACAGAAAATGATTGTCTTGTTTCGTGGGAGGAAACTTGTCAAGATGGGGGTGAGGGGGAAGTGACTTTGTGTTCTTGCCTGTTCGGTGTGAAGCGTATGCGTTGTCATTTCCCACCGAAAGAGGGAATTTGTTGGCCGATAAAAGACCCGCACTGCCCGCCTAAACCGCTTACTGGGGACTAAGGCTAAACTAATGGTACATCGCCAGAAGATCCCTTCACTGTTTGCGAAGAAAGAAATAGGGAAAAGAAGGAAAAAAAATTAAATTTTTTTTATAACAACAAAAAAAAAAAAAGAAAAGAAAAATATTTACAGTTTTTTAAAAACCATTCTTTTTTCGTTCATATTGTTCTTTTAAGACAACATTCTTACGTCGATAAACAACAAAAAAAAAATTCTTTAAATCCCCTTCCTTCCTCTTTCAAAACCAGAAAGTCTAGATTTAATTAGCTCTAAATTAATTTCGTGGTTTTAGAAATCTATTGAAGTGAATTCAACGGAATCTCAGTCAAAGGCAAAAAAATAACAAACTCAAAAAAGTCATTGAGTACACGGTTTTCGAGGAGAAAAAATACTCCGTAGAAAAACAGTTTTTCGTTTTTACTTTAAATAGTTGAAATTCGTTTAATTAATTTTCTTGAAACCAAAGAATATTTATTATTCTGAAGGATTAGTTCCGCTCCCCTTCCCCACCTCCCCAACCGCCCTTGTCCCTTAAAGTTTTCCTCGTAATGGAGCCCGACACTTGGAAAGAGTTGGCCGGGGGACCTCGAGTGTCTCGTCGGCCCAGGGAGCGGTCTGGACCCGGTTGACAAGCAAAGTAAATTAACCTGCTGGATTCTTGCTCATTATATAAAGTGTTTGACAGAGACTCTGATAATGATCAATGAAGGATAGAAGAAGCAAGAGGAAGGAGAAAAAAAAGTAAGCACGGAAGAAAAGGGGGCAACAGTGTCTTTAATGATTTTCTTTGTCATGACTTTAATTGAGTGTGACTGATGTCTTAGAAGATTTGTTGGGAATTAAGAAGTGAAAAAAGAGAAAGGAGACCGAATAGAAAGAATGCTATTGAACACTTCTTTTATGAAAAAAAAGATCAATAATTCCGAAATTCACATTGATCAATATTGTGGATGACAGCGTTACTTTTCCATACTAATTATTGTTTAGCAAATACGCATACTTTTCTTCATGTAAAAGCAATTACCTATATCAATTGCTTATTTTATGTTTCAAATGCAAGTTAATAACGGAAAATTTGCACAATTAATTCCCATGATTACTAGACCTTTCCAAAATCATTGAAAAATTTGTAAATTTGACAACATCGAATAATATCGAATATTTTTTTTCACTTAATTGGTGCAACATTGATATGAAGATGATTAAATATTTAGGATGGCACAATTTCCAACGGTTAAGTATAAAGCATACGATTAACTGTTTGGAGGCATTTTAAAAAAGGAGAATATTTGTATTGAATGGTTCAGCAATGGTCTGATCAATAAGAAACTGAAGATTCTGTTCAGCAATAGGACAACATACGAAAATATTGAAGTTTTCAAAGCTTATATTGCATTTGCTTCGAAATGCTTTGTGAAAGATAAGAAAAAATTTCGCAATCAAAATTAAGTTAATTGTTTGAAATCTTTCATTATAAAAGTAAACATTTGTTTGAAGCGTTTCTTATTTACGTAGTTTCTCAATAACACTAAAAGATATGTAGTTACGTTCAAATTTATTGGGTTAGCTTTACCGTCTACCAAAGATGACAGAAATATTTTCTAGAAAGGAAAATGTAGTGCCTACGTTAGGAAGGAAATAAGATTTATGAAAGCTCATGTAGTTTTGGCCTGTCCTAGGATTCACTTGGAGGGATCACATTAATAGTAACACCATTTTAGCCATTGCTGATGAAATACATCTGCTTCAAAAAGTTAGAAAAACTCAACTTAGATGGCTTGGCCATCAACTGAGGCATAATTCTACAGAGCATTTCAAGTCCTTGGCATTCTATAACCCACGAGGCAGAAAGAGAAGGGGACGACCTCGCATACATAAGCAATTTACTAACTAACTCTACAAGTAAAATGCCCATTGAAGAGATCTCGGAGCTCGCCCAGGACCGAGAATTATGGAGATTTCGCACAGACATTGTAACCTTCTAAGGACTTTCCATTTATTCACGTATACCTTGTTGTTGTTATTATTGTATTCCTGTACAAGTTTATATCTTTGTAACTCTATTTGCTTTCCTGTGAAGTAAATAAAACATGATGATGATGAGCATAAACAAATCTTTTTAATGATAAAAAATATTCTAAATTAAACGGATCCGTTGTCAAAGGATTGTCTCCTTCTTGATGAGTAAAAACTTAACATCTCTTAGAAATTGGCTGAATCGAATACGGTAGTAGATAAGAACATTTGGTCGCAGCTTTTTCGAGGCGACAAGTTGGCATAATTAGTAAACCCTTTTATGATTATCTAACCTTAACGGTTAATTATTTTACCCTCGTTATATTGTAAAGTGAACGTTATTGAATAACTAAAAAAAAATATCCTTAACGATTATGGAGTAGTATTTGGACTAAAGCCATTGTAAATATATTTTCAATAATAAAAAAGCAACTAATCATTAAAGCGAAAAGTAGCACTTAAAATTTCAGGAGTCTTTAATCTTTTTTGGTTGTAGGTGTTCTCTATTGCAAAGAATTTGAGGTCGCAGAATATCAGAAAGGGAATTTTCTGTAGATGAATTTTTCCCTCTCTATGAAAGGATACAAAGGATCAAATAATCGTAATCAAATGCTCAAACAGAATCTGCAGGAGGAATAGTTGAGACCTTCACAATTCGCATATAATGATTAACGCTAACTGCTCTATGCAACTTCTTCGATAGCGAATCATCCTAATTCTTCAAAAACGTGGAATAGCATCGAACAGTTGGAAGCACTTTTCTCCAAGATGATTGAATAACAGTGAGCTGTTGATGCGTAATGTGCAATTAGAGTTGAATATTTTCGAAACATATTTTAGGAAAAGGCGATGTTAACGGTGAGATCACGAAGAGAACTTGAATGATAATCGGAAATGTTCTGGGAACGTAAGGGAGGAAATGAGAACTTTTCAATGTGAATTGGTGGTTGCATATAATGACAACTAACGTGATTGTTGGCGTAATAGGGCCGAAGCCGTATAATGATAGGAAATTACTAGAAAATAAAATTTTGATAACACACCAAGAAAATGATCCAAGGCTGAGAATTAGATAATGACGACAACCCTCTGAAAAATTTAGAATCCTACCTGTCTTCGTAATCGATTGCCAGCTGTTAAATTTACGTTAAACACTTCACTTCTCTAGAGATAATAAACTGTTTTGTAAACTGCCCTGTTGAAAAATGAAACCGAAGAGAGATGTGCCTTCTTACAGCAAGTAAAAATGTTCGGAGATACTTTCCTGTCACTTGGACAGGATAGTTGATGCAAGCGATTGTCTGAACGACCATTTATGTTGGGCAAGTGTGGTAAAGAGAAGTCAAGGAATATGAAAATGACTGAAGTTGAAGCAGGGGTTGTGGTTACAGAGAATAGAAAGTTGAGCATCATTTGCTCGGGGTGATAAAATTCCGCGTATATCAGTTTTCCTTCGCTGCCCATCCTTTCGGGAGAATTACAGATGATGATTATGATAATTTCAAGTTATATTCAAAGCCTTTGTTACTGAATAACTTCTTAGAAAACACGGAGATGGGCCAATTTTATCATCAACTTCAACTTTAACTATAGCGCTTTTACGATCTTTATTGACAGTTAAACCTAAAGGTGATTTGAATAATATTAATAAAGAACATACACGCATAGCTTAAAGAGCTACACGGAGTGCGAATAGCTTATATCATAATTACCATTGATTCGTCGTGAGATTCGTCTAACAAGTTTGCAAAACGAATACCCTGAAGCTTTATACGCAGATCTATTAGAGGCCCTTTGCAATTGAATATGAGAGATTTTTTGCCGGCTAAGTTGGCTTGTAGCTTCCAATTCCGAAATGATTTTCATCTGATTAATGTCGATTGGTAGCGAGCAAGCCGCACAGCTCATTTTGGGAAATGAAATCCTTAATGAGAAGCCATTTGAAAAAAATAATTCGAATACTTTTCATGTGCTAACTTCGTAAGCGAAGAGAAAGAGGGGAAATCCAATTACCTAATCATAAATAGAGAGCAACTTTAACTTACTAATTGCAGGCTTTTGTTTTTTTAAATGTAATTTAGTTTGAAGGGGAAAAAATATGGTTCGGTTTTAAATTCGATATTTCGTTTATACTTTTTATATTACAAAATTATATGTATGCAAGGGAATTAAATTGAAAGTAAGAATAGAATAATTTATAACGTTGAAGCTCGTATTACATATTTAAAGCAGAAACACACCCGCGGATATTACCGATACTTTTAAAGCAGAAACTCCGAGAAGATAAATAAAAAATAAAAAAGGAAAATGATCAAATTATGAAAAAAACAAAAAAAAAAAAAAGAAAGGCTTTCAAGAAAATTTTTTTTTAAATAATTGTTTGTTCATTTTTCTAATTTAAAAATAATACCCAACCATAAATAGTTGCTCATTTATTTACTCTGAATGGTTTTTATTTTTAAAGAAGAAATGCTTTGTTTGTCTTGAAATGTGCTCACACTATAAAATGTCTCGTCTAACAAAATGAAAACGACCAACATGCAAAATCGATAGGGTATTTTGAAATAACTATGCGACATTCAGTGAAATGCAATGCTTTATTGAATATTAACTTAACACATAATAAAATAAAAAGTAATATGATAATCAAAACCGCTAAGAGTAATATTTAGCTTTGTAAAAATATGCATGTTTATTGCAAGTAGGTTGACATCAGGTTTAATTATATATCAAATAACGTCATGTAAACGAATATTTATTTACGTTATGATTTTTAAAATTTAATTTTTAATTTAATTAATGGTAACTTAAATGTTTATTTACAAAGACATGGAGGAATAGATCTAGTGTGGCCCCCTGCGGGTAAATTGGACCTTCAGCCTAAATAAATCGACTATTAATGCCATCTAGGAAATATCCAATAAAGCAATAACTAGTTGCAAAATTTAAAGGTAAACTCCACAGAAAAAAAATCGACATTTTTTTAGGTTAATAGAGTATTTATCATTCAAAATTTTTCGATTTTTCCTAATATTTTACTAAGAAAAATGCCTCGGAAAATTGAAAATCTTCCACTCCTTCTCCACAGAACACGGCGGAACAAGCTGCCATTTCCTGCCGCGAGAACGATTCTACATATCGTAAGATTTTGCTAACCTGTTTTATGTCGGAATTCCTTCAATTTGTTCTGTTTGTATGTGTAAATAGACAGTCGGATAGAAATTTCACGTTTCATAGATTTTCACAATCAGAATCGATTAAAAAACAGTGGATTAGTTTTTGACAGCGAGGGAACAGGTATCCAACTCCAAACAGCATTGTGTGCTCATTTTGAAGCGTCTTGCTTTGTCTACGCATTCGCCGTTTTAAATTCAGTATCAATTCAAACAAGAAATTCCCTGAAACTAGATCACGTATAAGGTGGAACTAGATGCTCTTCCAACTCTAAACGGGCCTGGCGTTCTTCAAGAACTACGACCGCAACAGCACTCGTTAAGCGCCGAAGGAATGAGGAGGTAAGCCTCTCTGCTGTGTAAGGCACACGCCGCCCTAATGTGCACACGCTGACGTGGCAAGCAGAAGATGCCATTTCACGGTTTAATGCATAGGGCTGTATATCGCAGAAGGTGCAGTAGCATTTAATTCTGCTAACGGCCTTTATATATCGCTGTCACTGTTATCAAAATCGCAGTCGTCACTACCGGTCTTGTTTCTTATTCATAGTCCATTGCGATGCCCAACTGACAACTAACCGATAGCGTCCAATGTGTGACATCACGAATTCGAATTTCCTTCGCACTTCTCAGCAACTTGTGACGTAACAGTTGCCGAACCATGGCGCCAGTATCTATCGCAGGGAGAGGGGGAAAATGAAAGTTTTTTTAAAATATTTTATCAATTTTGAGTACGAATTGAAAATTTTTATACATGCTACGTTGTTATTGAGACTTTCATCTTTCATTTTAAACAAAGTTGTTTTGGGTGTGGTGTTTTACCTTTAAGCTCTCTCACTATATAAGCTTAGCTTTTGAAATACGTATTCAAATCATTTTATCTTTTGTTATTTTTATTTATTTATTTTGTTAATGTTTATTTTTCATCTTGTATTTTGGTCGGTTTGGTTAGCTATTTGGTTAAAGAGTTGTATTTTTCAATCTTTATAGATTTACTATGCACACACTTATATTATACTAAATTATTTTACATTTGTTCTTCTTTTTATTAAAAGTTATTTTTGTAATTTGATTTAGTCATTTTTATCAAGATAATTATTGATAACTAGCAGAGGACCCGGCGTTGCCCAGGATAATTACACTTGTAGGTTAGCAGAACAATCTCAAGAAGTTAAATTATAACTCCAAATTGATTAAATAATAACTCAATCAATAAAACACACAGCGAAGGGACTATCCATTCTTAGAAAAATCCGAAAAACAGGAATTCTAGGTGACATACCAGGACTTTCTCTAATCTCTTGTTGTGTTGCCTCAGATTAGAATGATATCCATCTACACCACCAGGAACATCACTGGATACTTTAGACCCAAGTTTTCTTGCCCTTAACATAATTCTTATATCCTCTTGCTCTATTCGAATCTCCCGTTGTTCAGATGTTTCCAATGCCCGTATAGATTTTTCTGTTTTAGCTGCAGAGTTTCTCTGACCAAAACTTGTTCTAAAGGCTCAGGATGGATGGACCTCTCCATGTATGCCAATGCTAGTCTAAATAATTTCTTACTCACGTAATCTTACTTTAGACGTACACTTGCTGTTGTTGCAATTTCCACTCTTCTCTCGATATCTTGAAGCAAAACTTGGCCATTCATCATTTCGTGTAGTCTAGCGGTCGCCGATTTTTCTATTTACATGCTTACCATTTCCTCAGGGAGCTAAAGGAGTGCTTCCTCTGTCGTCTTTCCACTCTTTCTCAATAGTCTACTAACTCTCCATTATCTCCAGTTACTGATCATTTTTAAAGATTTTCAAGAAATTGTTAAGTACTAAGAACCTTCAATTCTAAGAAAAGCCTGAATAACAGGAATTCTATGCATTGTTACAAATTGAAACTTATCTATATTGCACAATCTTTTCCTTGCACTGTTGGTCATGAGATATATATATTGTTGGTCCGTGCAGAGTGTTTGTGAATTGCGTGTTGATACCATTGTCGATATCTATTGTTGCACAAACTTTGCCTTGCATTGTTGGTCATGAGATATTTCTCATTAATATGCCTAGCCATAACTTGGAGTTATAATTTAACTTCTTGAGATTGTTCTGTTTACCTACAAGTGTAATTATCCCGGGCAACGCTAGTTATTTATATAGACTTAAAAAGTATTTATATTAAAAAGTTTATATTAGTAATTAAATTCAGTAGTTCAGTGTTTTACTTTACTTGTTTAAAGTTGCTGTTTATAAAAGAATAACGCAAACTTATCTCTAATTAAATTTCAGATTAAATGTTACACTTTCCCCGCAAAATAAGAAGAAGAAAAAAAAAGAAAAAGTGAAAAACCACCGTCGGTTAATGAAAGTATAAATAGGAGCGCTTCCAAATGAGAAGGACAATAAATGGCGCCAAACATTTTTTTTTCGTGCACATTTTTTTGTTCCTTCCCCATGTCATTCCTTTTTTAAAAAGCATTTCCCTTTCAGTTTTTTAAGCGCTTAATGTACGACGGCCGTCTTTGACGAGGTTTAATAGATCACCAATGAACCGGCGCAAATCTAAACACATGCAGTTAAAATTTATACGATGAAACGAATGCCCCAAAGAGTATTGACTGTACTTTGTATTCAAACAATCGTTAGGAAAAAATAAAAGAATGGAAACAGGGTAACCGCTAAATTGGAAGAGTTAAACTGCGAAGTTCTTTTATCCATAAGTGTCAGCAATAGGCAATTGCGATCGTTGCACTGATCCGTTCAGATGTATTTTTATCCGCCGTCGTTTCCGACCTTTGACCTCTTTAGGTGGAGACGTGGCACTGTATAAGAGGGTCATAATTTCTGTCCTGTTAATGTCATCCAGTTATAAATTACCAGCCAGCTGGCAAAAGAGTTGCGAAGAGCGTCGTCATAAACACAGAAGCAATTATGGAGTCTAGGACACTTCGCCACTGACCCCGAGACCCCCTTTGCCACGCTTTTTTTTTTTTAACACAGTCACCCAACTCCCCCTTCCACGCCCCTTTCTCTTCGCTTTTATCATCTTTTGTTTCATTTTGTAATTTTTTTCTCCCTCCTTCCTTTCTTTAATATGACTTTGCCCATGCACCGTGTTTTCACAACCGAATGAGTCGGGTGATCCCACTTGTAATCTTAATACGATTTCCAGTCGCCGACTCGAACCATTTCTCGGGGTTGGAAGGCACAACAGTTTTTTCCCCCTCGACGTAAACAAAATATCCGTTAAAAATTAAGAGAAGAAAAACATTATTTCCTCGCGATTTATTAGTTGCTTACGAGGAAAAAGAAGAGTGACAAGGGGGGGAAACATTTATATATATGAATATATTTCTGTTGGGTCTCTTATCTAAATTTGGAACTCATGATCAAAGCGGACACCGATTAAAAATTTTCTTAATACCCTGATACGCATGTTCATATTTCTATTTTATTATAAACGTTATCATCTTTGAAGAAAAATAAATGTTGGTGAAATATTAATTTGCTCTTTAGATTTGTTTTATATACGTATACGAGTTTTAATTTCATTATATGATCCACTCCTTTTAAGATTTTTTATCCCCACTTCCTCCATTTCTCATTTTGCTGCGCTTTCCCTTTTTTTCCCTTCCGCTAGAGCAGTGGTTAAAAAAACGTGCAATTTATCTCAATAAAAGTGGAGTGTTGATTCAAAAAGAAACACTTGCCTTCCTCGGTTGAATTAATCTTTATGTTTACGGCAAAAAAATAAATAAATAAATAAAAAGTAAATATAAATAAAAAACTTTAAACAAATATCGTGTTATATGACTTCTGTAGTGTACTAATTATTCTGCTATTAAAATCTTTGTAATTTTATAATGAATTACACGAGATAACTGTTTTTCTATATATAGATTTTAATTAAATGTAAAAAAATAGACAGTAATTTACTCGCACTTCCTTAGTAGTATGAGCATTAGGAAAATTCTTGAATTTTTAACAGTGAGAGAACATTTTAATTATTTTTTGGTAACATTTAATATCGCCTGTATAATTTGGGTTATTTTATACGAGAAGCGATCACAAAAAATCCAACATGAGTGGCGTATTTTAAATACACTTTATATAAAGAGCTCCAGAGGTTCGGCAGCTGTGCGAGCTCCTGTGGTGCGTGAGAGATGCACAGTGTGACTTCGAAATGGCTTCACGTTTGGAAACCTGTCTCAGGTCGAATTGAGAGCAGCGCCACGGTTTTTATGAGGCAAGAATGTCCGACAACCAAAATTTATTGGCAGTTCGACGACATTTATGGTGACAGTGTGATGGTTTGGCGACATATGGAAAACCAGTGACGTCCCTTCCAGTCCATGAAACCAAAATCGCGATGCCATTGAACCTTCAACGCGAATTCGTCAACGACAGACATCGACACTTCACGTGTGAACGAAATGATTCAAATGTACTGGCGGATATGTTTGGTCTGTATTGCGTACCAAGATAGGATTGAGCTATGGTGGATGTTCCACATTCTTGTGATGACCGTTTTGACGTTTGCTAATGTGAGTTCCAGTGGTTGACGTCCTTGGAACTTCTTGATTATATTGTGAATGGGGAATTGGACTCAACCGTTTCCTTTCCTCTAGCAAGAGAGGTCCCATGGAATGGAAACAGACGGCCTCACCGCCGAAAAGAAAAAAGTGACAACATCGTCTTTTGGAAATACCATGGCATAGGTTTATTTGGATTACTCTGGTATGATATTGATAGATTGGAACGCGGACGTACATTCAACGCCGTTCGGTACTATGCTCAGGGAAAAAACATTGCATGAGGAAAAATGACGAAAAAAATTGCTGAATGATTAGGTCATTCTCTTTCACAAAAGTAGGCCGCAACACAAGATGGTGAAACATACGACCTACAGCAGGACTTGGCCTCTAGTGATTTTTGCCTCTTTTCTTTCCTTAAACAGAATCTGTCACCGTCTGCTTCATGTATAACGATAATATGGAAACAGGTGCAAGGAGGCTATATGAACAAGCTGATCATAAAGAGCATCTTTTTAGTGACAAGTCGTATCTAAATAACGTTCTCCTTGCATTCTCCATCGTTTATAACTCAAGCCGTTTCCTCGATTTTCAAAAGACGAACCTAGACCATCAAACGTGTTCAAATAGGCTAAGGCGTAATTCTTGTTCAGTAAGAAATAACAATAGTCACAAGAAATAACAAGCCGAAACTAACGGACGTACACGCGCCAAAATTGGAACGATTAACGGGCTGCGTGCTCCCAGGAAACAGTCTAAGTTGCGTGCAGATAGGTGGCATAGGGAGATAGATTCGAAGGATTATGAACTTATCATCCATAGTGCACTCTCCCGAAGATTTCAGATGACACTAGTAGTGCAGGAAATCCGTTGGGACAGTCGTTTTACCGTGCCCAGCTACGTCGAGTAGTGCTTCACTCGTTTGAAACATTGTATAAAGACTTCTATGCACGTATGTTGATCCTACTCAAAATGTAAACTTTTTATTGAGCGCCTTTTGTACATAAAAGATCACCTTATACTTGTCTTGAAGTAGCATTACTTTACTAAATTAGTAGCTCTTTGAGCAAAATGCTAATTCGTTAATATAGTTGGGATCAGTTCTTGAAGCTCGTGAAAAATTAAAAGAAGATGCAATTTCAAGCAAATCTTATTTGATTGTTACAGCGGAGGCGCGCTGTTATCCGATGTTATGCAGTATTGATGTCTTGAAGTCCGCAATTTGATGATTGTAATGGCATGATACAACATAGGAAATAATGCATTAATACTCGCCACATTCGTTGAGATAAATTTCCTCGAAACATTAGTATTGTCATGGGATCTTTTCTATAGGATTGGCAGTTTTCCATCGAATCCATTTGCAACAAATACAATCCAATAGATTACCTTTATTGATTGATTTTTTTTACTCCTATGTGTATTAAGTTACTAAATGTTACTAAACTAAGCTGTTGGTATATAAACTGAAAGTTCTTAGTGTTCTTCAAAATTTGAAAAATTAAAATTTATTTACCAAGTTTCTCATTTTGATCTAACGACCAGTGTCATTCTTTGATTTTATTTAAAAATTTGCTCAAGAGTATAAATCAATAATGACATGGCTGAAAATTTCTAATGGAATTAAAAGAAAGACCTGAAGGAAAAAAGCACAGATTGCTTAAGTATTCAAGCAAATAAAGGAGATCTTCATTTGATAAAAATTAAAGAAAGAAAATACGAAGTAAAACCAATTAATAAGAAAAAAAAAATCAAACGGCCTTGACGGTGAAGTAAATCTTAAATCAAAGTGCCTCTCTAGGAAATGTAAAGCGCTCAACGTCAATAATGATTATGATGAGGATGATGTTGAAAGTCAACCGGTTTTGAATCAAAACTATACCTTAACAAATAAATTCATATTGGAATGTAGTTTGAATAAAAGTAAACAAGAATTCATTACTTCGAAAAAAAGAGAATGAATAACGAAATGAGCTCTATGAGTGTTAAGAGCGAAGTGCAAAAAATTTTTTTTCCAAGGTGTTTTTTTTTGTTGTTACAAAAAACAAAGAATACTGATAAGTGGAAGTCCTTCGGAATTCAAATTTTCATGGTTGTCTTTATCCATGTAAACAAAAATATGGTTTTAAAAAAACAAAAGAAAAAAGAAACCTATTGAGAAGGAGTTTTTGAGTCGCTTCCGACTTCTTAAGGTTGTACCCTTTGGGTGGTACTTTTTATTAAGGAAATTATGAAGAAAAGGAGGAGGAGGCAAAAACAGGTTAGAAAAGTAAAGAACAGGCGATTACTCATTAGATGAAGAGGCAACACCTGACCCAAAACTCCAAAGTCTCTTTCATCTTTAAGAGCGTCGACTTGTTTTCTCCGTCTATCAGCAAGTTCTTGGAGGTTCGCGTGCGCTGTTTATGGACCACCTCCGCTCAACCTTCACGAAAGTAAATAAAGACGACACTCGCCGGCGTTTTCTGCCTCCTTAAAACTAGTTTGCATTTGTAACGATTCAGGAAATGGAATGTAAATTTTTTTTTCGTTCGATATTTATGAGTTTTAATATCATCGCTTATTATTGCCTGTCCGTTCAAACAATAGTTAAATATCTCACGATTTATAAACGCTAGAGAACCTCTTTTTTCACAAATTATTATACCGTATTTAAAATACGTTTTTGAAAGTTTTAACATGATCCAAATGAAAAACTAGCTTTAGAATTTTAAATTAAATAATATACCATACATTTTGTATTTACTGCGAATTTTGTTACAAGAAGTAAATATTTCAACATACATTTTATTATTTTCTAAACATTACATCGTATATACATTATTCAGACTAGCCTGCCCAGGTATTTCACATTTAGGCTATAACATATTTTGTCCACTGGAATATTAAAGTATAAAACAAATGTACTAAACATTATATTCAATATTGCTTGCACGAGGACGATTAAAAAAATAAATTATACGTGATTATCGTACGCCAAGAAAATACACTGAGGTATGCATTTTTCTACATTGTCACCTACTTTTTGTAAAGATTTGTCTGAACACGTGACTAAACCTTCGATTTTTGACGATAGAAATCTGCTTCTCACAAGGAGAGGCTACGGCGTTGGAGAAACGGATTCAGGTGGGACTTGGGGTTTATGTAGAGGGTCCTGGCCTGTGTATGTATGCAGAAGCGTAGCGCGCACTATTCAGCCATTCGCGAGATAATTGACCTGGAATTTTGGCTCCTGAAATGGTGCACCTTAAGTACGCTGTACGGACGTGATTTATCAGTAGCAGCGGTAGGACAATGGTAAAGAATACGCTCAGTATTACCTAACTTCTTGCGTGTTGTTGGTTCAAATCCAGCTGGGGAAAGTTTTTTCAAAACTCTGCACAACGGTTTTTTTTTTCATTCCTTACTAATAATCACGATTAAAAATGCACTTTAATTTACTTTGTTTGTCAAGTTTTTTTTTAATAAGTTATAAAGAAGAAACTTGAAAAAGTAAATAAAACTTTTTTTTTCATTGTTATTATTAATAAAAAGGTATAAAAGCGTAAATTTTTTATAACTTACTTAAAAAAAGAATCTTGACAAACAAAATAAATAAAAGTGCATTTCTAATCGTGATTATTAGTAAGGAATGAAAAAAAAAACCGTTGTGCAGAGTTTTGAAAAATATTTTTCCGGCCAGGACTTGAACCAACAACACACGAAAGAAGTTGCGGGATACGAGCGGACGATTTACCGTTGTGCTACCGCTGCTATAGACAAAACATGTGCGCACAGCGCGCTGTTTCAGGTGCCCAAATTCCAGGTCAATTATCTCGCGAATGGCTGAATAGTGTGCGCTATGGCTCTGCACACATACACAGGCAAGAATCCTCTACGCATACGCCAAGTCCCATCTGAATCCGTTTCTCCAACGCCGTAGCATCTCCTTGTTAGTCTTGAAGCCATTGTATGATTGCTGTTTTCACCTGATCATCGCTAGCAATTCGGTGTTAGCGACCGGTGTAACTTATTTTTGGCGTAGATTTAAACATCAGATCAAATTATCTAATGCAGTCAACATTTGAATACATTCATCTCAGATTGTGCCAACATATTTAAAATTATTCACTTGCATTCTATTCCTCAAAATAATTTGCCTCATTTCCTAAGGTCTGCAAAAGGAATGTCAGCTGTTGCTTAACAGTTGCCCATTTACATATACTGCTTAGTGAGAATGTATCCTTTATTAGTCTACATAGGTATATTTCATTTACCAATGCAGAAACCAGTTGAATTCTTACTGTTCCGTGATATAAGCTTAAATAATAAAACTATTTTTATATTAATAATATTTTTAAGGAATCTGTACAATGAATTCAATAGAATACACATGGTCTAAGAATTGCACTCTAAAATTAATTTTGGATAAATAAATTTAATGTTCTAAGAATTGGCATAAAAACCCGTTTCCTATATTTTTCACTATATCTAGATGCCATTCCAACGTTTTAAAACCTTAAAACTTAACAAAAAATAATTTAAAAAATATAGGCAAATTTTGCATAGGATATCTGAACGTTTTGCATAGGATATTTGAATGTGTCTCATGATTCTGGAGAAAAGTTTGAATCAAAAATATAAAAAAATATATAATTTTCAAAATGATCATTAAAGCACTTTTTTTTAAGAACCTTAAACAAATAGGCGGCAAGAATAAAGATGTCACCATCGATTTCATGAAAACGAGCAATTCACCTGAAAAATCGTTAATGAATGCAAGGATATTCACTAACGTGTAAATTGAAAGAAACAATAACATTTCAGCTTAAGAATCTTTACTTTTATCCAGTATAATTAATGGAGAAGAGATGGAAGCAGTATAAAAAATAAATCAAAAAGCATAAAAATGGCAATAGTAATCAAATGCTGTGGGGTGCATGAATTCAAATCGTTTTCTTCATAACGTCTAGACGACAACGGAGAAGATAGGGAATTAGAGAGGCAACCAGAAAACAGGAAATAAGAACGGCGAGGACCGAAAATAAAAAATAGAGGAGACAGGAGACAAAATGAATTCTTTAAACCCTAAGGAAAAGGAGGAGGGAAGTTATTCACAAGCTACAACGGAAGTGAGAAAGAAAATCAACGAATAGAAAAATGATCAAGCACTGTATGGTGGAATCGAAAATATGTCAGTGGAATCTATCTGTGTTCTCGGCCACAAATCGACTATGAAATTCTTTGGTGGAAGGATCATGTACTTAATAAAATTTTTAGCAGTACACTCAAAATGAATCAAGAACCGCGAGTTTCTTTTACAAACTTAGGATTTTTTTTTATTTACTAACACTTGGTAGCTAAAGCAGCTCATCGGCTCTAATAACTGGGCCACCGGAGTTGTTCCAAATATCATAAAGACTACTATTTTGTCAAAGTGGAAGCCGATTGATCGGGCAGGCTCCCAACTTGTAGATCAGATATTTCTAAACCATCAAAACTCTGATGAAAATTCACAATTTGCTTTCTGTTAGAGCATTATCTCCAGTGTTTATTTTATTAGTTTGTTCCGAAGGGAGTGTGCAGCTATAAAAAATTCCACTACAATAAATTGTAATTATAAGGTGTATGAAAAACTTTCAGACACCACTTAAAATTTTTAATTTAACTCGTCGGATTATACAAGTTACATATTTAGAAAGCAAAAACTTTCAATGTTGCTGCGTTTTATTCAAAATACATTTACGAGAGCTTTTTAAATTCGTGTTCCCATATTAAACTGCAGAGGCGAATTTCCTACATTTCTAATAACTGTGATAATTTTAAAGGAACTGTTTCAGCTTTTATTTTTCTGAATTCTATAAGAAAAAAAAATGTTTTTTTTGTTAAGTGTAATTAGATAGTCTTCTTGGCGCCTTCATTAGATAGTAAGATAATTGACTCTGGCGATCGCGTGATCGCACCCAGCCAGAACGGTGAAGACTTTTTCTGGGGAAAATTCTGTGGTCACGTTTTTCTGGGAAAGAAAGTAAACGTGAGTCTTGTATTATTAATTGCTTGCAACACGTTAAAAAAACTTCTTAGTCCTGATCGGCAACGTCACATGGAACAAGTCAAACCAACATAAGTTGAATTACAATTACAAAATACAGCGCTACTATAAATGAATTATCCGATTAGATATAACTGATACATGAAAAAAACTCACCAAGTTTGTATCTTGGTAACTAGTTGGCAGCACAAGTGCAGTGACTTTACAAAATGACGACAAAGCAGGAATAGAGTCTGTTACTGCAGTGCATTCATTAGACTACAGAAACGAACTACAATGTAAACGGTGTTTTTATTGTGTCGGCAGTTTAAGAATATTAGTTGTCCGTGTAAACGGAGAAGCACAAATCGACCAAGTGTGTCAGTTGAAACAGTGGAAAGGAGGAAAATTTTCGTGACTAGAGAGCCACTCTTAGAACTTTAGAACAAGTGTGAGGAAAACTTAATGAGTTTATGTGAACACGTCTCAAATATATGTGTACTGTAAACCGAGATACTTTGCACACCCGGGGGTACACAAGAGAACGCAAACATTTGCTGCTCTCAAAAAACTTATTTTATGTTGAATGATTTTGTATTTATTGTAAAACTAAATGTTGTTTAAAAACAACACAAAACAAGAACAGCAAATGTTTGACTTCCCCTTGTGCAAGTTACCCGCGGGTGTGCAAAGTAATCCCGGTTTACGGTATGTTTAATACTTACTTAAGAATTAATACTTTCGAAAATACAGTGTTTTGAAATCGAATAAATTATTTATAGTAACCTTGTATTAGTTCTGTAAGAATTGTGAAGATTGCTCTCATCAGTTTTTATTATGCAAAACAATAATATTAACAAAAATTATTTAAAACATTTCTAATGCTACTGTCTTTAGTTCATTTTCTTAACCACACAATGTGTTTACTTATAAAAATTCACTAACGTGTTTCAAGTTGATGCAGTTAAGCCAGACCCTGTGAGATCAAATACTGATAGATTGTGCCAAACGAAACTTATTATGTGATGTAAGGAATCCAAGCTACTAGCAATAGGACGACCCAACATCGCACAAACTACTGTGTTGAAATACAGAAGCGCATACTCAAATGCATCCACGTATATTATGAAAGAGAGAAAGGGTGAATTTCTCTTTAGATAGATTGAATTATCCCAGCATTCACGTTCGAAGAAGAACTGTGGTGCTGTAAAGCTATCTCTGTGACGAAGAACTGATACTTTAGTTGTATCACTTGCGAGTGTAACAGCTGAAACAAACATACATTCGATATTTGTTAGGTCCACTTCCGAGGTATATATGGAAAACAAGGATTTTTATAGCCAAGGAAATGGCTCGAGCACTCTCTGACGTGTCTAAGCCAAGTCTTGACGTAAGTCATAGGAAGAATGCAGTGTCCGCGCAGTCCGCTCGCCAAATCGCCAGTGGCGACAGCTCATCTAATCTGACGAATAAACAAACACATTTGGCGAACATACTTGGCTAAATCTATTTATATGGAAATTTTTTATTTTCAACCTCGAAAATGCAATTATCATGTGATTAATTTTTTTTTAATTTTAAATGCTTTATAATTTTAAATTTGGCTAAAAACATGAGATTCTGGCTTAAAGAAAATCTCTATTGGCTAAACCATTGGCGATAAAAATTTCAAGTACTGCGCGGCCACTGAGAATGTGATGTCAGAGGAGTACGGGACTCGATGCCGAGTGGACGGGAGAGAGATCGTGGCAGAAGGAGTTCAACAGCCAGCTGGGTCGGACGGAAAAAGCCCATCGCTGTTTGACAATTTAAATGGAAGAGAACGAAAGATAAATTTCACAGGCCATGCTGCCAAACGAATTCGGAGCGAAAATGAAATGCGTCCCGTTCAACTGGAGAGCGAGTGAAGAGATAGAAGCGACCCGCTAAATGCAAGTAAGGGAAAGTATGTCATTCTGCTAGAGCAGCGTATTAACCAGTTCCCTGACCGTTTGCCACAATAGAAAAGAGTTCGACAGATCTGCTAACACAGACTGAGCTGTTGTTCTGGTTTAATTTTCGCACATCGACGGAGTGTCAACATATTTGGCGGTTATTCCGAGCGCAGGGAATTTTTCCGCATAGACTCCATGTGTATAAGAACGGCGGACCGGGAAGGTTAGTCTGCGATTAAAGCAACGTGTAATTGGCTAACTAAGAACTCTTGGAACTATCTTTAAAATGTGTGCTTTATTTATGGTCATCCGGACGGCTAGTAATCCATTTGCGCCGCCAAATGAGAAGAAGACGTACCCGAAAGGTTAAGAAGATTTGTCGGAGCATTAAATGAGTAGACGCTCTGGAAACTGGATTCGTGCCCAGTTGCTGTAAGACTTTCATAGACTATTAGAATTCATTGACGTTAATAGCATAGTGCTTAAGGTTAATGTTATTTTAAAATGTGATTTTGTGCATGATATCAAGTACTTTATTATGTCGTTCTCATTCATTTCCATTTACCGTAGTTGAGCACGGACGTGTTTGCTCGAATTCCATAGTAGTCCAGCCAGTGTCCGAGAACCAGAATTCGACGGAGGTTTTTAAAGAAAAAGAACCCGTGACAAGATAGTTTTACGTATTCAAGCAATTAAACGATCTCCCGTCTTGTAAGGGAGAGGATTTTCTTTCCCACATCTTCCGGGAGTTTTTGTGAGCACCGTTAAGGTGACATTGTAAAAACCAATTTGATATATAAGTTAAATCAATTGTTTCCTCAAATATTTATTTAATTTATTTTTTTGTGGAAATTTATATTTTGCAGCAACCAGAGAGTTGTTTGCTCTATGTCACAAAATTATCTAATTTAAGCAATTAAATTAAATTCATTTCTTTACATTCTTCCGGTTGTACTTCTGGTGGGTTAGCTTGTACAATTCATTATCGTTATCAATATCAATTTTTCCCCTAACAATATAATTCTGTATGTATGTATTACACATTCACCTATTTCAATAAGATAGAAGGCTTCACCATGTTTCAAATTGCGAGGCTTGAAAAGCAAGGCGTTCAGGTATAGATCAATTGGCTCAAAATCTTGAGGATCTACTAATACATCTATTTGTAGATCTTAAAGTGGATCATCATTCCATCTAGTCGTCTATTCATCTAGATGAGATGCTGATTCACTGTAAGATCCCTCTACGGCTTCTTTGCGGAAGAAGATGAACAACTCTACTTACTATCATCTTGTGGAAAGAACGTAGTCTGATAATAAATTTTATATACGTTTTTTAATAATTTTCCGGATACACACATTATTTGAACTCATAATCTCATATGGATAAAACACATCCCAATTTGCCTTGATTAGATCGTGTGACGTCAAATGGATGGACGTGGATCCGAATAGAAGTCATATTGTTATTATTATTAATTTTAAAATGGGAACAATGCAGTAGACGCCATCTGCAGGATTAATATAGCCGTGAGGGGAAAAAGCAGGAGGAGTCTTATATGCACTTCCCCTGAAATACCTCTGAAGCATTGATATTTTAATTTGATATTGCCTCTCCATTCATCCAGTTAGGAATCTAATTATTTTGCCCTACTCGAGCTCTTACGAATTCAATGAATTTGACCCTTAACTAGAATAAAACTTGATGTGATCTCGGAAGTGGTTAAAACAATATAACCTAACAAACGATCAACGGGTATACCAAGAATCACTTGATACACTGTAAGTAATGAAAACGTGCATTTTCCTCCTTACACTAAAAAAAAATATAAAATAAAATAAAAAATAAAAATAAAAAAGAGACTTTTTATACAGAAATGTAAGTTTCGTGTGATGAAAGATAATAGTCAGGCATTGATGAAACACCGAAACATATCCCAAAGCTCATGAAAAATTATAGCAGTCGTTGGTGGTCAGCAGCTGTTATTATCCATTATTCATTCCTAAAAGCAAGGGTAACCATAATGCAGTAAATTAAACTTCATATCAATATGACAAATTAAAGCTGGAAACAAATTATTAAGAAGGGGTCTTATTGCTCCACGCTAATTTTAATTAATTCTTTACAAGCAACTGTTCAGAGCCTGCACGAGGTAAAGCATTAAATTTTTTCTTACCTAATGTTATGGATCTGATTCCAAGAGATGTAAGCTCTCGGAGGCAAAAAAGTAGCCAGCAATGAAACTAAAAGAAGAAAAACGTCGCTATGTCCAGAAATGGTAAGTTTTTATTGAATCCAAGAAAACCTCTGCAGTGGCTCACACACAAGAAAATCTATAAAATTTCGCTTTTAGGAGTTTTAACGAAACTTTATTCTTAACGTCTGTTTGTACAATGATAAAGAAACTGGGAAATATTGGTGTATGTTAAGATGCCCCTCATTGAGTGTGTTCACGGTGACTCTTATGTTTGAAAATCTAAATTAACCTAGAATAAGAAATAAGACTTAGAGACATATTCAAAATTCTGGTAATGTTTCACATTGTTATGTACAGTCAATCAAATGAAATAATCCACACGAGTTTAATACTTAATATTACATTTCATGCTAATGTGTTGTTTTAATAGCTTTTTTAATTATAATTATTTAAATTTAATAATCTTAATAATGTTAACTCTTAATATAATATTAAATTATTAAAAATAAATTAATATTGAAACGGTAAAACTTAGAGTAAAATTCAAGTGTGGATTATTTCCCTTTGATGACTGTACCGGGTGGGCAAGAAATAACGTGAGGTGTTCAGAGCTCGCTAGCGGGAATTCTATTAGGCCAAATGCAATACATTTTGGTGTACATACTTAGTGGAACATGCAGTTTCGATTTCTGCAAAAAAAAAAAAAAAATAGTACCTAAAGTCGCCATAGGGGGCGCTTATTTCAAGAAAACAATGAATACATTTGCATAAGCGCGTTCCGTGTTGAGCAATCATGACAATAAAAGGCAAGGCTGAGGATTTCCCATCATTCACGAACGAATGGCCTGACGATGACGCTTACTCTGCCTGACCGGGCGTTATTAGTCAAGTTGTTTTATCAGAAGAGCGACAATGCAAGTGCTGCCCTTCGTGAATTCCGGCGATTGAAAACGTTACGAAGAGGATCGATGAGCATAACTAACTTACGGAAAATGATTGAACGATTTTCTTGCTTCCTGGAGATGAACGTAGCCGAACTGACTTTTCGTTGAGATTTTTAGCACGTATGGAAGTGGATGATGCATGGCCATGGCAAATTTTATGGAGTGATGAGGCACATTTTTATTTGAATGGTGATATCAATACCCACACCTGCCGTATTGGCTGCATCAAATCCACAAGTGTGTCTGCCAACTCCTATGCATTCACCGAAACTAACAGTATGGTGCGGCTTTACTGCTTCTTTCATCATCGGCCCGTACTTTTTTGAAGAAATCCGTCCCCGTGGACCGGTGACTTGTTCCGTCAATTCTGCCAGGTATGTCGATATGCTTGAGAATTTTGTGATACCACGATTGCAGGAAAAGGGTTGTCTGGATTCTACCATTTTTATGCAGGATGGTGCGCCACCGCACATCGGACGTCAGGTGCAGCAGATCTTGCGAGAACGTTTTTTAGACAACAGAATAATTAGTCGTGCATTTCCCATGGTATGGCCACCCAGGTCGCCTGATCTCAACCCTTGTGATTTTTGGTTATGGGGATATTTGAAAAGCCTTGTGTATCAAGCACATGTTCCTGACCTCTCAACCTTAAAGGAACAAATAACGTTACATATCAGACTAATTAATGCAGATATGCTGCGAGCTGCCGTAGAAAATGTCGTGTACCGCATGCAGCTATTGGAACAGCACACTGGTGGTCATACTGAAACACATTTGTAATTAAAAATAAAACATTGTTTATTGTTGTTACTAAAGTTGGTTTGTACGGTATTTGTTCATTTAACAATTAGGTATTCATTGTTTTCTTGAAATAAGCTCCCCCTATGGCGACTTTTGTTACTTTTTTTTTTTTTGCAGAAATCGAAACTGCATGTTCCACTAAGTATATACACCAAAATGTACTGCATTTGGCCTAATAGAATTCCCGCTAGCGAGCTCTGAACACCTTACGTTATTTCTTGCCCACCCGGTAGTTTATTTCTTATTAATGAATATTTCCTATGAAGTAATATAATATACATGTAAGGACATGTAGAGATATATTGGTTGCATAATCTAACAACGATCCAAATGAAGCTGTTAATTCAGACTGGGGAACCATTTCAAATCTGTCCTCTTTAATATTTTTGGCGAGATTTATTAGTATAATATTACCGTGGTTTATTAGTACAATCTTTGCTACTTTCTTGTGCCTAGTTTCATTCCTGTTCATAGTGGAGATATGACTCAGCAGTTTTATAATTTGGTTTGTTTTAGTGGTTTTTTTGGCATTCTGGGACAGTTTCGATTTTAGTCTTAAGCTCGTTTTTTTTCGATGCTTGTTTTGTAGTAATTTCGTGTCTTATTGATGATATGTTCACTAGGTAATCCTTTTGAGAATTTTAATCAAAAATCCTCTTATTTTTTTAAACTTTAAATGATGATTGTTTTTCGGAATCGGGGAAAGAGATTTAAAGATTTCCCATAACAATTCTTAAAACTCTTATTATAATTTAATGTTTACATTCCTTTTCTGGAGTTATTATTAATTAATATTAAATTCTTTTGATATTCCATTCATTTACTCTGTTGTTCAAATGTTGTGTGGCTTCTAGATCTTGCAGAAAATATCTGTAGAAGGTAAACACTAATCTGTCTAATATGTTTTGCTTTGTCTTCTTTGTTTTCAAAACAAGTTAATTAAAAATAGAACGAACGTTAATTATAGCTTTGAGAATTTAATTAGAAAAATACACATAGTAATCACTGAATTAGAAACCTTGCTGAAAATTAATGTAACGACCATTTATGGCGTATTAATACAAATTACGTGATGACGAGCGAAACCATGTGGCCTTTGCAACTATTTAAAAGTTCTGCTTAGCAGTAATCCATAGTAGCCTACAGTAAATGACGGATCTTTAAGGGTTTGTTCATTGCGAGTGCCTTCTTGCTGGAGCTGAGATTTAAAAATCTATTGAACTGACCGAAATTCAAAAGATCAGACCTCTAAAGTATTTTATGAATGCAAAAATAATGCGCACTGCCGTTCTAAGAGAAGCAATTGCCACCCAAAAACGATTTTTGATAGCAGATGATTGACGTCATCTGAAAAGTAGAAAGAACAACAGAACCCTAACTGTATAAATTTAATAGATCCGTTCAATACTGCCCATTCTGTAACCATATCAAACATAACCACTCGCAGGCAATTGTGGAGAATGGTATAAATGCAAGAACCGTTGATTTCGGAGCGGAACAGTAAAATTCGGCTTCACTGCATAAAAGTTGTTCAAGAGTCGTTTCAACAGCATTACAGCGATTTCCAGCATCTTCCGTTGCCTCAGTTCGAATTTGAATGTTGCCCTCTGGCATACACTGGAGACTGCAATTTGAAAGAACCATCCAATTTGTGCTATCCGGATTTCTTGTTCTTGCTATTTGTACAATCCCACGAATTTTTCATTGGTGGCTAGGCTAACGCGAGATAGAAATGACCCAGAACCAGATAGTGGCTGGATGTCCTGCTGGATGGAAGATTTGCCTCCGCTGCTGCTAGCTGTGTAGTCAAATTTGGAAAAAATTGTACCCTGTAATTCGTCCGGTAATGCATGCGCCTTGTCTCCTTGTTAAACTGTTCTTTGATTCATCTCCCCACCACTCTTTTCACAGCTATTGCACTACAATCAACTTTCTATAAAACAAAAAAAAAAAAAAATGGCTAGAGTCTAGACAATCTGCCTATATGATGCTCCCTTATGCCAATAACTTGTTCATAAGAGGGGCCTCTTTTCTCAAACAGACAGTTGGTGACAGTTTGCTTGAACACGCCATCTGAACATGTTGTACAGATGGCTGATCGGGATATATCCGACCGATATGGCAATACTGCTGGTACCTACGTACCGCAACGAGAATATTGATATTGGCAGTGCGGCTTGTGTGGATTCTCAGCTACCACGTGTGGAAGTGACCTGTCCGTGATCGTGCAATGGCGCCCAAACGGAATCGGTATTGGGAAGAGTATATTATTGCCCTTTTCCACGCACATTTTTCGTATAGTCGAATAGTGAAACAGTGCAAGGAATATTGTTTAACCATTGGCGTGATCACTGCTAAAGAGATCGTGGCCAGGCAAACATAAACTGAGCCCGCGTAGAAACATTCGCCAACCAAACATAAACTGAGCCCGCGTAGAAACATTCGCCCGCGTAGAAACATTCGCCAACCAGTGAAGTGTTGCGGGAGTTGGTACGTGGGGATCGGCGGACTGCAGTCCAGGAGAACCCACCATTCCAAAGTGTCTTGGCACAGTCAACTGTCAGCGATGTCATTCGTCGCCGTTTTGGCTTGCGGTGCATCCATAGGGCCAGGTTCACAACCTCCTCTCTGACACATTCCAGAACGCAAAACTAACTGCCGAAAACTGTATAAAGGACACATAGCGAGAACAAAATGGCAGCACGTTGTCACATTAGATGAGGCCTACATTTATCTAACCGGAAAGGGACGTACAGAGTTCTGCCGCCAATGTCGAGAAAGTTTTCACGAGATTCTGTTATCAGGGAAAGTTGACCATCCGTAAGGTTGACAAAAACTTCAAGGTGAATTCTGCCTACTTTTGTACAGACATTCCTCATTTGTACGGAGCCAACACGAAGTAGGTGAGGATCCACATATGGACAAAGCGTCAAGCCACATCGCCAGATCATCCCTTCAGTTTTATCGGAACATGGAGCAAGAAACTGGAATTCGTGTTATCCCATTTCGTGACATTCCTCTCAAGAGCTCTGATGCCAGTCCTATGGATTTTTCGCATTTGTCCTGTTAAAACGACGTCTACAACAGTGCTGTCCCCGCACGCTCCCTGGTCTCTGGAAAGCGTGCAGAGAGAATGGGATGGAATTTCCATGCTGGTGCTCCAATGGAGTTTGTTGCAGCGGAAATTGCGACATTGGGCGATAGTCCATAATGCAATAGAACACAATTAGCGGCGGCAGCATAGATTTTGATAATGTAAATTCACTGTACAAATTGGTCGGATATATCCCGGAATATATTCTGTATTCTTCACGCTACCTATTGTTAAAGTAACATTCTTGACATGGGAGCAGCCGTAGCCCAGTTGTCTCGCCTTGCTCAATGCACTGGTGGAGTTAAGCAACTTTGGGCGTGGCTAGTCACAGGTTGGGTGATAACCTAGGAATTTCCATCTCCCCCCGTGCTTCGGAGGCACGTAAAGCCGTCGGTTCCGACTGCTGCGACCATCTTACAGCAGTCGTTAAGATCATCGGGATGACGCAAAACTCCCTCGAAGGAGTAAGTGCCCTCTGTACAAAATAAACATTCTTGACATCATAAGCATTATCACCCATTTCATGTACTAATTACTGCATTTTAACACTATAGGTAGCGTGAAGAATACAGAATATGGTTGCATGACAAAATTTTTCAATCCAATATATCTAGCTGATAGAAATAACATACTCAAATTACTGCAAATCAGTTTATATGATCGTGATGTAGCGCTTTGCATTTTCACTAGTGTAGTTCAGTTGTTTAGCATGCAGGTCTTGGTATTCAGTTGAATTTTATAACAAATATGAAAAAAAATTATTTTGGATTGTTTTTAAGTTCAGGTTATAGGACTATTTTTGAAATGTAAAAAATGTTTTGGAAAAAAATTATTTTTACATGTTTTAAAATAATAACGTATGCAGCCTATTTCCAAAATAAACCTTCTTAAACTTTTCTCTAATTTCATTAAACTGCTTGTTTCTTATTCTGCATATTCATCTTCAATAAATCCTTTAATAACTATTGCACGTTCACATTCATAATTTATCAAGAATATTAATCAAAGAATGGAAAGCTATTGAAATGTAATATTGTATAGGAAAATGCATATACCGGGTAATCATCCCAATGAAAATGACCTTCAGTTTCTGATGAAATAATTTGTAGAATCATTATTTTCTCCATAAAAAATTTCATTAATTGGACATAAAGTAAAACAAATTTGATGAACTGCAGAAAGGAAATAAAGACGATAAATTACGCCATTCCATCAAATCAGATCTCTTCTCTAACTTATTAACTCATCGAAGAAGAGACTCATACTTTTTGTCTTTAGTTTTTTCCTCCTTATTTCATTTAAATTTTCTCTCACTTTTTTCTGTACAGATGAAACATTGTCACGAATATTATCGGACTTAATGAGAATAAAAAAAATCGGTTCAAAAGATTATAATTTCCAGATAATGAAGCCCTCATTACATTTTGAATCGCGTTTTTATTATTGTTTTCTTTCTTCACGTTCGCTTCATTTTCTTTTTCGTCTTAATTTCATGCTAATTATTAGATAAACTTGTCTCCATTTTGCTCTTCTATATTCCTTTGGAGATCTTTGAACGCAGCCCATCGGCTCATTAATCAATCTCTCGAACTTGTTGTCATCCTTGTCTACACTAATGAATCCTTTTCCATCGATTTGTCAAATACAAACGTCGAATATTAATGTTGCTTTTAACAACAAATCCGGGATGACACTGAGAACGTGTCCTGAAAATATTACCACCCGATAAGATAATTCATAACATTACCGTCGAAAATTAATGCGCCTTTCTTAATATTGATTCCTTAATAGGACTAAATTATTCCATTTTACGACGTGGACAATGAATAATGGCGGTGAAAGAATTTGAATAAGAAAGATAACATGCAATCAACTTCAAAGAATATCAAGCAGTTAAAAAAACAGCAACAGGTGTTTAAAAAGACAAGCATGAAAGTTTAGCTATAGTAATTTAACACGTTAGAGATGCAGTTTAATTTTCTTGCAAGATATTTTAAATTTTAATGATGTTATTTAATAATACACGAAGCTTAAAATTACAATATAACTTGAAATGAGTCTATTTGTTTGTGCATCTCCAGCAATAATGAGAAGACGTGTTCTGTTCTCGCTTTATATTTCGTATCATTAGGTGTCGTGAAACCTGGTTTTTGTTTAACATACGCAGCCTGTTGCTTCAAAGGAAAATTCTCAAAAACCCTGTGATGGAGTTAATCAAAACAAATGTGGTGGATTTCTTGATGTCAGAATAACGGTGCAAGGATTGCTGTTCCCTTAGAAACATGTTCAAAGAAGAAGCAGCGCATGGAACATCTGACCACACCTTGCGACTTCACTGTTGTGGTTTCCAAAGAAGATTGGAGAGATTTTATGCTCCGGTAGAATGAGCGTAACCTAGGAGTTTAATTGGAACCGAAAATTCATTTGTGACTGAGAAAGTGAAATTTGCTGAGAAAATATTACATGCTAATAAAAGAATAAAATGTGATGCGAGCTGAAAATAAAATCTGTCATTTTATTTTTATTGACATCAAAATACAGAAACATGAACATTACATTTCCCCCCTAAAAAGCAACGACGGGCGAAAAAGAAGAGATATAATTCTCTAAAAAATATCTTAACTCGAGGACCCCCTATAGGGAAGATGCAAATTCAGGAGTGGCTAGGAACGCGGATATACGCTTCTGAGTAATAGTAGAGAGTTGAAATTTTAGAGCAGCTATTGCTCACAAATCAACAGTTCTCTACATAAAGGGTAGCATTTATATATTTTTTCTTGTGTAGATTATGATTTTCATTCGGAAGGGCGCATCTGAACCAAGAAGATGAACCAAGAAGGTGAACATATAGATAAATTAAGTAGATTACAGTCCAGATGTTTCATGCAAAATGATCACCTAGTTTAGATAACTAACGGAATTACATCTTAATTTTTTAAAAATACTTAAAAGATTATTTTGAAGTACAATGAGATTCGTGGTGTATTTTCAATTTGGTCCTTCCCTTTTCCTTTCAAAAGGCCACGAATTCTGAATCATTTTTAAAAATCTGAAAAATGTAGGCGAGTCTTCAGTATTTTGGGTTTCTCTGCTTGACTCAGCTTCAGGAACGAATTTAATATTGAAGGTTCGGTCTTTTCAATTTGCATTCTTATTTTATTATTTGATTTCATTTCCATATGTGTTAACGTCATGGGAGGTGGAGGGAAATGAAGGAAAAAAATGACAAGAAGGGGAGGGGGAGAATTCAGTTTGTTTACTAAGTTCCTTTTCTTTTGACTGACTCATCTTTCACAAGCAGGATTTAGGTCGAATTTCATCAATTTCTTGAGTCAATGGGAATCCTTTAGACTCACACTTGGCTGCATCTCATTAAAACGTAATATTTCCCTCACTATTAGAAACGGTTGTCGTTTTTCGTAATTGGATTAGACTTATTTATTCAGGTCCTTTTCACTCCGATGGTGCGAATGGTGTCCGCCAATACTTTATCATGTCTGTGGAAAGTGTCATGGCGTGACCTTCGCCTTCATTAACGAGTCTGGCTCTACCCTCTAATGAGCACCCGGCTCAATAATGAAGAAAATTAAGAAATTACACCGGAGAAACTATGACGATAGTGTGTCATCCCGTGTGGAATAAAGGAAGAAGGGGAAAAAAGAAATTAGGAGTGAAAGAAACGTTACAAATCAAATGAAGAGCGGAATCATTAGTTCTGAAATTAATACGCTCATTAAGTGAATGGAAATTAAGTCAGTGATTTACAGAAACACCGAGACGACAGCTCTGCTGGGTATTTAACGTGAGGACTAATGTCTCGCGACTTGCACCGGTGTCTGTAATGGCAAAAGTTTTGTCAAGCGATATCAAATATTTTGTTCCATTCGCTACTAGGACATTAGACAAGAAACATTCGTGCCTTTGTCCTTGAAGGAGAAAAAGACAGCAATTAGGACTACATGACTATGTTCATTTATAATGTTTTTTAACGTCAATTTATATCATACCATATTTTAAACATTTTGGCGTTAATTTAAATGAAGAGAATGTAGCGAAATTGGGTTGGGTTCTGTGTATTCAAGAGAGAATTTTACACGCATAAAATGTGCTTAAAATTTGTTAAGTATGTGGAATTTTTAACAACAGAAATGTTATTCAGTTTTGAAATTTTATTTATTTATTTATTTATTTATTTATTTATTTATTTATTTATTTCTTCAACCGATAATGGCATGCCATATTTGCAAAATTAGAATTAAAAATAAAAAGTTACCACTTCTTAGAGATATTCTCACAGGTTATCTTACAGTACCGGTTATCATCATTACACCTGTTTTCTGTACGTGATTGGATTAGATGGGATATAGCAATTATTTTTGTCATGAACTGATACGATTTTCACTATTTCGATGGAAATGCCATCCTAAAATATTTCTTTAACAAGTGAACCCATAATTTACCAATTCATACCCTACTTCTGCCTACTCGCTTGCATTATATTACTGTAAATGTATTATTAATTGGCCTCACTTACATAAATGAATATTTCGCTATAGACTGCTCACAACATTCGCGTAATGGATGGCACTTTACGTCACGTGGAAAATTACATCTCAGGAAAACACGTAATTATATTATTACATGGATTAATTAACAGCAGAATTGAATATTCATCCCAAGGAAGAAACCAAACAGAATCCCTATTGGAGGAAAAGGCATGAAATGCTTTGATTAAGCCGGAAAAAAGGCAATGTTCACGTAAATGTCCTTTTAGAGGGCTTTTGAGCTTGGGAGAGGGGGATTTTTGTTTGCCGTCGACGTTTGCTTAACAGGCGAATTACCATAAGATTGATGTCACTCTGATGGAGATGTTTGTTTGAAGAAGTCTTCTTCATTTCCAAAATCCTTTTAGGACACCCTAGAAATTCCTCGTTGGATGTGTTTAAATAAAAAATGTTTTTGTTTACTTCTAGTATATGGCGAAAATTAAAATTACTGGATAATCACTTGTATTTTTTAAAAAACTCGTGGTATGAAGATAATTCCAATTAACATCGACTAAACATTCTTTTCGTTCTATGAAAGGAAAGAAACGTTCCTTTTTTGAGAATGCTAATTTAATTATTAAAAAATGACGCTGAAAGCTGCTTACTTTAAAGTTCGAAATATTTTTTCAAGAAATTAAAGCTAATTAATATATAAATTACAATTTGTAATACAAATAACATAATTGTATAATAAAGAGAATAAAACGTCACGCCATTCTGTGATAAGAAAGTCGTAAAAGTTATAACTGAAATTTTTATTATTTTCTGAACCTTATTTATGGATTTCATATCAACAAATATGTAATAAATAAAGACGTGCTTAGCTTAACCGTTAATTTTACTTTTAATTATGATGCATTTACCAGAAATTTATATAGATAGGCCATTAATAACGTAAATGAACGAAAATGGGATTAATTATGTATAATAAACTGCTTAGTGGCAGGCATCACTAGGACACCATCTCCCTGTTTTCGTGCTACAGACAGGCAGACAAACAAGGAAGTTATTAGCAAGGTAATCTAAAACAAAAAAAAAATAAGTGAGCTGATGCCTTGATGATTGAACATTTTTCACTTGAGAACATTTTTCACGATCTGATTTAATTTTTTAATTTGAATTGTGAATTCTATTTTTTTTTCCCTATTTCTTACTGCAGAATTTTTCTTCGTTGATATGAAATAAATGTGTACTCGATGATTATGGGAATCTCAAATGAGTCTACTGGGGAGCAGGGTGCAAGTGGTCGTGAGTTCGAATTCATATCAGGATGTAGATGCGTTCATTCTTCATTATTAATTCATAAATCATTCTTCTGTCCTTGTTAATCATATTCTTCAGACGTTTTTTCACAGATACTTCGCCGAAGAGACTTTTTTTATATGAAGTTGGAGAAGTCGTTTTCATAATCTATTTACATGTTATGGATTATAGTCTTCAAATAATAAAAAATTGTTATTATTATTATTATTAATATAATATAATATAATATAATATAATATAATACATTGCATCCATCCAGGGTCAGTATGGCCATTCGGCCGACAAGGTAGGTCCCTGGATGGGTAACAAATAAGGGACCTGATTTTTATTATTTTACATGTTATGCTTTATGTATATGTATATAGAATGATGATAAAGAATATCGCTATCATGTATTTTTAATTGCTAAATTCAATATTAAGAAAGCGCCATGGGTATTCAATAATGTAATTGTTTATGCGTGTCCCCTATACGTAGATTTCTTATTCGGTAAAAAAATATAGCAAGTAGACCCAGATATTTATTAAAAGATTTTTCTTATATAAATCAATGCACACAAACTAGTGTATAATCAAAAATTGTTCATTTTAAGTTATGTATAAACCCCTTTTGTTTATATTTATTATATAGAAGAAAGTGAGCAAAAGCGGGCCCCCATTTTGTTTTGGACTTGTACAAGCAAAGCTATGAAAAAATATACATTGTGGAATACATACCTAGTTAAATTACTTTATAGGTCTCACTATTAAAAACACCATTAAATCAATTTTTTTAAAAAATAAAATTTCCAAAGCATTACTCTTTTACCATTTCAAAAAAAATGTGCTCATTCCATTTCATGAAGTTAGGATTAAAAAAAGAAAATAAATATTGAATGAAAGAGAAGCATTTATTTCTTATAAAAACAATCATAAATAGCAAATTCAAAAATTTTTAATGAAATATCAGGTGTTCAATTATTTCAAAGGCATCTTAGATTCGAAAAAAAATGAAGGCATAATTTTCCCTAGAAAGTCTTTACAGTGTAAACCTTGGATCCTACAAGAGAATTCCAAGAAGATGAGAATCGTAAAAATATATGGATCGCCTTAGGAAGATCGTATGGGTCCGGATTAGGACCACCTCGTGTATATTTGAATTTATATTTTTCCATAACTATGTATGATACCTACTTCAAACTTATCCAAATACGTAACTATTATAAGTAGGAATAAGTAAATATACCGTAACAAATAAACCCCTTACCTTCAAAATCATGGCAGAAAACACGTGAAACTGAAGAGCATGAAGAGTCCGACATTCACAGAAAACATTATGTCGCCATTGACAAACAATAGATTGAGTAAACTGCTTGGGCTCTGGTCCTCCAGTAGGCAGTTACATGAACTATTACCTCAACCTTTCAGTGTTATTCTACAGCATTGTACAGAGCAGAAATTGAGAGGGTCTGCTTTATGAGTGGGGCCCGCTTTTATTCACTTTCCTCAACAAAAAAAAAAAACCGAGAAAATGTGGATAAACTCACTAATAAGGAGGAAAAAACCCCCTCTTGTCCACACAGGGTAGATGTACCAATAATTGACGGTTTAAGACATTACAGCCAAACGATATTGTGTACTTAAATCAAATTGCGTTTTGAAATTTTTCCAGTTATACCATTAAGTTATAAATACAGTGCAGAATTAGCCAATTGTAAACAACTGTTATATCTTTAAAAGCTATTAAGTTATTAAATTTTTTCCTAACTAATGCATAGTTCACCAAAATAAATCAGATCCACCAGTAGCTGATAACATTTTAATTACACATTTTTATTATACATATTTACAAAAAAATTGACATCATTTTAAAAGTAGCTTCTAATTACCTGATAAAACGAAGCATTTTTTAACAAATGTGTAAAGTTTTTAACATTAACCAAAACTGTGCTTTTTTAAACTAAATTGTTCATATAGATCATCTATCTTTTTTTCACTTGAAATGAAAATTAAATCGGTCCGCAAGTGCAAGGACCATAGAAAATGGTGCAAATTAAATAGAGTGTAAGGACCATAGAAAATGAAAGTGTTTTCTATTTGTGCGATATCGTCAGCTCTTGGCCAAAGGGATTGCCCAACAAATTGTTCATGGAAAATCTTGATTTTTGACGATTGTTCTCCTACTTGCAAAATAAACCCAAAGTAGTGCTTCATATTCAATGTACTGTGCTATCTGTTTGATCGTCTCTGTGACAAGATTCAGGACCAACAAAAACAAATGATGAATAGGGCCTAGAAGACATTCAAAATGGGTAATCTAGAAACTGACAGTGAAGTTCCTAAAATTGACAGAGTAAGGTCAATTACTGGAAATTAAGAAGTTAGACTTAAAATCATCACGTTTCCTTTATTATTATCCTATATTCTAGGGTAACAAACATTAGTATATTTTTTTATTTGTTTTTTAAAACACAGAAATTATCAATAATTTACAGGTTATATCAATTACTAGTCATTGTGGGTTAAATGTGGGTTCTAGCAGTTGACCGTGGGTTAAAAGTTAACATACTGGTCATCTGAAATTCTGTTACTACTAGAAGTATTGCCCATTGATCACACAAAACGGCCCAAGTAAAATTAATAATAAGTATTACATAACATTCTTGAAATAAATTCAAGTGATCAAACACTTGGCTGAAGGTTTTTTTCGACTCAGCAAGGCATTGAACAATCAACATATGGTTGCGGCCATGATAGACAGCATAGTTTTTTGCTCTTCTGGGAAGCCTAATACATTACTTAATACCAGATGGCTTAACACTAGTTCCTTTTCTTGCCCCGTTACCTTACTTAAAACCTTAAATCGTATTGTGTCAATTACTGATACACTGCAACTACTAGTATATTTACTCTATGATTAATAATGATTATTATAAGAATAGGTAAGAGCGGTGTACTTAGATACTCCGTATATATTTAATACTCTATTATTAAGGTATTCGCTTTTTTCCGCTGTTTGTGGAGGGCTCGGAACGTAATACTTACTGACTGTATAAAATTACTTATAACATTAAAATACTCACCGACGGCGGACACTGGGAAACATAACTGTATTGTAATTTCTTTCACCTCTTTTAATGGATCTCTGGTTTATTTAAAAAGTGTTGTTAATTTGATGAAATTTAGTTTAAATTATCGAAAGTTGTTCTCTTCTACTGAGTTGTTTTTTGAATGTTCATTTTTATTGTTACCTACAATATATGAATTCCACCTCTGATTGTGGCCTGTTGGAAGAGCCTAGGATTCGCTCCGGGCCCAGTATTTTTATATTAAATTACTTCTATTTCTGTATCTTTCTATGTTATTTATTTATTATTATTGCATTATAAATTTTCTTTATTATAGCAAATGTAACTTACAGATATACAAAAATTTAGTAAACATTTGACAAAATTTCTGTTCGATGAAATCTTGGCGAAACGGTTGGCCACAACAAAATTTTCTCCAATAGTTTTGTCTGAAACATTCTGATAATAGAGCAAAAGATTTACATCAGCACTTAGTATTCCTCCATTTCGCTCAACATAAGTTCATATCAGATTTTGAAGACTCGTAACTTTGCAGTTAATTTAATTAATATTTCATCCTTTTTAAGCGTACATCTTGTCTTTATTTAATGAACAAGCATCTCATTTTTAAACAAGGAAAACGTTTTGCTTAATTTTTTATTATTATTTTTTTTTACATCGCTCTTAACCGTGATTTTAATTTTCACTTTACTTTATTTTATTATTGAAGGGGTTTCCCTCCTTTCGTCTTCGGCTTTGCCCTCTTTGACACAAATCAATTTTTAATTACCAAATTCTTGAAACGTTCCGTGAATGTGTTTCGAATGATAATTTTCTTTTTTTTTCTTTTTTTGAATTTATTGCTACTTACCACGCTTGCGTCTCTTTTTATTGGGACGATTTTTAACACGTTTATCTTTATTTTTAAAATAAATAACATTTTTATAGCATCTCAATGATATTTATACTTAATTTGAAATGTAAAAACCTCTTTTGAAAAAAAAAAATATTTGCCCACTTAGCATTGCGACAAATTAAAAAAATAAATGGTAACAGTGCGACCGAAGCAATCACCGAACGAAATCAGGAGTGGGTTTATAAAAATTGCCCCTTTTTAATGGTCGAAGCCCCCCGGGGTAATAGACTCTCCCGAGGTGAAGAGGAGGTTCCACTGGTTGACATGGGTACACGTGCTAAAGTGTCAGTTGGAGTCAGAAGACCCGACAGATCCTGTGGCTGCTTTTTTTGTCCCCCACCCGGAGCACCCTCTTCTTGTGTTAGGAATACCTGCAATTAAAGAAGTGTCTTACAAATAATCACTTTGTAGAGTGAAACCGCAGTTTATTTCGGGGAACATTTCGTTCGATCGGGAGCGACGTCGATCGGAAGCGTTCGATAAAGCGACACCGTGTGCGGGGGTGAAGCCGTTATAATCGACTCTCGTCTACACTTACAATTTTTTCCCTTTAAAGGAAAGAAGTTGATTTTGTAGATAATAGAGAGAGGAAAATTTTAGAAAAATGAAGCAGATGTGTGAGTTTAGAAGAAGAATTGAGAGCATCTGGCAGTGATTATTAACGTAAACTCAGGCGGATTTAATGTGTAATAGAATTTACAGTTGAACTCTTCAGGGACTTTTCTTCGACTTCGGACTTCTTCAAGAACCCCCGAAAAGCTTTTTTTGGACCATTTTCGAATCAGTTCATTGGAAATTCCATTCTTAAGAGGAAAGAAGAGAAGGGAAAAACGCCAGTCCAAAAGTGAGTCGATGGGTTTTTGGCGTAAGGACGTGTACGTGGCGGCTGTCGTGGCGATTTGCGCCGTCTTTTTGGAGAGGGTGGGCGACGCCAGTCGGTACCGTTTCCACAGGCCCCATGCCCATCATCAGCAGCATCGTTTCCAGGCGAACTGTAAGGAGGATCCGTTAGAGGTGAGGGAGGATGCGGCCACCTACGTGTTCACGGGCACCGTCAAACGTCTCCTTCGGGTCCAGTCGTTGGATTACACGCACGCTGGCGAGGTCAAAGTGAAACGCCTGCTCAAAGGTGACAAGAAGCGAATATCGAGTGAGAGCCTCGTGACGGTCGAAGGATTCGGCAGCGCTCGAATTTGTCGCAGCCGAGTACGCGAGAAGGATACGCGCATCTTCCTCGTGAGTGAAGCCAAGAACGGTCAACTTCTCCTCAACTCCAGCCTCATCCGAATTACTCTGGGAAATCTACAGAAAGTGATGGCAGCAGTCAAAGGTAAGCGAACCACTTATTTCCTACTCGCCCCTTTTCACTCGTCTCTTTTCCTATTGGAAATTTTAAAAAGATAAAAAATCAATAATTTTAATCCTCCTGATTAATTATTTTATAGTGTCTACCAAAATTTCATTTTTTAAATATGAGGTGGACGGCTGATCTCTTTTGATTACCCCTCTCTTTTGTATCACAAGAAAATTCTCAATTATATTCAATATAACAATAAATAAACTCTATACAATAACATGAAAGAATATGTAAATGATATATTATTGAAGCCATACACACAAAAAAAATCAATTAAATATCTTTTGGAGAGACTTTTCAATAACTTTCTCAAGTATTATTTTAATCAATTTATTCTAATGCTTTCTTGTTTCTAATAATGAAAAGAGCATCTTGTCCATACTGAAAAGGGTTTTTAAACTAACATTATACGTATTTCAGCCATCCTGTGACCGTATTACACTGAATGATGATTACAGGTTGACTGAGGTATGTACATGTGTACATTAAAACTTTTTTTATTGTGGACAAGAAGCTCTTTCTTTCCTTCATGTTATTTATCCACAGTTAAGGTTATTAATAAGTTATTCAGAAATTATCAGGAACCTTTTAAAGTAACTTGTCTAATATTATTACAACTAATAATTAACATTACAAGAAGATTTAATATAATTTATATTTTTTTTTTGGAAAAACAATATATGTACAAATTTTTCAACTGCGTTAGAACTTAAAATATATGTAATATTAATTCTTAAAAGCATGCCAGAGTTGTGCCTAATTTATTGAATTTATTTAAATAAAAGTGAAATGAGAGTTGTGGAGCGAATACAATTCGACAACAACAACAACAGCAGCAACGACGACAAGAGCAACAGCGGGCAATCCCATTAATATTAAACAGAAGGTGGAGGGGGATGGAATTTGTTACCGATGATGTTCGTTAAGGCGGAATCTCGTCGATAGAAATAATTATGGGCGGGAAATTGGTGGTTTGGCCTTAAGTCTTTGGTGGAACCGCTCTTTCGATTGTCATTCGTCGTTGTCTTTGGCGCCAAACAGTTTGTTGCGGAGAAAAAGTCGGCGGAGTTGACAGGTCGACTGACCGTATTAAGCCCTCGCAGTACAATAAAAAAGAAAATTCTATTTTTTTTAATGAATGAATAAAAAAATTAAAATAAAAAAAACATTCCAGCTGATTGCGAATCAAGGTTGTTTGACTCTCCTCCTGGAGTTCTTCTCTCAGCAAGGTAGAGAATTCCAAGGCGGGGAGAGGTGCAGGTAAAAAGGGGCGGGGGAAACCTGACTACTGTTTAAAGGAAAGGTGATAGAGATGAGGGACCTAAGTGATTGTCTACATCAACGTCTACAAAGTGTTTTTTTTTGTTTTGTTTTTAATATAGATTGTCCCAACCTTCCCCCTCCCTCGATTATTTGTAAGTGATTAATTAAATCTTACTGAAATCTGTGCAATGATATTAGGCCATTGTGTTAAAGGAATTCTTGATTTATTTAATAATACGTTAATGTTAATAGTTTTTAATTCATTATTGAGATAATAATGAATTAGCTAATAATTATTAATTTATTAATGAGAACTGGACCTAGAAGAGTCGAATTTTCGCAAGAATTTCGCTTTTATACATTTGAAGCGTAAAGTAAACGCACTAGTAATTGACATTTTAGCCACAAAATTCCAGTAATACATACTATCAACAAACATTCATTACACTACCCAACAAAAAAAGTTTTTTTCCTTACCTCCGAAACAAATGTGGCTGTTTTTAGTGTAAAGTATTGGGCTGATTCCGAAAATGCCCACATTGTTTTTCTGTCACGTCTAGATGTAAAGATATAATGGAATGTTTATATTACATAACACTAATCTTACTATACAGGGTGTTCAAAAAGAACCCCTATTTTTAATGGTATATTCAGATTGTACACAATATTCGAGAAATGATTTATTCTTGGTGTTTTTTCAGTTGATCTAACCGTTTAGGAGATAGAGGCCTGAAAGTGTGGAACTTTTAAAGTTTTGAACCCAATTTTGTCGATGAACACAAAGAGATAGAGAATGGGTCTTGCAGACATTCCTATTCCACTTTTTGATGATCTTTAAGAATCCGAAGTCAGAATTTCAAAAATCCAATATTTTTCAATACACACTCACAGACTCTGCCTCCATAGGACTGCTGTCCCCAAGACTTTGAATTTTTGAAATTCTGACTTCGGATTCTTAAAAACCATCAAAAAGTAGAATAGGAATGTCTGCAAGACCCACTCTCTATCTCTTTGTCTTCATCGATAAAATTGGGTTCAAAACTTTAAAAGTTTCACACTTTCAGGCCTGTATCTCCTAATAACAAGGAATTGTGATGTGATAGGAAGTTTAAATTATCAAATTCGTTTTTTACGATACAAAATACTTCAGAAAAACCCTTGAAAGTAATTCGTGTTGGGTAGTGTTAGCGTTCAGAATTTTACCACTAATCAAAAATATACCAAAATTTACCTTCTTAACACTTCGGCTTAGATAATAAACTCCAAACAAATGAAACTCGACCACTGAAGATTTGAGCCATAATGATGACATACTTTCTTACCTCTGCAATAAATGGCATTAGTTAACGCTGTCATATACGTAATTATGAATACTGCTATTGAAATCGCACTTGTATTTCGGCAATTTAAAGTATGAAATGTCAACTATTAATGCGTTTATCTTAAATGGCCTCAGTAAAATATCTATAAAACAATCCCTTGAAAAAATACTTCAAGTAAATAAAAAATTTTCAAAAAATAGTGATTCCGCAGCAAAATAAGAAAGAAAAAAAGCAAAAAAAAAGCATCCGACAAACAGGAAATATCTGCCATATAACTTTTCAGTGAAAGTTATTTTCTATAGAGTATACTTTATTATCTATCCGTTGTATTTTTATGAAAAATGTTAAAAGCGCATGAGTTAAATTAAACTGCTTTCTTTTTGTAAGAACATTTAAGAAAAAATAAGAAACAAAAATTTTTACAAAATCAGAGGCTGGTCTAGGAAATTGGCAATTGAAATACTCTAAAGGAAAAATAAATATATGGGACGAATTTTAAACAAAGATGTTTCATACAAAGGTTGTACAAATATAATCTTGAAAGAAATTTCATTAACTTTTCTTTACGCTAAATTAAAACAAAGCGGAAAAGAACAGGGGAATGGAAAACTGTTCGGGAAGAAAAGGAGAAACTGAGAGGAAGGAAAGACGACGACGACGTAAAAGCAAACTGAATGAATTTCATTTTGAGAAGAGTTCTTCGAGTTTGGTTGAGAGGTTATGAAACCAGACGACAGCTGCAATTGTCAATTGTGCTTAGTGGAATCTCCTTAGGGAAAAAAATTAGGCCTTATAACTCTTAGAAAAAGGAAGAGTAGGAGGAGGAGAAAAAAAAAAAAGAAAGAACCCCGGGCGGAGGAGGAGGAGAGAAAGTAAGAAAGAAAGAATCAACACACAAATAATGTTTCGGGCTTCCGTCTTGCTAATCTGATGCGATAAATTTACTCGGGAATTTCTCCTTCTACACATTTTATTTTTGTAATCCTCTTTTGGATTGAGAGTGATTATTATTTTTATTAGTAGTATTACATAATAATGACTAATGACTACTTAGGAACTGCTTTAATGTACGGTTTTAAGTTCATGTACAGAAATAATTATAAAATATGAGCTTGTTTCACTATTGATACCGCCTGCCCTTTCGGATACCTTGGAATAGCAAATTGTACAACTATGATTATTGCGCTATAATAAATCTAAGATGTTTGCACACTAATGCAGGAATTTAATAGTGATATTGTACGCTTTATTAAAAAAAATTCAGCAACATAAAGTAAAATATGACAGCCATCTGTTCAGCATTTATAGCTATTCCAGAAGCATTTGAAACCGGCGAGCCACGTTTACGACTCATGCATCCGATAATGTGATAACATAAATGTTTTCAGTATTTATAGCATTTTGTCTAATGTTACGAGCATATGTTTATCTCACGACAAATTTCGAAAAACAATCTCAATGTAGTGGTTTCTAAAATTAGCTCAGATTTCGATTTCTGAAAAACAATCAAACGCATCCTGGATTTATTAATTAATAATTTTTTACTACTTTTTATAATTCTAATGAATAAAGAATTCTGTTAGGACTTGTCTCTATCAAAGATGGAAAAAATAGAAATTTTCGTCTTAAAACTTCCATTAGCGATCAAAATAGATGAATATAATCAAAATTATGAGCTTCCTAATTCATTCATTTACTTCTGAAACGAATCAGAATTGTTTGACGAAATTCGATATTTCTCATTATATCCAACCTTTGCTCAAGAAATAATCAAGGACACGATGAACAGACGTTCCGATCTTCGCTCTTTGTCCCGACTTTCTATGGCAGGTAAATTGGGACGTTTATTTTTCCAGAATTTTGGTTTTCTGTTCCGATTAATATAAAATGCCTCCAGTACAATATTGACTAATTAGAAATAAACCTCTGGGGCTGTGGTTACTTATAGTGCCAATAAGTGCTAACTTTTTATGGTCAAGTAGAACTTGTCTCCTGTTTCTTCTTAGAATATAGAAGTCATACATAGACATTCAACAAGTCAGCATTTATGATCCGATATGATCCGATCTCCTCAACTTGTCTTCAGCGGGGCCCCTTTTATTTTTTGGTGATAAAAGAATTAGGCTATAAGCTATCCTATAATGCAAAGAATGTGATATTTCTTGGCATGAAGCATCATTTTTTGAAAGAAATAAAATGTAGTTAGCGTTCATATTTTCAGGTACTCTGTTCAGGTTAAGGGATTTTCCTATTCGGAATCATTATCTATAATTTCCAGCTTTCCAGCTTCCCTGCGAGCACATTTCTTACTGTCATTTCATGCAGCTATTAGTTGGTTTGGTTTGTTTGGTATTAACGTCCTTTTCAACTGCTATGGCCATTTCAGGACGGCGTTATAGGGGCCGCAAATTTTGCCTCGCAAGGGTTCTTTAACGTGCAGCCGGCAAACGACTACACGGGACCAACGGCTTTACTTCCCTTCCGAAGGAAGTGCGTGATCTCAGGATTTTCCCCCTGAAAAAATCCTCGTCGTCCTCGGCCGGGATCGAACCCGCGTACTCGGGCATCAGAGGCGATCACGCAACCTGCTGAGCCACCGAGGCCGATTCATGCAGCTATTAAATAACATAGTTTATTAATTTAACATTATTAACTAAAATGTACAATAGGAAATACATTTTAAAAGACGGAAGCTGGAATGGCGATACATGCGTAGGAATACAGGGAGCCATTCTCAGGTGATGAGGTCGCTAACTCTCCCAATGGTGTCAGCATAAATTGAATCTGACTTTAGTCGTAAGTGTAGCCTTTCTCGGTACGAGGCAGTGTACAACTGCTTCTCCCTCGTACACTGTCTCTATCACGGACAGCACGGCCTTAGTTACGGCCACGACGGCATTCAACATCAAATAATATGAAATCAAATAATATGAAACAATATATCTAATACAGCCACCGGAGCCATAGTATGACCAACAACAGGGGGCTGAATTTGAAAATAGGAACAAAAATGAAGCAAAAACTGGAATGGAACAACCAAAAAAAAGGAAGGGAACCTCTAATCCACAAGGAGATTTGAAATACCGGACACGTATTTCGGCTACCAAGTAGTCATCTTCAGCGATGAGAGACAAAGGTCAACTTCACCTTTTTTGAATTAGAGATTCCCTTCCTTTTTGGTTAACAAAAATAGGTTCTAATTATTAGATTTTGACAAATACTAATTTAATAGGCTGATGTAAAACCGATTTACCAGTAGGGGGCTACATTACCACCTTAATAGTATTTTTTGCTTTCCTCTGCTATAAAATGGAAAGCAAATTATACAAACTTGCTATTTTAGCGTTTCAAAAATATATTAATTAGTATGTTTAATAGATCTACTTCCCTGTATCTCGTACCGATGTTCGAACTGAGCAATCTGGTCACCTTAAGTGTAAACAAGGTTTTATTCCATCTAGATTAGAAGTATAATATGAATTCTACGTATCTGAGATAAAGTTTGAAATCCAATCATCTGTATGTAAGCAAGCAGGGTAATTCCGTTATTATATCCTGAGAGCCCATCAGTTAGCAGCAAATGATGTTAATTCGTTACTGGAAACTTAATATTTTTATCAACTTCGCTGCGATTGCTGTGCTTATTATACGGAAACGTGTTAGCAGTGCGTTTGCATGTTTTGCGGATTTCAACTGTTCAGTTTTGGAGTAGAGATTAGCAAGGAGGGGGAAAAAAACCCTCACAAGGAAACTAGGAAACTAATCTTTACGGACCAAAGTTTAACCGTAAAGAGCGTGCTTTATTGGAAAAAATGTGGATTATGCTTTTAACTTTCTAGATTATCGTGTATAATGTTAAAAAAGTTGTAACTTGTACGCAAGACATTAATTTCTTGTTAAATGAAATTTCAAAACCTTGCGGGGTTCTTAAGTGCTGCCTGAGTCAAAAATCATCAGGTTTTGAAAGTGGTAATTAATTATCATAGAAAATTGAAAATATCCACATTCTGATGAAGCAAAATGCTGCATGAATATTTTTTTTTTGTAAATAAATCAAAGCGTAAACAAGGGAACTAAGATACGTTTCTATAACCATGTTTTATATATTCTTTAAAATTTAAAACTTTACTAAACTGATGAAGTAATCAATTTCATTCTTTTTTATTTTGTCCCATTTTTTGATCATTGCTTTTCTCTAGGGGACTAAGGAAAAGAGGGAGCGGTAGGGAGGAGAGCAAAACTTTTAAACACTATGTTAAAAGATCAATAAATTACGGCTGTAATATTGCTAATAGATAAGGGCAGGAGCCTCTAAACTCTCTAATTGAATCGGGGACACAGAAGGTCATTAAGGAACCAATTTTTGAAGTTCGTTGTCATCCTCCGTCTTTAATCCACGGTACGAGGGGGAAATTGTTAATGAGTGGCGAAAGAATATCTGATAAAACTCAATAATTGAGGAACGTTTGGATTCAAAATTTGTAATCGTTGTGCGTGATTCTATCTGAAATTTATAACGGTGAAGATAATGCTTTAAAAACAAACAATTTAGTAAAATCTAAAAGAAAAAAAAATTAGAATAATTGTGTAATGTTAGCGGGAGATAATTGGTCGTTGAAAGTTACGCTTATAGAAGATATAATCGGCATCTAGTTACCCCAGCGTGACAAGATGGTAGAGATACTTTCCTTCTGTGTTAGTCATTTATTATAAAAAAGTACTTGTTATAAACCCGGAAAATAGGCAACGAAAAAATATTTAGAATTCTTTTGGCCTTTTCCCCTCTTCCCCTTTTATTTTATTAGGGATGTGGAAAATAACACTTTTTATATGAAGTTTAATGTTGATGTATAGGCCTATCAGCGTAATAAATTTATCTCTTAGACGACAAAAGCGTGATTTTTTGAAAAAGGTGACGTGAATAGAATTCCATACATTTCGTTTCCCTTTCATATCATTATCAGTGATCTTTAATTAAAATACATAATTACTTTGCGTTACGTTTGTGTTTATTTACATTTTGTTGTTCATCGCGTTGAATTTCAAGGGAGAAATTTCTCATTTATTTTGGAATAGGGCCAATCAGCGAGATTATCTGACTGTTGTTTCCAAAAACTAGTCCTGATTTCATTGCAGGAAATTTTATCTTTATTTTGAATTTAGTCGTGGAGCTATACAAATTCTTTTTGATTTATTTGAACTTAGACTACAATGGAAAAAAACAAATTACTGAAAGTAGACATTGTAAAATTTGTTTTTATTTTTTTGCCATTTGATATACACTGTAAACAAAAGAGCTTTCACAAGATTTATCTTTTACATTCGGCATTGCTTCATAATTTCTTATGGAAAGCAATACAAATACGAATTTTGAATATTTAGGAAGGCGATAATGAACTACGACGACAAGAATGGCGCTGCAATAGGTAACTCGATATGTTAGGTAGACTTAAATCGAGAAAGGGAGGAAACGGGAGTTTTCGAATTTCCTCCGGGTTTACTAGCAGGATTTGAAGCTTTACTTGACTGTTTGAATTACTAATTTTAAATTAGACACTAAAACCTCCGGATTCCCCTTCTCGACGGCCATGAATTATGGAGAGTGTTGCCGGCCGTCGTGGGAATCACGCTTATCTATGAGGCTTTCTCGAGGGAGGTGTTGGTTCCACTTCAGATGCATCAGATACGACGAAATATGCCGGTTTTACATCGCACCTGTGCATAATTTGTATTCAGTGAGTTGGCTTGAGGGAAGCCGCTTCATTGCGAACCCCGCTCGCAGGCAAAAGAAGAGCGGCTCCCGACCACCGCCGTCGTCTCTATATTAGGTCAGAAGTAATCTGGTAGAAAATAGGCAGATCTCGTGAAATTTTGCACGAAAATGAACTATGCGCACGACGTTGAAAACAGTAATTGGCCCGAGTGTTTTTCGCCTTTTCCCCCCTCTTTTATTCCCATAGAATTCTCTTTTTTCTTAAGTGGACTGGGCCTTTGACTCGTTTGTTTCTCAACAGGAGCGAAAAGGAAGGGAAAAAAGAGTGTGCAAAGAAAAAAAGGGGCTCCAGAGCATTAAAAGCGGCGTTAGAAAAGCCATTAGGCATGTGCGTTTCGCTCGTCGCCTAACCCAGGGAGCCGCGAAACAGTCTGTTAACCACCCATTTCAAACAATGACGCGCTTCCAGGTTTTACAGGTGAGGTCAATCCGCCCCCGCATCCGCTCCGTTCTTCTGTCTGAATAAACATGAGTATTAAAAGTGAATTCGACGCATGCAACTTAAAAAGAGACATGGAGTCGAGTTTTCTTCGGTAACGCTTCTCTTTCACTTCACTTATCTTAATTAATTACCCTGAGAATTGATTTTCCCCCTTCCTTTTTTGTTGCTGCCGTTGCCTTTTAATAATAATTAATGAATCTCTTTAAAAGGATAGAATTCTGATGACTTTTTTAATGTTAGTAATTATTTAAATTAATGTTAATTTTTTTCCCTCTACATCGTTTTCGAAATTCTGAAACCTAACGATGAGTTGTCACTCGAGATTTTGCGGTTTAAGTATAGCAAATAATTGTATCGAGGGAAAGAAAATTTAATTTCAAAAGACTATTGAAAACATGAAAAAAATGATATTGTATTATACACATAATCCACACGATTTGATAGAGGAGCTAACGTTTGAATCTTTTGACATTAAATTTTTATTAGAACGTGAAAGGACTAATACCGGAACAAATAAATAGACCAAATTCCACATAAGAATTTTTAATTGACGGATACGTATTTCGGCAGCACTGCTGTCTTCTTCAGCATCCAACTATCGACCACGACCAGTAGATTCTGGCGTAATATTCTCCTTTTGATATGAAAGGACTAGTTATTCGTTCCATGCAAATGGAAGGTTCACGTGGATAGCAAATGAATTATACGGAAAATGTAGTTGAATGACATCCTAAGCTTCAGTTTGCGCAATTTTGAGTGACTTTGAACGAGGACTGGATTCTCGAAAGACTAGATTAAGGGTTTCTACAATATTCACGTATAACAATGTTGAAGGGATATAGCGAACGATGAAAATCAGGGAAAATGTGATCTAAATTCGTAAGGACTTTCAATAATGGCGCAGAGAGGGACCTCTCAGAACAAATAGAACGACGATGCCTCATTCGACTTGGCTATGCAATAGACGACCACCTCGCGTAAAATGAAGCACGCTTTTCTATATAACTTTATTTGTACCTTGAGGATTAGAAAAGAGTTGCATGGTCTGATAGGAGAGGCAGATTTTGGTGAAAATTGCAGTATTACAACGTGAGAATCCCTTCATACTAGTGAATATTGCTTCAACAGCACAGCATATCTCTAAATTGTTGTCTACTAGGTTCATCTATTCAAGCTATATTTGACCCCTCCGGAGATGATATCCATCAGCAGGACAATGCTACAAAAATCTCAAAAACTTCATGGAAGATGACTGAGGTCCATATTGCGATACTGGCCTGCATAATGGTAAGATTTATCCCTATAAAACATTTATGGGACTAAATGGAGTATGCTGCTCGCAAGCAGCCTTCACCACCGTCGAATCGATAGGAGTTACGTGACGCACTTATCTCGAAATGGAGTTCAGTATGTTTCTGATATTTTTGGAGTAAAAGTCACGACGCATCAAGCTTTATTGGATGCAAAGGGAGTTAAACATTATTTCTTGGATGTTCCTTATAAGTTGATAAATCCGTTGATAAATAAGTATAAATAAATCTGCGGGCCGTGGTTACTTACTATGTGAAGACATTTCAAATCCGATTTTTTTTATAAACAGCACGTTACCTTGAGATGTTCTTCCGCTGTTCCTTACATTTAAGCTTCCAGGTTTATATGGAATTTTCTGAACACTTTGTACGTTTGCTTAACGTTTATCTCTCCTACATGTCAACAATAATGTTGTTTCTGACATTGAAACTGTATAGAAAACTGAGATAGAAAATATGTTCGTTAATGCATTTTTAATTATTTGTATTTATAGCCGTTTGATAGAATTAGCCTCACGTAAGCGGTTGGATGACTATGGATCCTTTATAAGCTTGAACTTTATCGATGATGTATTATAGATTCCGTTAAGTCTTTATTCTGATTTCGAGAATGTTTGGATCATTCCTAGAAGCAGTAAGGGTGTCCATAAACTAATTATACAGGGTGTATCTAAATCCCCGTCACAAACTTCTGGTGGTGATTCCCCACAGCGAGATGAAAGCAAGTTCATATAAACTTCCGCAGTTTGAGATTTATGAGATTTCCGCAGTTAAAAGTGAAGTTTCAGCAGCTGGTTTTGCAACTTCGTGGATGGCAGGTGATATGCGGAGAAGCTACAACAAATGCCAAACTTTCAGCAGGGAGATAGTGATTCCCACCTGAATGGTTAGATACTCCTAAAGTTATTAGCAGGCGAACCTGTTAATAACCAATAAATAGGACGTTATTTCAAGAATTTATTGTATACTCTGTATGACTTTATAATTTAACAAAGCGTAAACAAATATGTATAATGTAACTGTTGTTAGTTTGTTTTTTATAGATACTGTATGAATTGATTTGTCCAGCCATCTGTGCGAGGTATCAGCCAGGTGGCAGAGAGAAATAAGCGTAGGCTTTCCAGTTTTCGAATCCGTTTGTCGTATTTGTCCCGGGATTTCCGTTAAAGATAATGCTCATTGAAATGGCCTAGGATTGTAAAGAGATGATGAAAGTTGGAATAGGCGTGTCCAGTTAAGTTTCCAATTTCAATTGTTAGACATTGTTAATTCTATTTTGGCAACAATGTCTAACAATTGAAATTGGAATTTAACTGGACACGCCCATTCTATAACTTTAGTTGGACAGAGTATAGCCATGAAAAAGAGCACAGATGACTTAGTAGTTGATGCGCCCAAAAACCTAACATATCAACCTGTGGCGTCACCATCTCAGTTCCTTCAGTACACAGCACTCTGAGACACTAAACTAAGGCATCGCTGAATGAAAAATAAAAAAACAACAACTTTTAGAGTTGCCAAGCATTGCAAAAGGAGCTATCCAGTGATGAATTCGGCCGCAGTCGTTTGCTAGCTGCCTACAAGACCATGTTTAAAAATACATTTACTAAGGCTTTCCATTTGTACTTCATATAATACAGTGTTACTTATTGCCTTTTAAAATATATAATAAGTCGATGTCTTGTCAATTTTCCCTTTTGTAGACTCTTGCATCCGATGATGGCGTAACGCTGAAACGCGTCAGACTATTAAACTAGTTTTACCGTATCACTTTTGGGTCCTTTATTTCAGCGTTAAATATATAAATTTTTTTTCTTGGATCAACCATTCTTTGCAAATCAGAGTATGTTTTAAATACAACTTAAAAAGATACTGTTTAAATATTCGTTTAGACAAGAAAGCAAAACATCATCTATAAAAATTTTTCCCCACATTTATCATTAGAATCTTTCATTACCTAAGTTCTTGCTCCTCAGATGTGTTCTCCAGGGTTTACAATGGCGGGTAGCCAACTCAAAAATATGTCTTTTTGGGCGTATGAAGATAACGATGAAATGCAGAAACACGAGGTGATTGTTTCAACTTGGACAGCTTCCAACATATTCATACATTTCACATTTTTATAGACTAAGCATTTTTAATTTTTTAATCAGGGGTTTGCTGATACTGAATTGCGGTCTGTAAAATCTTTTCATAATGAAGCTTACTTTCTTAATTGAATTAAAAAGTATACTTCCTGTTTTATTTAAAATTTCATACACTTTTTATTCTTTGTAAGTTTTTCCTAGCCTGTTGCTTGCTATATTTCGAATAAATAAATAGATTTAATCTTCTTTATATGAATTGTGTTTTTTGTATATTGTACAATTCACTGTTCTGACTTCTATTAGATTAATTCAAAACGATATTTTCTATTGAATTGGTTTGTTTTATGGATTTTGGTTCTATATCGATGGTCTTAAACAGGAATGAAAAGCTTGCCTCTTCTCCCCCACCTGTTCCCATTTTCTCTCGCTTCGTTTTTCGCCATTCACTTAAGTGTTCATTAGCTTTCGGAACACAATTGAACACCATAAAAGGAAGTGAACCTAATGTAATAATTCGGGGTTCAAGCGAGTGGAAAAAGCAAGGTAACTTCATCCGAACATTGCCGCCGCGATGAGTTTCATCAAAAACTTTTCACCCGTGTAATATGTAGACAATTTTTTCTTTGTTTAAAAAAAACAGCTTTTGTTTGTAATTAACGAATTTGTTTATTAAAATTTGTTGTCGTTAATAATTATGCACAAATTGGCCTTGAAGGCGAAAAGAGAAGGATGGGGGTTGGAAAGGTGTGTGGTTGTGCTTTTCTTTACCCCAGCTCCTTCTCCTCCTCCTCCTTTTGGTTTTTCTCTCTCTTTTGGCTTTGGCCTTTTCCCTCGGAGTTAATGAACCGTTGAGAGGGGGGAGGGAGGGTGAATCGCTTTTAATTGCTGCATTTTATGCTTCCGATGCCTTTCCGTTAATTTTCATTTCAGTTCCTAGCCGTCAAGGGAGAGGTGAGGAAGAAGGGACAGGGGAGATTCCTCTTTGTTTATAGACATTAATGGTTTTATTACTGCAGGAAATAGAAATAAAAATCATGATGAATAATTGATTGAATTGTTATCTTAAAGACTCTATTAGAATTAGACAAGTTAAAAAAAGTGGCGAAGTATTTCTTTTATTGATTAATAAATCATTTCAAATGAATAGCAAAATGTTTCGCGTTTCGTTAAACAGCTTGGAAGTCTGCAAGTAATGAAATGAAAGGAAAATTTTCATAAAATTATTTAGATCTTTGATAAAGAATAGTTTCCCCTTTAAGAAATTAAACGAATAATTTTTCAGAAATTCTTCGTAATTACTATTAATTGTATATTAAAAGTATTTTTATTTTTAGAAATTTCGTGAATCGTAGCCTTAATAATATTTGCATGCCATATACACATACCATATAAATAACTGGAATTTCAAGATTTTTCACAGCAATATTGTGTTACCTATTCAGTTACTCATATGTCCGTAATGTTTTCTGGAAAATTTCTTCAGCTGGAATCGGGACTTTCACAATAATTCTACATCTTTTCAGGGTGTATTTTATATTTTAATAATTCCCCTAAGATTACTACCAATATAGAAGTAATCTCAAACTACAGAGTTATTTAGAGTTCACGAGTTACATTTTGCAAGACTACAGCTTTTTACACAAATTAACCCTTTCAATTTATAGTTTAAAAAAAGGTAGTACCAAAAATAGATGAAACAACTATATTGGCCAAGAACAAGTGTATTCATTAATGACGACTTAGGCAACGTCCTTTCATTGTTGCATCATAATAGCCAAAGAAAGTTTGTCCTATAGAAAAATGTGTACATGTATAATATGCAAGTTTATTGCACTAACTAACAACATTACAAGGCATGTGCACGATTTTTAACAAAGTTTGGACTACCAATTGCAGCTTACTTTGCTCAAATATGTTGATTTGTTTAAATAATTTTTTTAATTTAATAATTTCTGATATTTTTTTAAATTTATTAAACTCAATAGTCTTAAATATTTAGTCGCGAATTCTAGACCACTCTGTATATCTATGTTACAATTAAACTTCTCATTAAAAGAAATGGAAAGTTAACTGACGCTACAGAAAATTTTTTGATGGGATGAGTATTGATGCTTGCAATCCACCCAAAGACCGTTTTACACGTCAGTTTTTTGTCATTGATTATTGCTATAATAAACGAAATGATGGCTGTGTTCAAAAACTTGGTATAAATTGACAGATTATTACGTAATAAAGACAGTGTTGTTGGTTAAAATGAATTTGCAAACATTTGGAGATAATAATGCTTTTAATGAAAAGGAATGTATGAAATTTCCACCAACTTTAGGATAAATTTAAAAAATTAAAAATAAAAATTAAAAATTAATACAACTAAGAAAATCTATTACGTTACAATATAAGTAGTAGTAGTAGTAATGAGAATGTTACTAAAATGAATTGCTAAAGGATTATTGATAGCTATAGCGTCATCAACACGACTCTGGAATACGTTTATGTACCCAGCCAATGTGTAGCAACTGACATTAAAATTTTGATGGTTACATGCTCAGCATTCTTTCATTGGGCGAAACTCTTAAGAAGATGACGGTTTATGAATTATTACTAATTCATCTTTAGAAAGCCATAGTAGAGATGAATTATGGCTGAAAATATTTGAATATCCAATGAAATTTTTCGGCATAATCACAGGAAACAACTTGCCGTGTTATTTCAAAGCTAAGTGAAATAGTGTTCGACGTATTTTAATTGCTTTCTCTGCTTGTAGTTGCAAAAAAGCGATACACTCTCTCCAGCAAAAGAAAGCTGGGCGTGTAGACCTACCATTAACTTTTATTGTTGCATATCGTTTTGTTATTACATAAAATATATTTACTGATGATAACACTAACAATTTAATGCCATAGAAAGATTAGCTTTAATGAACGAAAAAAAAAGAAATAAATAAAATCGTTACTTTATTTGTAGGATCGCATCATTCTTGTTATATTTGTTTATGCAAAAGTTGTTGAACATTATATGAGTACGCTCGGGCTCTTTTTTGGATGAAATTTTGCAATATCTTCATGAGGTGTTCGATAGACCTCTATTTTTTCCATGGGGCTTGCTTTTTCTCTTCTTGAGTCGCGGTGGATGTACATGATAATTTGTGTCTGTGTGCTCTGCAATTCCAACAGTCTGAGTGGTTATTCACTACTTGGTAATCTGTTATTGCAATTCACACTCTGCTTTCGATATCTTGAAGCAAAATTGGGCATTCATCACTTAGTGTAGCCTAGCAATCGCCGTTTCTTCTTGTCACACGCTTGGATAATCGATGAAAACTTCGATGACCACTGGATCATTCACCATTTGCTCAGTCGCAGCAGTGCGCTGGCGGAACCGATACAGCGCTGAGCGAAGGGATTTCTTCCTCTGCCGCCTTCTCACTTTTTCTCAATAATCTGCTAATTCTCCATTATCTTCAGTTACTGCTCATTTTTAAAGATTTTCAAGCAAATGTTAAGTTCTAATAACTATCAAATCTAAGAGAAGCCCAAACGACAGGTATTCTAAGTATAGTTACAAATTCCAATGTATTGTTTGTCATTGATTCTCAGAGGAGGAGGAAGACCATTGCAACAGTATATACACTACCCTATCAAAAGTCATGGGACACCATCACTTTAATAGAAACACTCAAAAATATACATATTTTAATATCTTGTTGGTCTACCCTTTGCTGCTATCACAGCTTCTACTCTCTGGGGCATACTGTCCACAAGTTTTTGATACGTTTCGACAGGTAATTTTCGCCATTCTGCCATAAGTGTCTTGGACAGTTCGGTCACGAATTTCGGACGTTCCGCACATGCGCGCAATCGATGTTCCAACAGGTCCCACAGATGTTCGATAGGGTTAAGATTGGGGCTCTGTGCAGGCCAGTCAAGTTCTCGAACCCCCTTTTCATCAAACCATGTGCCTACAGGCCTTGCTTTGTGGCAAGGTACGTTATCGTGCTGAAATAGACAAGGGCCATTGCAGAGATGGGAGTGCTGCGTTGTCCAGAATGTCTTGGTAACGCTCTGCGTTTATATATCCGTCCACACAAACGATTGCACCTAACCCATATAATGAAAAGCACCCCACACCATCACCTACCCTCCGCCGAACCTCACCGTGGGCACAACACAGCTTGGCCGATAATGTTCGCCATACCCAAACCCGTCCATCCGATTGCCAGATGGTGTAGCGGGACTCATCACTCCATTCAACCATTCGCCATTGATCCAGAGTCCAATGTCGTCGCTCTTTGCACCATTGCAATCTCCTCACTGCGTTGCTGGTGCTGATGAGGTTTGTGGGCTGCCGCTCTGCCATAAAAACACATTGCATGCAGTTCCATGCGAACAGCCAGAGTGCTCACAGTTGTTCCCGTCGACTCTATGAACGATCTTGTCAGTCTATCAAGCGATGTGTGACGGTTTGCAGTGACCATTTTACGAAGAGCCCTTTGGTCTATGGCCGACATGATCTTGGGTCTTAGTCCTAGGCGGAACACTTGTGGTGTCTTTCTCTTTCCATGCCCGGATGACGTTGTGAACGGTCGATTTCGGGATGTTTAGGAGGGTTGACGTCTCTCTAACAGTTTTGCCTGCGAGATGGCACCAAACAATTGTACCTCTTTGGAAGCCTGAAAGCTCTTTTCTTTGAGACATTCTTACAGCATTCACGCAAGCATCATCTCATAATAGCATACCTTCTGTTATGTAGTACTGGGAAGAATGCCAACAGTGAAATTGCAAAGGAATGTCTCATTTTCATTCAAATCAGGGTTGTCCCATGACTTTTGATAGGGTAGTGTATATTGTCGGTCCGTGCATATTGTTGATGAAATACCTTCTCTTAATATGTCCTGCCATCATTTTGAATACAGGGTGAATACAAAAGTCTGAACCCCCCCTTTTATTTTTTGAACCGAAACAGATATGTCAATTTTGAAGAATCCAATGAATAGGAAGTTGTGGGTGGCCTATTCCATGGTGCACTTTTCATCATCCCAAATATGCAAATTAGGACACATTCAAAATTTATCTCAAAAACCGTAAGGAATAGAGAAAAAAACCCAATTGCAAACTTGTTCAGCATAAAAAAACAGACAAAACAAAAAAATTCATCCAAATCGGACCAACCAATCATCCACAATCACGTGGTGAACTGTTTGTAGCTTACAAACAGTCACACTGCACAAACAAGTTACTTCAAACAGTTCAAAAAAAAAGTTAATCAACAAAATGCTCGATGTGACGACCATGGGCACCATAACACAATTGGGCACGGGACCTAACTGATGCCAAAACATAGGCAAGTATGGCTGGTGTCACGCCTCGGCACGCTTCCTGGATTCTTTGTTGAACCAGATCCTCCAGTGAGGCGGGCTGCGTAGCATAAACCTTGTCCTTCAGGTATCCCCACAAGAAAAAGTCAAGTGGTATAAAATCGGGGGAGCGGGGTGGCCAACGAACTGTCCTCCTCAGCCAATCCATTGTTGTCCAAACATCTCACTTAGACGCTCGGGAACGACCAACCCGTAATGTGGAGGAGCTCTATCATGCTGAAACCACGAGCGCTGATACGAGGCCAATGGCAAATTGTCAATGAAGAATTTCAGCCCGGTAGCGGAATCTGCAGTCAGTGTTCCATCGTAAAAATACGGTCTAACCACAGTGTCATTGTACAATCCACACCACACATTGATTCTCCAGTTCACTTGATGAGTTGCTTCTCGCAGACATCGTGGGTTTTCGTTTGCCCAATGATGATGGTTGTGCCTGTTGATAACTCCATCCCTGGTAAACTGGGCTTTATCTGTCCACAACACCTCATGAATGAAGTTTGGATTGTCATCCAGGCAGGTAAGTAACCAGTTGCAGAAGGCGGCCCTAGCAACATAATCCAATGGCAGTAACTCCTGGTGACAATGAATATGGTATGGGTGAACATGATGTGCGTGTAGAATGTTGAGAACAGTTCTCTGATGGCACCCAACATCTGCAGCAATTGCTCTGCTGCTTGTGTGGGGATTTGCAGCAACTGCAGCCAGAACTAGTGGTGTTGTATCCTCGTCGCCTTGTGCCCTTGGTCGTCCTCGTTCTGCATTAACATTCCCTGCAGCCTCGAATCTTTGAATAATGTGACCCATTGTTTGACGAGATGGATGGCGTTCGTTAGGGTATCTGTCTCGATACAACTTAACTGCAGAATGTAGGTTTCTCCTTGCATCTCCGAAGCAGAAGATCATGTTGACATTTTCCGGAACAGTGTACTTGCCATCCTGGAATTGTTCTGTCTTCTGTGTGCTGAAACATGCCTTTTATTTGCTTTTCCGCATGAAAGTGAATGTGAGTATGGTAATTTATGTTAATTTTTTTATTTGCATGCTTTACATGGTGAAATATCAACATTCAGTTTTCCTTGTGCAGTTCACCACGTGATTGTGGGTGATTAGTTGGTCCGATTTGGATGATTTTTTTTGTTTTGTTTGTTTTTTTATGCTGAACAAGTTTGCAATTGGGTTTTTTCTCTATCCCTTACGATTTTGAGATAAATTTTGAATGTGTCCTAATTTGCATATTTGGGATGATGAAAAGTGCACCATGGGATAGGCCACCCGCAACTTCCTATTCATTGGATTCATCAAAATTGACATATCTGCTTCGGTTCAAAAAATAAAAGGGGGGTTCAGACTTTTGTATTCACCCTGTATAAATTATTATAGATAATTAATATTTTTTTCGAAATCTCATGTAGGCAGTGACCTTCCTCTTGATCATGTGTGCAAAATTTCATCAAGATCGGAATAAAACTGTAAATTTATATAAGAATAAACACGGAAACAAATTTTCTTTTGTTTATATATAAAAATTATTACAAAATCTCGTATGTATATTCATAAATAAATGCGTTTTTATGAAAAAAAAATCTGTGTCAATCGGTGATTTCCTTTTCCGGAGATGATGGCTGAATGAAGACACTGACAATGAGTTCGCAAGCAAGAAATTGACAGATTGTTAGTGTATGTAATTGACTGTTAAAAGAATTTCTGATAGCCGTCGCAACAACGTTAATTTCAGTTATGTTTATAAATAGCACCAGAGGGACATATTACAATTTTAATTTTCTTAAGTTTTGTTTTTTTCCGGCAAATGCATTAATCGTATGCAATTAAAATATCGATTAGTCTGAAGAAATTCGTAAAGTAACACAATTTCTTTTCACAAAAGAATTAAGCTGAAGACGTTGGCCAGTGTTGCCACGGCCATCGATGGTCCTTAATCATTTTAACAACTCCCTATGTAGCAACCCATCAGCGTAAGTTCAGCGAATTGTGCATCACCCGACACTGACTTCAAATTTAATGTAACTTGCAAATTAAACTTTAGATATTCACTTAGAGATTTGTTGTTAAAAACAAGTGATACTAACATTAAATGATAGAGATACAAAAAATCTCTTACCTCTCTCTTGTTTATAAAAATATTTTTCAAAGTAAATTTCAAACTATCGTAATTTGAAACTATATTAATCGATGTAAAAGCGAATTAAAATGAATCTACTTTAAACAACACGGTTACGTCTATCAATTTCTCATTCCAACAAAGTGGACTCCATAATTTTATTTCCAAATGGGTTTTGAAAAGCATCTTGGACTTTAAAATGTTTTATAAAAGTAATCGAACAGGAGCTTAGCATTCTTTTTTTTTCTCTTCCCCTTCTGTTATTGTTTTTTGTCGATTCCCCCTATTTCCCCGGCCTCTCCATTGGCGGCACCTCCCTCCAGGATTTGACACGCTATAGCAGAAGATAACATGGGTGTGTGCTCGCGAGGAAACAACCGGAGCCAGTTAGCCCAGCTCGACACAAACTGATCTTTTACACAGATAAACAAGCCTCGCATTCCATCAATAGACGGCGCAATTTCCTCCGACTGGATTAGAGTCGGACTAATCTGATGAGAGACCTGTGTCCATGCGCGCCGCCTGGTTTTATTTCCCCCCCTCTCAGCCTCTCCCCCTCTCCTCAACCTTCCTTCTGTCTTTTTCTCTAATGCTGTGGGGGTGGAATTTCTATTAGGTGAAACCAGGAGGGCCATTTTACATTTGACAAGAAAATTTGCTGTGATTTCCAGCAGTTAGCCGGGGACTTGAACGTCGAGACCCTTCCTCCCTGTTCGTCGACCTATCCTTGGCTGAATCAATAGAACGACGTCGTCCGTCCATTCCACAGTTTTATTGCTGATCATTGCTGTCGGTCGCTCCCGTTCTTCCCCTCTCCCTCATTCCCCGCCAACTCCCATCCTCCTTGTTATTATTAAGTATTATTTCAAGCGAACGTTCCTGCGTTGGACTTTTCCAATGCACTGTTTAAAAAATTGCGCATCGTAAATTAAAGTTTTATTTGCTAAGTGATATTTTAGATTCCTATCTTATTTTTTTTTAATCTTGGAAAAGTAGCTTTTTAAGGGAACAAGCAATCTAAATACTTACTTGAAACGATGTTCAAATTACTTCTCTAATAGTTTATCGGTTAAGTGGCTCGCCCAAAGATAGGTTGTTGTGTGTTCAACATTCGAAATTACATTGTTGCATCATTGTTTAAATGATGGTAGAGCAATAGAAACAATTTTTGAATGGCTACTTCCCGTACCTTTCGTGTTAAAATGATAAAAACACTATTTTTATGTTGTAGAAATAACATGCCAAAAACTATGATATTCATTGCTTTGTTATTAATATTTTTATGTACCGTAATAAGTTAAAAGCATTTTCGATTAAGAAGCAAAAAAAAATTATCAAGTAATGATTCGGTTTTTGTATTTATTTTTATTGTAAGCATACTGAAGCTTTACAATATAACAAAGAGCAAATTTAATTTTATACGACTATATTAAACCGCCCCATTGCAAGCGGTGTATACAATTTGAATGCAAACTTTTCATAAAAGTTTTATATTGGAACGTCTAATTAAACCATAGCCATCAGATAAAATGAACAAGTTACGTCAAACAGAAAAAAAAGATTAAGAAGTCGGACTTTACACAACATTTAATATCAGAAGGTCATCACCATTTACAGAACAGAAGACTCACTAGGGAACCTCACGGAATGATAATAAAATTCCGAACCGAAACTAATATAGCTAACATCTGTATCCAATAATAAATCTATTATAAAAAAATTACGTGCCAAGATTCATATTCAAAGATTTTATAGGCACATTAAACACCCATATACAGGGTGTAGAGGACATTCCAGAAAGAGTCGAATAACTTTAAAACAAAAGGTGCTAGAGTCATAAAAATCACGTCTATCTATAGGTAAGTGGCCGTGTCCGATTGAATATTCGGTGAAAAAGTATTCCCAGTGGCCCCTAGTGTAAACGGTGAGATGTTACGAAAACTAACTTTTGAACCATGTTAGATAGAGAAAAAGTTGTAGAGCGTCACCAATTTAGTAGAAACCTACCCTTTGCATAAAGAAAACAAAAGCATACAATTTGTAAAACGGGGGACAGTAGTTCATGTATGGAACACCTTCTGGGCATCGTACGTTGGAATAATCGCGTGTAGAACAACAAACGCACGATTTTAATGAATGATTGAATAAAATTGCAAATACTAATGATCAAAATTTTGTCTGAGGGCTTTGCACTTGCAATAAGTCTTCAAAATAAGTCAGGTCAGGCATCGCCACATTAAGATTGAAAATTACGGGAGCAGTGTTTGATGTTTTGAATAAGTATGACTGGCAGGTGCTGACATGAGCCTTCGGAAGTTGATTTCTTCTCAGAGTCGACGGATCTACTGCGTGGGAAACGAGTCAACAGCATTGTGTTTGCTGAAATGATCCCAGTTATCAAGCATCTCAACCAAGATGAACTGCTGACAAGACTTAACCATGTTTTTGAAGGCGATGATGAGGAAAACGTGGATTACAGCGAGGGCGTACAAAATATAATTTTTTAAAAAGTCAACATTTCATTATGAAACAATGAGCAAACGTTTGAAATGCTGCTGTCGTTTTTTTTTGTTAATATAAAATATGTTTCATCTCTGACCGTAAGGCAAT
>JAHWFO010057280.1:6731449-6744723 GCA_023313115.1 Rhysida immarginata | reverse complement strand
ACGCTTGTTTGTGGACCTCGAAAAAGCATATGACAGAGTTCCTCGGGAGAAGCTCTGGCAAGTGTTGCAAGAGTATGGAGTGGATGGGCAGTTACATACTGTTTAATCTCCGGTTTATTCCGCATTACTTACTTTTCATTTTTTTTTATAAAATATTTAATGGCTGTTTTAAAAAAGTCCCTTGGATTTCTCCTCCTTCTTTTCAAGTTGCATGCAACTCTGCAGAGTATCGGATTCCGCAGTGGATGACCACTAACTTAAGGTATTGACTATGTGGTTGGTGACAGTACATTCAATCGGAGGGCGAGACAAAGCGATCTCAAGAAACATAGCCCCTCACAGGTTGGAACTTTTAAATCTTAGGCTTTGTATTAATTTTAAGTTCATAGTATTAACGGATAAGTGTTATATCTATGCGTTTTTAATCTTATTGCATTTTTTTTTCAATTGGAAGGATTTTACACTGTCTCATTAAAGCAATCGCTTCTTATCATTTATTATGATTTTATAATTTATATTTTTTCATTTTCACGAACTTACTGCAAAAAGAAATTGTCTAACCAGTCGAGGAAACTCTGTCCTCGAGAAATTTTTTTTCGGTTTTGTATATTTTAATTATAACTGGAAAATGGATCCAGGAGTATTTTTCCACGCCATAGTTAATTCTTCCTACTTTTAAATGACATTAAAATGACATGTCTCCGTTGGGATTTAAATATGTAGAGAAAGTGTTAAGGTGCAATTGTTTATCTCCTAGCGAGAATATTATAAATTTAGAGAGACCAAAGCAGTCGCTTGATGAGCTAATACCAAATCAAAATGAAACACAACATTGTGAACTGACTTGTGAGAAAAAAATCGTTTCGATTATCATTCCGGTTACAGCATATCCGAGAATTTACTCAATTTTCGCACAGTCATCGTTTTTTCTTTTGCTTTTCACTCATTCGAGCAGCTTATTTTGTTCTCCGTGTCATCATCGAATAAGCGCTATGGCTCTAACGAGGCGGACTAGTTTTAATTTCAGTTGTACAAAAATCAATGTCGCCGAGCGCCAGCCTATCGAGCATACTCTCCGACGGAACCTGTTGGTTTACTTGCCACGGGAATTACTCACAAGTCAATAGATAATAATCTCTCGTTCGAATGCCTAGTAAAAACTGCCTCGGATCCATTTTATCGATTTGTTTTTCATCCAAGTAACAGGATCTGAGGAACATGTAAATAAAAAAAAAAATAAAAAAATCTTTCCGCCTCCTACTGATTAAGTTGGAATAGATGGAAGTGGTTTTGAGATGGATCGAAATGAAGATTTTTGTAACCAGAATTTTTCAAGATTATTTGAATATTAAAAAAATCGCCAGAGTTTCATGAAATGCATTTTTTCTTATAAAGAACAGGCTTAAACTGGAAATATAATGAAACGTACAGTCCTATTATTTAAAAGTAGCAGTCAGCAACCCACCTCAAACTCACTAAGATTTTTAATTCTAAATAAAAAATTTTAATAACTCTAAATTTTTTAATAATAACTCTAAATTTTTTAATAATAAATTTTTTTTTAACTCTAAATAAGAATTATTACTTTATATGGAATTGAAGTCATCTATGCAGTTAACAATTCATCAGATTTTCAACCATTCATGACTGCCAATAATCGAATATTCTACTGTATTGGGAAATTTAAACTGCTAATTAAGATGTAATGACAATTAATTATAGCTCCTTTTATCAATTATAATAAAATTTGGTTCTACCTTAACAATATTATTGGTTGTTAATGTAATTTAACTATTTCAGCGAACATATTGGTGATTCAATAGTGTTTGAGAGAAATCGTAATAAAAGAAGGTTTTCCAGGTAAAGGTTTGTTTCTTACTTTCCCCTTTTAAAAAGAAGTCTCGTAGCTTCAGGATCATTTTCCTAAATTAATTGAATGGCTTTCCTACAGCAAAATGAAGATTCCTCCGAGGCTCTAAGTTAATGAACTTTGTTCCATTTGACAAGAGATTTCAATTGCCTTCCATTCTTGATGATGTAACTTATCTTGTCTGGGTGGTCTGTAACAGGTCACGGGTAACTCCTTATCACCATCCCCATGGGCATTACTATTCTCTTCAATTTAGCTTTTACCCACAAATCTAATCAGCGAGAATCAGAAATGAAAAACAGGTTATGTTTTCATTGCCTATAAAAATGCTGCTGCTATTTTTTTTGTTAATTTACCCTCTTTTTAAGATTTAATGTCATTAGAGGATGATTTAAAAATTTTTATTTTGTGCTTTTAATATTTCATTGCCATTTTATTTAACTGTACTTAGAGTTAAGCTGAAAATGAAGGAATTTGATGGTTATCCTTCCCCTTCGTTTCTACGCTCGGATGACAGAACTTTGTCAAGGACTTCTGAGAAGATACAAACATTGCATACCATGATTCATGTAATTCTAAAAGAAAAAAACAACAAACAAAAAAACCATACGGAGCAAACCTGAAGAAAATCACTTTAAAATTACCACTTTAAAACACCCTCGAAGAAGATTACCAGTTGTAATCCAGTTTTTCCAGTTTACAGCTGCGTGTGTTAACCAACTTGCAACGATTCTTAAAGGTTCTTACGTGAGGTTCTTAAAGTGGTCATCGTTTCTGATGTAGTCTAGATCTTTAATTGGTAATAATGTTCTTTGCGAAATTCATAGTTCAATGTCCGGAACCAAAAAAAAAAAAAAAAAAAAAAAAAAAAAAAGGTAAAATTCAAAACTGTATAAAAAATTAAAAGAAAATACATCGACTCTAAAAAGAGACTTATTGTTCAGTATCTCATTTTCGAATGCTACGTCTTGTATGTAGGCCTTAATTGCACAAGACAGTTTGCGCTTCATTTTTACTTTCTTATACATAGTAATCACGAAAAATTACGACCTCCAGATTTTCACTGATCTTCACGTTTTAGGGCCCCTAGATTATGAAAAATTGATTTCTGGAAAATGTCTCTGTGTGTGTGCGTGTATGTGTGTGTGTGTCCGTGTCCACGATAGCGTCCAAAACTTTAGTGTAGGCTAAAGCTATCGAGACCAAACTTTAAACTTAAGATTATAATCTTCCTCCAGAGGTCTGATTAGTTTTCCAGTGGAATCAGTGAACCGGAAGTATCAGTTTACTCCAGCGCCAAAATATAAATTTTGAAATATCTCATTAAACATTGCGTTTATGAAAATTTTGAAGGGACTAAAAAGTGTTTCAATTTCAATTTTAAACAACTTTTGTTAAAAATTTTTTTTCAAAACTCCAACCGGAAGTGCCAGCTTTACTCTTATCAAAATCCAGTGTTTTGCTAAAATAGGCGAAAGAAAATGTTATAGGAACATTTGGAATCTATACCAAAGTTTTTGGAAGCTAATTTGAAGTAATTTTTATTCACAAAATTTCTATCGGAAGTAGCCATTTTAGACAGTTGTTTAATTTTTTTTTGTATTTGGACCAGGACATTTATGTATAAGAAAGTCGGGTGGTGACCACACCTCATGTTTTTTATTCTGCGAAGATTCACGTTACTTTAAATTAGCTTAAGGTGAAGATCTGCAACTAATTAGCTTAAGGTGATGCTAAAAACAGAAGGTTCTGATATATTTGTTTTAATTTTGATGCTAATTCAATGAAAAAGCTATCAATATATTGAAATTGAAAATCAATAATGTCTTAATTATATTTCTATTAATTTAGCTGGTAGAAATAAAATTCAATTTTTACCAAAAGAAAAACCAAAGATTGTAATTTGTTTTGGGTAATCCTTCTGGCATAAGAGGAGTGACTTATTCAGATATTGACGAATTTATCAAACGTAGATTCAGATATCATTAGCTTATCAACGAATTTAAAAAAATCGTTTTTGAATCTGAGCCTGTGCATATGTCCGCAAAAATTAGACATTTGAAATTCTACTTCGGATTATTAAAGGTCATCAAAAAAGTAGAATAAGAATGTTAATATCTAAACGACATGAACTTACAGTTCTATATTGGTGGCATTTTTATTTTACCCATCTCGGTAAAAAAACCTTATGAGTTTATGATCTTTAGATTTTTCAACTCATTTTATCGATGAAGACAAATAAATAGAAAACGGTGTTTGAAACAATCTTATTCTACTTTTTGATCTTTAAAAACCTGAAGCCAGAATTTCAATAATCCAAAAATTTTGTGCACACACGCATAGGTTGCAGTAATGAACTTTTTAAAGTCTCTGTTTTGGTAATGTTCCATGCCTCGCCTTTTCTCAGCTTTTTTTTTATTTTTAAAGAAAATTCAAAATTATTTCGTTTCTTTTAGCACTTTCCTTTTATTTTGCCGTCTTCACGTTTCCTTTGAAGTTCTCGCTTGCTTGCTCATTTAAAACAATTAGTTACTCCCTATACAGGGATTCCACTTGGAAGTCTTAAATTTAAACCTATCTCCCGCGTGAGCTTTTAATTCATCATAGTGGGGGTCACAAGCCGCAGCACTCATTTCTCCGTGTAATTATGCAACGGTGGTCAAAAGAGCGCACTCATAAAACTGACATTCGCCATAGGATACCCGTGTTCGCAATAATGGCAGTTTTAATGGAGTCGCCATTCTTCCCTTAACCCTAAAATGCTTGAAGATTTTATATACATCCAAACTTGGTTAAAAAATTCCAAAAACATTATGTAGACTCCACTGCTCAACAGTTTTAAAATTGTGCCCTGTCCTTTACGTGAAATTAGTTAATTAGATATAGAATAGGTCTGCAACCTAAAAGTTCTATTACTAGCATTTTGAAAATCTATAAAATGTTAATTAAATCTGTTCTTGTATGATTAAATAAACCATGCCATATATAAAGATTTGCAACTAATAACATTATTAAAAATTTGTTTTCTGCGGTTTCTCTAATCAAGGACCGATGATGTTTTAGTAGGATTTTCAACCTTCACTTACTGGCGAATCTCTTTCCGATGATTAAAGAGCTGATACGAGGCGAGCAGAACTGAGTATTTGGCATACCCTCCTTATATATATTATTAGTACGTTCTTCCGTTTGGCCTTCATTCGCAGCCAGCAGTTCGGCTTTCATCTGTGGACGGTCTTCACGTGTACGTAACAAATTAATCGCATTCTCGTTTGCGATTACTGTTGAAAACGTATTATTGTACAAACATGGTTTTGCCAATTTAACGGACCCAATTCACAGTCTGGTTTCTTTGGAGGGAAGAAGTGACTGCTTACATGAATTTAGCGGAGAAATGTTAATCGACACTTAACTGCCACCTTGGTTCTCATACTAATGATTCTTCCCAACCATTTTGCATAATGATAATCTTTTATTTTCCCTGACTAGTGTGGATTTTATACAAGTAGAGTATACGTCTTTTTACTTCCATATGTCTGTTGGTATCCTGATGTTTACTTGTGTGGCCATCATAGCAGATCTGACAGACCTCCAAGAGAGAAAATTGTTGGAACCCGGCTAGCTGGCGCGTCCGTTATAAAGTCCCCTGCAGAGTATCGACAGCTACTTTATCAAAGGTCATGCATGAATGTATATAGTGTAGTGGGAATTCAGTCTCCAGAAAACAAGCCTGGGAAGAAACAGATTATTGACTGACAGAGACAAGGAGAGCATTGAAGAGGATTATCAGCATCAACAAGAACAACTCTACGAAGAAAGTGACTGCAGATCTCATTCTGCATTTGCAGCACCTTAAACAAAATAGCCATGCAAAACCATGAGTACAAACTGCAGGGCATGTCTAGAAAACGCCGGTGGAGATATACAATTCAATCAGAGGACGTCACCTCTGAAAGAAGTTTGGCCATTATTTTTCTCTTGCAGATATTCATCTGGGAAACTGCTGGAAAATTTGAAAACGAATTTTAATGTTCGTGAATTTAAATGAAATATGCGACCCGTCGACGCAATCGCAGATTCAAACCCGGTTAAACTTTACAAGGAAAACTAAGTCACACTTTTTGTTTTTTTTGGAAGGATGTTAAAGAATTTGGTCTTGTATAATAATTATCCTAGTCGTATCGTAAAGTTACCTTAAGGCCATTGGCTGATGATTCCCTATTACCTCTGCATTACGTTGGATTGCTAAAAAACAACAGCTCAATTGGAAATAATGAATTAGTTTTATTGCATTGAGATTTGTCTTTTACTTATTAGAATTTCAAATGAGGAAGGAGATTTGTCATTTCCGGATTAACCGACGGCTGTTTTATCCCACAACTTAAAAGCGCCATTAAAAACGAAGAAAACGAGTCTGTAATAAATAAAATCCACATTTTACCTCTCTCGCGTTATTTTACTTCTTTTTACCCTGGCAAACTGTGAACAACAACATTTTCCGCATTCCCGGCGTGTATTTATATCGGGTGGGCATTAATTATCTCGGGCGACGATCTCGCTTGTCTGTTTGATTAACGTCGTGTTTCGGAGCCGTTGTTCGGTGGACATTTTCCTTTTTACCGAGGCGGAAGACGGCGGCTGCGCCGAGTTGTGGCTCCTCTGACCCGTAAGTCTTGCACGGTTGTTAGTAGGAGACAGTTGGGGTATCTGAAGCGCCCTCCACCGGTGAATAGACTTAATTGGTTCCACGAGATGACGAATCATCAATCACTGAAGAGTCCTTTCTTTTACTGACAGCACAGGAGACACAGTGAAAAGCTTTACGAGACAGGTGCTCGGATGACAACGAGTCAATCGTCCTCTGTATTATGAGAATGGCAAAAGAGAAAAAGTTTTATGATGTTCTTAATTATAGCTGCGACGACTGCCAACTACTTAGTCAAGGAAAGATTGGTGTCGAAATTTATGGCAATGTTGTCCGTCATCTTTTTCCTAGTCATGACTGCCAGGGTTTTTGTTATGGTCAAAAAATAAAATGACATTGTTTTATAGAAAAAAGAAAGAAAATTATTTTTGTCGCAGGTATAGTAAACCAAAATGCCGGAGATATTAATTTTGAAATTAAGAAAAGGTTATTTCAAGTATCAGCAAATTTTCCTATTTGGGCCATCTGACTATAAATTATGCCTTAAATAAAATTTTACTAAAGCTAGTAGGACCTAAAAAGATAGTTTTCCGGGTTATATATTAGGTGGGTTTCTTTAATTTTCGATTGATGTTTATATTTTAAGAGTATGAAAGTTGCTAAAACCATTTTTACGCCTTATTATGATTAGACTGGCTTTTAAAATTTAAAATTATTCCTTCGGTTTAGTTCAGATGCCAAATAGACAAGTATTGTGAATATATACCGATGATAATGGTTTTTTTGGTTAGAGTAATACTAAGGTGTAGGAGTTTCTTCTAAACAAACACCGAGGCCGGCCAGGTGGCCGAGAGGGCTAGGGCGTAGGCTTTCTAGTTCTCGAGTTCGTCTGGTCGTGGGTTCGAATCCCGCCGTGGGCATGGATGTTTGTGTTTGTCCCGGGCTGCGTACGGATATAACTTGTGTAAAAGGCGCAAAATGACTTCAGTAGTCGACGCCAAATATTTCTAATAAACAATCACCGTTCTTATTAGGGAACCTTACGGAGTGATAATAAAATCCGAACCGAAACTAATATAGGTAATACCTATATCCAATAATATATCGATTATAAAAACTTACGTGCAAGGTTTTTATAAGCACATGAAAGCATATTCAAAGATTTTATAAGCACATGAAATACCCATATACAGGGTGTAGAGGAAATTCCTGAAACAGTCGAATAACTTTAGAACAATAGGTGCTAGAGCCATAAAAGTATTCCCAGCACCCGTATGTAAGCGCTGAGAAGTTACGATTTAGCAGAAATTCACTTTTTGCATAAAGTAAACAAAATGTCTGGACACTGTACATTGGAATATTCACTTGTAGAATAACAAGCGCACGAAATTGCTGTTATTTAATACTTGCCATAATGGAAGATTGAATAAAATCAAACAAAACAATCACTAAATGTCACTCCGAGCATTCCCTCCCGCCCGTATATCTATTTTTCTGGTAATTTCTTATACAAAATTTATTCTTTAAAAACTTTACAAAAATGGTAAAAAGAGTACAAATGGACAAAAATTACTTTTACACCTTGCATACCTAGTGAATTTGTATTTTTGACAAATATTACAATGTCTTAAATTCTTATCAAAGGCAATCGAAGAGCTGAAACAAAATTCCGTCATTCCTCGAGATAGCCGTTGTTAAAAACCAGCATATTAAAAACATGGTCTTGAATTTTGGAGAATAAAAATTGTTTATAAATAAGAGGAACGTAAATATTTTATTTCTTTTATATAAGTCGATGTCAAGTTGCTCTACCAGCACATAATCTGAAGTAATTTTGCAAATTTTTTTGACAACGAAGAAATTCAAAAACATCGAGTGATTAAGCTATTGAGGTTGTTCCAGAAAGGATTGTAAGAATTCGACTGATTTTCCATCTGATGTATTAGACGAGATGTGTTTTTCGTCATTTTGGCTTGAATAAGAATCAAGGAGGAAGGCTGTTTCATTTTTTGGTAATTTTCTTGATCACTTTTCGCGAGCCAAAATTCCAAACTTTGTAAGACGAGCATCATAGTCGAAAGCGAATCTTCATCAACACTTAAGCAGGGTTGAATCAAGAATAGATGAGCATTTCCCATCTCTTCCTGTTGAATTGTTTAGCTATGCGTTATCGTGAGTGCTAACTGAAGAGTTGTCTCGACATCCTTTTCTCCCTTTGTTTCGAGCATCCTGAGATGTTGAAATTTAATAATTGTTTTTTCTAATTTTATTCAATCTTCTATTGTGGCAATTATTAAATAGGATCGATTTTGTGCGTTTGTTGTTCTACACGTGAATATTCCAAATACGGTGTCCAGAAGGTAATCCATATATGGACATTTCTTCCCCGTTTCTCGAATTCTAAGCGTTGTTTGCTTTATGCAAAGAGTGAATTTCTACTAAATCGGTGACGCTCTACAATATTGTAATTGAAAATTTTTCATGTATCATGGTTCAAAAGTTAGTTCTTACCGATTTTACTAGGAACGCTGGGAATACCTTTATTCAATCTGGCACGGCCACTTTATATAGGTAGACCTCACTTTTACCTCTTTAGCACCTTTTGTTCTAAAGTTATTCGACTATTTCCTCTACATCCTATATATGGCTATTTAATTTGCCTATCAAATCTTTAATATGAATCTAAAATGATTGTAATATTTTTATAATCTACATTGTATTGGACATAGGTGTTACCTACATTAGTTTCGGTTCAGAATTTTATTATAACTTCGTGAGGTTCCCAGGTTAGATAAAGATCCAAAATAATTCATGTCCCAATCAGTTAATATTATTCTTTCTCTCTCCCTCTGTGTCTCTTCTATTCCTCTTATATTTTTCGTTGCCGAGGATGTTAAATAACCATTGGATCTATTGGTAATCCCGGTAGTTAACCAGCAGTTGTTTGCAGCGTTCAACTCGTCGCTGTCGCTGGGCAGAGTAGTCAATTAATGGGGAAATTCTCAGCAGCGCCTGTTCACAAGCTGATTGATGGTGGTTCAAGTCTTCTTACCTTCTTGAAGCATTTTTTTACTGTGCGTTTGTTAACAGTCTGTGGCCTTCCACCGGGTTGATTTCTTTTGTCGATGCGCTTTCCGTGTAGTCGGAGTTTTTCTAAATTCGAGGTATAGTCAGCTGAAATTACCTCGAATTATCGGGGCTTACTGTAGTGAGTGGTTCGACGAGATCGCTTTATAAGCTGAATCTGGACGCATCGGTGAATAGCGCGTTTTTCCACTGATCCAAAGTCCAATTACGATGTTAATAACTCAGTTTAAACGGGTCATAGGGATGAGGGGGACACAAACTGCCAGACGTTTGGCATAATGACCAGCCTCTGATAAACTGTTTGTCTGAGAACTCTGCAAGGTGGTTAGACAGCTACTTGGCAGGTAATGTCTACTGACATCTTGCAGTTAATTGCAAATATCGGTCCTGCTGAGTAGTTGTAACCCTTGGGCAGCCTTGCACTGGTCGGCGTGTAACATTTTCTATTCCTTGGAACCGTCTCTAAAATTTGAAAATTTCAATTTGTGAAACATTCAGTTCTCTAGAGAATTTCTTTTGTGACTGTCCTGCTTCGAATCTTCCGATTATTCTGCCTTTCATGACAAGATCAATTTGACATCTGTGGTTCTTAATAAACGCAAAATCGACGATAGCAAGGAGTTCTCTTAGCGTGGCTTGCAAGTGCGTAAAATGAGTAAACCTACTGTATTTATTGCATTTTGATCACTTTGTATAAATTTGTATTCTGAGATTATCCGATCGTGAATTGACATTGGTTTAACCGTCTAACTGATTTACATGATATTTACATACGTTTGTCGTTTTTCTGGATCTGAATCTTTAAATGTTATTTTTTACAATTATGCTTAAATTTTGGACACGAACGTATTTACATTATTTGTAAATTATCTTTTATAGCTGAGCGAATCTCTCAGGGAAATAATTATATAAAGGGAATAGAAATAATTAATAGAAGAGACCTGCTCTTTTAATTACATTTAAAATTAAATCCCGAACTAAAATATACTCCTATGCTGAATTGTTTTTTGACGAAAATTATCTCAAGCATTCCAACCTTTTCCCCTTGGCAAATCCTTCAAGGAAGTTTTCGTATTTCGAGGGGGTTATTATCGATGGAAATTCATGCATATTTGATTTTCTCTAGGACCCTTGACAACATTATAGGTGACCTCGCTGGTGAAAACTATTTCCAATGTATCATTTTTCAAACAAAACCATTGAAGTGTTTCGTTCATTTAAATCGGAAGAAGATCAGGTAGTCGACTATCAAGTTTTTCATGTGGTCTACAAGGAAGATCGAGTTTTTCTTCAGAAAATGTTTAAAGAATTCTGGTGGGTTAACGAATTCTTCAGATGTTGGACACAAAGTTCTCATTGGATATTAAAATAAGTCGGAGTTTTTATGCTGTACCCGTTGCTTTCTGCATCATAAGAGCGTTTATTACGCTCTTTGACAAATATCGACAGCGTGCTCCTCTTGAGGCGTGAAATTTTGGAGGAGTTTCAAGATTTCTTGAAGCACGAGGAGGCACGTCGACGAATTCTGGTCTCGGCGATCCCAGTTTTCCTAGTTTTTATAATAACAAAGAGGAACTCGAGTTATTGTTTTATTTTTATAAACTCTTTACATTAATCATTTATTTATTTATTAACTCATACCAGTCGTTAAAAAAATCTCAGATCCATAAAACGAAGGAATTAACAATTTACTAGCACGTATTGTTTCAACTTTACTTTAAAATGAGAACATGAGTAATAACAGAATTTATTATTACATTGTAGAATTAACACTCTTAAATTTTTGGGTAATTGATTCTATTTTCCACAAAAATTCCACGGAAAATATTATATTAAACGGACATATTATCATACTCCTTAGGTATATGAAACAAGCACCTCTTATGAATGCGGATATCTTCATTGCTACTTAGAAATTTATAGACAAAATGACATGGATGCAAGGAACATCTGATAAAGTTTGCAATTGTCTTAACATCTGCATTGTTGAAAAGTAAAAATACCATATTCATAAATGATCAAATAAAGGTACTTGAAACAATATCCTAAAGAGATAATTATACAAGACCCTTAATTTGTTACATGAGTACGAAGACACATTTAACACAAAAAAGTCATGAAAATTTAAAGTAGAAATAATATAAGCATAAAAAATGTTGCTCTTACCCTTGCTATAAAGCAAATGGCGTAATGACTACCCTTGCTATAAAGCAAACGGCGTAGTCATTTAAAAATGAAACGATTGCGTCTTAATTTAATTTAATTTAATTAAGAAAGGCAATTTCTTTCACAATTTGATCAAATTTTAATCGTTAGACCACGGAATGTCCAAGATGGAAAGGTATGAATCGGAATTCATTGGTTTCCTTTTAATATTTACAAATTTTGTTTTAGCCGCATTGTCTGTCGAATCTTTAGATTAAGCCCATTCTTTCGTTTTTTAAAGTCTGATTGAAACAAAAAGTCTATGATATGACTTTAAAATTTCCCAGCAATGTAATTAATGAAGATATCATCTACATCACTACCAAATTCCCCATTAATTAAAATTTAAAGACATCATTTATATAAATCGTAAACAGTGCACTTGAAAAAAAAGGCACCTTGGGGAATTCCTCTCGTTGTCCAATAAAAATCTTGCTCATCAAAAGTTACGGTTCTTTTCTTGAAATAAAATTTTAACAGGCGAATACGATGAGTCTGAACGTCAAGATCTATTAACGGAATCAAACGCTTTAGGGGCCGTAAATTACGTCACACGTTAAGGAGGAGGTAGGGGGTCAACAAAGTGTGTCATCGTGTGACCAGAGGGGGGGGGGAGTCATAAGCTTCGTGACGTCACATGTATAAATCTAAAGTTTTAAAACTCTAAACTTCAACTCTAACGAAAAACATTAAAATATTACCAACTCTATCGATATAATTATACGAGGGTGAATCAGAAAGTAAGTTATACTCTGAAATAGTAAAAACAGATGTATGTTAAGATCCCATACACAGATTCTGAGGAAACGTACACCATGTATTTCACTTTTCTATATAGTCACCCAACAATTGTGAACACTTGTCTGAAAGTCAAACTAATGTTTTCATGCCGCTGCCGTAAAAATCCGTTCCAGCGTTTCTCAACCATGTCAGCACACTCCATAAGAAACGCTAAGCGTTCTGGGATTTCTTTAATTCTGATTCGTCAATTGTCCAAAATCATCTCATTAACGCGGGTAATTTGCTCGGGAGTGTTGGACGTGGATGATCTTCCTGCGCGGTATTCGTCCGTCAAATCTGAGCGCTCATTTTCGAACTGCTGGCACCACTTCACAATTGCAGGACGAGAAATCACATTATCCCCGTAGACACTGCAAACTTCCTTATGGATTTCAGTGCAATTTAAGCCTTTCGCCCATAAAAAACGGATTGCTCCGCGAATCTCCAACTTGGAGTGTACAACCAGTTGCTGCGCCATGACAACAATGCTCTTGCGTACGCAGTAAACGCGTGAACACGTTGCAATTATAGACATACAAGAAACATCCTTAAAAACAGCGAATGATGTTTGCGCAAAATCTGACCACAGATGGTGGAGAGTGTAGCTTACTTTTTGATTCATACTCGTCACATAAGGTTTAATTTGTTTTTATCACTTTTTAGCACGTGGTGGCCGCGCGAGTTTACGCT
>JAHWFO010057280.1:6633155-6731049 GCA_023313115.1 Rhysida immarginata | reverse complement strand
ACAAGTAAATAACTGATTCTGCAAAGCCTAGAATAATGGATTTTGGTGGAATAATAAGATACATAAAACTCTGTATACCGTTAAAATTTGATCGTATTCCAACGAGTAGTTTCCGAGTTACGCATTCAAAATCGTAACAGTGCTCGCATGTGGTACTAACCAGCACGTGTTACGGTGTTGAGTGCGTAACTCGGAAACTACTCGTTGAAAAACGATCAAACTTTAACGGTATACAGAGTTTTATGTACCGTATTATTTCTCCAAAATTCATTATTCTAGGCGTTGTAGAAACTGAGTTATAACCTTGTAGATCTTGGTGGCGGCATTTTTATTTCTGTTCATATCTGTTATCGTTCAAATTTGGACCCACACTGTATTGAAAGAAAATGTTCATTCTGGTTACCTCTGTCATTGCTTACGGTTATACACACTTTTTCAGAATCACTCCGTATAAATAATTTAGGAAGTGTTGTTTTAATTTAATAATTTCTAAATTTAAAATTACAAATTATGTGAAGTCACACCAGAGGAGAGGGGGTCACACAAATGTGACAATCTGGGACAAGGACGGGGGAGGGGGTCCAAAAATCATGAAATTCGTGTGACGTAATTTATGGATGGCCCCTTACTTATATCCAACGTATGCAATATACATTGCATTTTCCTAGGCAGCGCCGAACAAGCATTTACATATAAATTAGTTGAGGACCCGGACCCTAACGGTCTATATCCATATTGTTTGCAATTCAACTCTAATGTTAAAGAATCAATAATATCGGCAAGTAAACATTTAAATACTATTTTATTTAACGGCAGATCTAGGCTAACTGCTCTAAAATTAGAGGGATCGCTTTTTAACCCCGATTTGTAACCAGATTTAATAAAAACCAATATTAAGTCTTAGGATAAACGCCAGAGTAATAAATGTTTCTTAAAATTTTCTTAAAAACCTATGACAAAATTAATTCACCACTAAAAAAATCAACCTTAATACCATATCTCTTTCTGAAATAATCATTTTGGAACAAAAAGAAGCAACACCACGCGTTACGTAGCTTTTTAAATTTACTTATCTAAAAATTCATTGATTGATAAATCATATTATTTTGGAGCAGTGAATATCTGAAAATCCACATCTTCCCCTAGGGTTTTTGTAATTACACCAGGTGGAAAAGCCGTGGTACAAATTGTTTCAGAAATTTTTGTTCAACACATTACATCTTTCTGCTTGGGATTAATTGTTTTTCAAACGCTTACTTTGTTACCAGCATAGTATGAACTTTTAGTTTCATAGATCACCTTTTTTAATTTTTTATAAAGAATTTGTATTTCATCAAATCCTTATTAGTATTAGAATTTAAATACGTCTTGTAGGCTAACAATTCGGATAGCTGTGGTGACCACCATGGTTTACATTTCCAGAGTAAATAACTAACCTATTGTCCAATAACATATTAAACATGTCTAACATCAGTGTTTCAACATTAACATCAATCAATGCAGGAAATTTTATAAAATATTTTTGAATATACAATGGTCAGACCGAGAGAAGAAATATAAACGCGAATATTAAAGAATACCCAAACTGTCTTTTTCAGCGTTTACAAATAAGGCAGATCGATATAAATTGCTGAATCTACATTTCAGAGTTGATGGAACAGTTAAAACGTGTTTTTTAGAGATTAATTGTTTTCGTGACCGCAGCCCACAATATTAATCACTGTTTTAATGTGGTACTACGAAAAAAATTAGAAGATTGATTACATAATTTGCCTTTCGATGAACACGCACTTCGTATTAATTACGGTAGTGAAAAAAAAAAGAAAAAAGAAAAGAGAATTATCATTTGCAGTGATAAATAACAAAAGAAAGTGCAGGTTCCAAAAAATATAATTGCTTTTATGGGCGAGGAATCAATGAAAAAAGAATTAATCCAAATTGATGAGAATGACGTAAGAAATTATAAATTGCGGAGGAGTGGAACCTACTAAACTCGAAAGGAAGCAATGGCTTCCATTCAAGGATCCGGAACTAGGAAACTTAGTCAGTTACTGAGTTTTTTTCCTTCCCGTTTTTTCATTAGAAAAGAGTGTCTAAAAAAGAAGATTTATAGAGTGTTGACATGTCATGTAGTGGTTGCTTTCACATCTACAGATGTTAATGCAATGAAATGCTCTGGAGCCAGATGCAACCGCGCAGAGGCCCATCGATCCGTCTGGGGGTGGACGGAGAGAAAAGGCTACTACTTCCTGCTACGACATTTATATTGGCATCAACCGCTCCTGTGGCAGTTTAATCCCTCAACACAAAAGGATTACGCAGCTACTGCAACTCTATCGTTCGTCCGAAAGCATAGTTCGAAGAGGGACCTCGGTTTTCCATTCGGAACAACAGGTGGCACCAAGGAGCTTTTACCCCCTTCCCCCCACCATCCACCATTGCCACAAGTTGACCCGGCTTTGTGTTCTTTTCAGCGATTATTAATCTCCTCGCAGTTTATTTTCTTTTGTCTACAAGTCTCAACGATTCCCAGCGCCGATTAGATTGCAGTCGCTTCCCTTTGATCGCATTTCCTTGTTTCCTCCTTTAACGTAATTTGCATTTTAAATCGAATGAATTGCGTAACATAATTCAGCTTAATTTACTGAAAGAAAAATCGATTAATACGCATAATCAGGCAGGCATTTATTTCTCACTTGGTCATAATTCTATTTTCCTAGTATAAATGACACATGTTTGGATCACTTTGAGGTCTACCAATAGGACAATCATATTTTAATGATATTTATTTACGAAGCATAAACATCGTGTTATACTCGTATTAAAGGTTACTAGAGTTTCATATGTAATAAGTGGTTTAGTGTATTAGGTTTCGTCCTAATGTCGTTACAAATCAATTGTTGACAAATTTAGTAGAGCAATTGTTATTTAAATCGCGTAAATAAAACTGAACATAGACTTTCAACAATTTAATGAACCTTCAGTCAATGTACTTTTAATTTCCTAAATGAATATAATCCATATAATCCATATTATTATGTTGAAATGTGCTGTTATAAATTATTTTTGTACAAACTAAGCTATACGTGCGAATTAAACTTTATTTAACTTTAAAAAATAATATAATTTTTATTAAAGAGTTTGTGAATTTTTCTTTAAATAAATACATAATAAATCCTAAAAACATAAGTTTCCGGATGAACAATTTTAATGTTACATACAACCCGCGATAAAAGTTTAAGTTTGGCTAATTTGAAAAATACCAAATTAATAATGAAATTTGATAATGTATAATTATACAATAAAATGAAGTTTTGATATAGATCTGGAAACTAAATCAAAAGTTATTGAAAAAAATTAACAAACAGGGTGCGAGAAAAGTTTAAGTTCACTACACAAAATAAATAAATAAATAAAACAAGAAAAAAACCAATACAAATTAGTAACGTTATAATTTTGTTGAAATCGAATTATATAAAGAAATAATTGAATACTGTGATATTTCATTCCAACGTTGGACGTTGTATATTGTTTTCCATTTGCTTAAACTATATGAGACATGAGCCCCCATATTGAGCTTAGTTCAGGGGAAAGCGCTAGCGATTTAAAATATCGAAGTTTCTTCTGTTCAAACCAGTCCGGAAATCTTTGTGGAGTGTAAATGGATGCGTTATCCTGTTGGAATTCCTTTCCTTATCAGCCATTTGACGTCCCATCCTTGGAAACACATCAGAAAATTGTTTGATATAGTCATCTGCATTTTATCGTCCCAGTAAAAAGCCGAAATTCACATTCATTTTTATGGCTCCAAATTCCTCCCCCCCCCCCCAAAAAAAAAAATTCATAATTTGATCCTTCGTGACATCATTTGCTCATTCCTTCTCAAGTCATGAAAATAACAATATAATCATGCAGATTAAATAGTTTCTCATGTGAGAAAATGATTCTTCTCCAATTAGTATATGTTATCGTGCAAATCTTCTTGGTGTTGTTTTCGCTGTATCTTTTTCTCTGCAAAGTTGGATAGAATTTAGTAACCTCTGTATAGTACGCACACTTGTTGATAAGCCTGCTTCAATTGGCAAGTTGGATTCTTCTGAGAGGTAGATGCTGCTTTAACAGTGTAGCGTCCCCTCCCCCGCAATACCAATTATGTGGTACTTAAGACTCAGCGTCCAAGTACCTGGGGAGGGAAAAGCTAAAGTTCGAGACCGATAAAAGAAAACTCCTTACACCACTGTGGCCGACTAAACACCAATTTATTATTTCCAAACATATATTTATTTAACAAAATATCCTTCCCTTCTAACTATAAACTTATCCCTAGGGGCCCCTTCTTTCTAGCATATGTATAAGTTAAGATTTACAAAACGTGACCTATTAAATCAAAATGATCAATACAGCTGGCACTCTTGTCATAGTAAAAGGAAAATCCTCAGCTAATAACGGTTTACTTGAGGCGGTGACGGCCGCTTGACATTGAAATTGGGTGATACTGATAACTCACACTGCCGAATCAAATATTCCCTATACACCAGCGCCTGAAAGCGCAATGCTCTCCTTTAATGCGTAGAAAAGGGGGGAGGAACAGTGACCCCTCTTGGTCATTGTGAGCTATCAATTAAATCACCCACTGGCAGCACTTGCTCAGTGACTTACATCTTGCACTGTATGAGCATGCATACGCTAGTGCTTCCATTTCAATATTCAAAACTAATGCGCCGAATTACTGCTCATACCTCAAAACCTTGCTGAACTGATATCCAATTTTATTGACAAGGTGCTTAATAAAATTAGATTTCTTATTTAATGCTCTATTTTTAAACAGCTGTCGACATTGATAAAACTTAATCTAACATATACCAATAAAACTCGTGTGCTACTATTCATTTAGTCTTTCTTAATCTTTTATCTGACTATTATCCGTTGCTTCGTTGTACAGTTTATGCTCGGGTCCATGGTTTTACCGCGAAGGAATCGAACGAACTCACCATATTTTCGTCATCTGGGCAATTACAAGTGGCGGTTGAGGACTTGCCATGCTCCACTTAGCTATCTCTTTTAAACAGGGTCGTTGAGTCAATAATCACTTCTACTGCCGTAATCAGGGTCCTTCATGAATTCACTTATGTCGCACATCTCCGTTCAGTCAGTAAGGCGAGCCGAATAATCATGTTGGAAAAGAATTACAACATATATCAAAACAATAAATTCAGTTTCAGAACTATGAATGCATATTTACTTGGTTCCAGGTTAATTGTAATTTACCCTTTTTACGACCTGCAGTTATCTCTTAGCATACAGTTCCAAAAAGTCTCGATCTTGCACAAAACAACTTTCTTCAGCTTAAATCAGTCATCAATTTTGTCTTCCGTAATGTTCCGCAGAACAGCAAATATTTTATATAAGAACCTCTCTCAACAGCGACAAGACAAGAGAAAAAAAAAATATATACAGAAGACAGAAGAAATTTTCACAACAAACGAAAAAAACACGTTCCTCCAATTCGCTGAAAACGATCGCAACAATCCTCTGCTGGAAGCTGTGCTATCTTCTCCGAAATCCCATTAACAATGCAGCTCCAACAGAGGACCATGACGATCGCTCACGGCAACTCAATCTCTCAGAAAAGACAATACAATACACAAATTATTTCTAACGCACCACAAACAATAACCTCACACAACAAACAACCCTCACTACTATTACATAACCAACAAATAAAACAAAACACTACGGATAACACACCTTATTTGCTATTGTCTCACTCCTCCCACCATCAGACACACGTGACTCATAAAACGGCACGTCACAACAGCAATATTGCTGATCTCCCATGGATTGCACGAGGCCTTTTTAGATATTTTTCTAAATGATTTTTAACAGCTGTTTTTACAGCACATAAACTGTATCCAATAATTTGCAACCTTTGCCTGTTTGATTTACCTTTAAATTTGAGAGCTAAAATCTGACCTCTCTCAAATTCTGTCAAATGTTTTACTCTAGACATCTTGTGTTTGATGACTTCAGCAGAATGCTCATTTACAGTATATTATAAAAGGTGTCCCAAAATGGAACGACGTGTGAGATCCAGGATGGTTCGCCCTACATTTGTCCAGGAACTGACCACGACACTCCTCGAGGCAATACCGTAAAATTGTGGACTGTATGCCATGTAGGGTAGAGGCAGTGATAGCAGCTCGGGGTGGTCCTACACACAATTGATTGAAGCTTTTTGCGGCTTTACGGTAGAGCAGCAGGTGTCCCAACTCCTTTGATCATGTAGTGTAAATATAGGCCTAATAACAAAATAACTTGAATGAATACAATATAAGAAATAATTTATGAATATTTTGTTAATGATTGACTGATACCCCACTGCTTCTGAACTGCTTATGATGATGCATATAAACTGATTGTGAAGCACAAGTTTATACTTTTCTACGTTTTCTATTGTAGCTTTAATACTCTAACAATCATTAAAATCGTTTAAACACACCTTTAAGTTATGATTCTTCTTGCTCTACATAGTGATTCTTTTTGCCCATGGGTCAGGCAAAAGGAATCAATTCAGTATCTCATTTTACCTATAGAATATGACTGATTATTTTAATTATATTTAACTGAAAAACTAATTTTAGATACTAGAAATGTTAAAGTAAGTGTGTGTAAAACAGTAAGGTTAAATATTTATTTTTCTTAAAGTTGTGATTTTTTTTTCCTTAAGTGATTCTTCTTGCCCTATCTTCTCCTAAGTTTTTTTGTATTATAATCTTCATCTCAAAAAGTTTTGAAGCTACTGGTACAGTAGGAGCCGAAGCGATGTAGGTGGCGCTAACGTCGGTCATATTGAAAATTGTGTCTATGAGAGAGAAAGCTCAAGAAATTTGGTCCCTTAGCATGGGCCCCACGTTCTCCCGACATAACACCCTTAGACTTTTTCCTGTGGGATATGTTAAGGATAAAATGTTTGCTACACCGGTCCCCGATATGAATACATTAAAGGCAAGAATAACGGATGCGATATTAACGGTAATAAAAGAAATGCTGGCGAATACGTAAGGGGAAATTGAATATCGTCTAGAAAGGTGCACATGTTGAAGTGTGCTAACGATGTGAAGAAAAACATTTTGAGATGATCATAATATAAAAAACCATATGTTTAGATATGACAGTTTTTTTTTATTAATTTTCTTTATCTGGTAAAGACTTTGTTTACCCTGTATTTTTTATTAGATGGTGAACTTTTTTCGCACCCTGTTTCTATTTTTTGTCAATAAACTTTGATTGGAGTTTGCAAATCTGTTTTAAACTTTATTTTGTAATGTAACATGCACTATAACATTAAATTATTTATTTGGTATTTTTAAAACTAACCATTTTTAAATAAACTAGAAAAAAAAATCATTGAACAACTTAAAAAAACTTGGCGCGGTCTACACTGAGTGAGCATATTATTATGACCACCCTGTCAGTATCTCGTTGGGCCACCTTTTGCCTTTAATACTGCGGTAATTCTTCGTGGCATTGATTCCACGAGATGTTGGAAGGTGGTGGGAGGAATCTGACACCATGCCTGATGGATAGCACTATCTAGTTGTGCTAGATTAGACGGTGGTGGATCCAGCCGTCTGATGGTTCGTTCGACTTCGTCCCACAAATGCTCAATTGGGGGCCACCGAAGTAAGGTAGAGTCCCCCTCATGTTCCTGGAACCACTCCTGCACAATACGAGCTCTGTGGCATGGCGCATTGTCTTGCTGGAAGTAGCCATCTCCATTGGGGTACGCCATCAACATGACAGGGTGGACTTGATCGGCGACGATACTGAGGTATGCCGTGCCATCCAGACGTTGTTCAACACGTATTAACGGACCCAACGCATGCCAGGAAAACATTCCCCAGACCATAACACTGCCCACACCGGCCTGAAGGGTTGTACTCATGCATGCGTGGTCCATGCTTTCGTGCTGTTTCCGCCAGATTCTCACGCGGCCGTCTGCATGATGTAACTGGAATCAGACCACATGATTTGTTTCCACTGCTCGATAGTCCAGTTCTTGTACTCCTGAGCGAATTGGAGTCGTTTCCGCAAGTTGGCTGGAGACAGCAAAGGTGTGCGGACAGGTCTTTGGCTTCCGTATCCCATGCGATGCAGTGTGCGGCGGACAGTGTATTCAGAGACCGTTTTGAAGGACCCCTGAGTAAGGTCAGCAGTGATTTGATGCACAGTTGCCCTTCTGTTATCCTTTACCAGTCGTGACAGTCTCCGTTCATTCCGATCATCAACCATCCGCGGGCGGCCACAACGCGAACGTTCAGACCCCGTCTTCCGGCTAACCGTCTAGTCTTTAAATACTTTAATGACGGCTGCTCTTGAGCACCCCACGAATGCTGCTGTTTCGCTGATACTCGCTCCATAGCTCCGAGCACCTACAATCATCCCGCGTTCCCGCTGTTACGCGCTGTTAGATCGCGTTGTTTACCCATAGTTGAAGAATGGAACACGTCTACTGTTGTCGACGACACTCAGCTTCCCGTTTTATATTGGTCCGGCCCGCTAGCAACATTGTGGCGACGTCCGTGCGCGCATTTGCATAAACATGTCAGGTGGTCATAATAATATGCTCACTCGGTGTATATCAATCGCTGAAAAGTGTTCTTAAAGTTTTTCTCTTAACAATTTTGAGAAAATTTTTATATTTAAATAATCAGTTTATTTTTAAAAAACACGGAAAAGGAAATCAAGCTCGTCATAGAGAAATGCAGAATTGTGTTGTTAACTTTTTTCCTAATTCCACTAACATGTGCATCCAAATAATTCCTACTCGAACTGGATTCAGAGGTTTTCTAATCTGTGGGAAAACAACTTTATTGGCTAGAGGAACGCATCCGACACGCCGCGTAACGAATGGATTCTTCCTACCCTTCCGTGAGAACCATTTGGGAAAGCACTGGTTTTAGAGGTATTTACATTTTAAAATACATTTTGGCAAAACGAGATAGGACTACCTTCCATTATGTCTCCATTTTCTATCACTTTCTGTCCTTTCTTTTTTCTATACCGTTTTTTTCTCTCTTTCAAATATATACTCTTAAATCTTCTTCCTTTTCTTCCCCATCTACCTATATGATTTCTTTTTATATTCTACTTCCTCCTCCTCCTTCCGTAATTGTCTTTGCATCTCGTTCTCTTTTTTGTTCGACATGTTCAGTGTCTCTTCGTCGGGTCTTTTCTCTTTCCCTCTGGCTCCCGCATGAACAATCTATTCCATTTCCTTTTCACCACGAAATCTACTTGGTTCCTCTTTTCGATTCCTTCTGTGTTTTTCCCCTCCTCCTTTTTCTTTCTACTTTTTATTTTTTTTCTTCTTCTTCCACCGATCGATTTCTTCATCCTTTATCTTTTTTCCTCCGTCTTCTTCTTCGCCCGACTTGCCTTGGTCTCCGTATAGCTCTGGTGGCAGTGCAGTAATTGGCCTTTCCTCTCGGGGCGTCGCTCTCGGCTCGTTGTTGTTACTCAAACTCCGGCGTCGATCTCGATGACTTCGCCTGGCAAATGGAAGGGCGGGCGGCGGCCTAGAACTTTGCGCTTTCTTAACCCGTGACTGGAGCAATTTACAGCTTTCATTCTCCACCTTAAATTGGGATTGACATTACCTTAGACTTAGTCAAAGATCCGTGAATTCTCTTTTGAGTTTTCGTTCAACAAGCCATTGGAGAAATAATCCAGACCCATTTTTCTGCTGCTAAGAAAATAATTGCCTTTTTAATGGTTTAAAAATCGGTTCGCGAATTCCTTCAGGCTTCGGAGTAATCAGACTCGGGAACATTCCAGGTTCCTTCACGTTCCGTATTTCGCTTTTCGTTTCGTTTGTAATTGCATAGCACGAATGGCTTCATGGAGATCTCAAAATTGGAGGACTTTTTTTAAATTCATGTGTTTGTTAAATTATTATTCTTAAATTTCCGCTAAAATCCTGTTAGGACTTGGTAATTGTCATTAAAACTTCTGAGCATTATGGAAGTAACGAGCGAATGCCTGGCGGTGACGAAGTGTTTGCATCATATCTCCCAGCTCCATCTATTGCCTGCACACTCGAATCGCTTCGCTTGCTTTTGTCACTTGCTCATATTTCAACACTTGAAATTGATTAAAAAAAATCTTTCGTTAAGGATACAGCTTTTTGAGGAGGAGAAAATCTTGACAACAATTTATCTAGGGGAGAAAATTGCATACAATTAAACTTTATCTAGGCGAGAAAATGAGTGAAGGTATTAAAATGGACATTGACAACAGCTACAAAGTAACGCTACTGAGAGCATCAGGGAAAGGATAGTGATTGAGAGAATTATTGATCTGATGTCAATGATAGATCAGCGTCTGCAACATGACAACGCGTATTATTTACAGTTAGGTTGCTCGATTATAGGTTTGAGAAGATTAAGGAGAATGACAATCAAGAATGACACGCAAAATCTTGATTTTCATATTATGGCCAGTCGTCCAGATCAATTCATTCCTGGAGAAACAGCTGGACGTTGTCACATGCACGCTGTGTAATGGTGCCCGTCGAAAAAAATTTTTTTTCTATGTTCCGCTTGTGCTATTTCGTATACAGTTTGACTAGATTAGTTTTGGTAATTTATATTTTATTAGGAAAAAACTTTACGAGGACTCGTCTGTTTATGAACTTTATTAAAAGACTTGGACATTGTCATTAAGTACTGATCAACAATGCAAGAAAAGAGACCTTATAAACTCTGAATTTTATTTTGCGCTTTATGCTTTGTTGTACGAAGTCATGCAGTTTTATTGTAACGTACGCAACAAAAAAACCCGATTTCAACGAGAAATATAAGGTCCTGACGCGGAAAAGTCATCTGACCATAGCAGTCCAACCATAGCCCAGCTTCATTGCTTTCAACAAACGAAAATACTGATTGTTAAAATCCTAGATGGAATCAATGATATTACATTGTTACTCGGACTTCTATGGTCAGGTGACTTTTCCGCGGTAGAGCACGGCCTTTTAGAAACTACCAGGCCTGAACATGACATCATTAATGTATTGTTGAAGCACTAAGATTGTGATGTTGAACTTACTTCTGCAATAGCACCACCCAAACCCAGCTAGATAAACAGGCCCTGACCGTGACCACCGAGAGATATGGCCTGTGCATTGAAACTTCATACATTGTTACATCTTTATTAAAAGGTTATTGTTATTCGTATTTCTACCAATAATAAGTCTTAAAGTAGCCCTTCTAATGATGATGTTACAGTGCATTAAGTTTCAATGCACAGGCCTTATTTCTCGGTGGTCACGCCTTCATGCGGAAAAGTCACCACACCATCTTAGTCCGAGTAACCTTCATTGTTTCCAACTTTATTTTCGTTTGTTGAAAATAATGAAGGTTACATTGTTGTTTGGACTATGATGGTCAGGTGACTCTATCGCTTCAGGGCCTCTTAATCTAGCTGGCCGTGAGCACCACTAGAACGACGTAACAATGTTTTATCTTTTCCATGTTCATTCAAGCTTGGTAGATTCTAGAAGGCCGTGGTCAGGACCTGTCTTTCTAGTTGGCTTTGCAAATAAACGCAGCCGACGAAAAAAATCACATGACCACAGTTGTCTGAGCAACAATCCAACTTTCATTGTCTCCAACAAACGAACAAACACTGATTGTTAAAATCTAAGCTGGAGACAATTAAGATTGGATTGTTGCTCAGACTAGTATGGCAATACCTCCTTTAGTTCATCCAGCCTTAGTTTGCACGAAATGTGATGGCCATTTCAATTGTTGGACATTGTTACAACAAAAATTAAACAATATATAACAATTATCATGTCATCACATTTCGCGCAAACTAAGGCTGGATAAACTATAGAAAGAAAGCCTGCGCATTGAAACGTCATCATCATAAGAAGTTATTGTTAATTGCATTTCTACCAATAATAAGCCCCTTAATTATGACTTCAGTGTTTCAGTGTCGTCGACTGCGCAAAAAAACAGAGTGAAGCTTCGGATCCAGAAGACGAAGGATGAATATAATCGGGAATCGGTGAAGAGCCGTTATAATTCCCAGTTATAACACGATGGAAGAAGATGTGGATCTACGAATCGTTCAGATTATTCTGATTAATTACCTTTTATGAAGGTTTCGTAGTAAAAGGACATTTTAACAGTTTTGTTTACATTTGCCTAAGTTATGCGATCTGCATTACCGAGAAAATAGACCTACTTGAATCGAACTTTACTTGTCACGATTGCCGTCTGTTTCATATGGAAGGTCAACTATTACATTATCTTGAGTGAAAGTTAATGAGCAGCTTACTTGCGCTGTTAAACCAGATGAGTTTTTTCAACCAAAAATCGTTTACTTTATTCTGGCTTTTGTTATGGTTAGTTTTCTTGTCAGAAAGTATTTGTTTATTCTTTCAATGTAACAGATTATTCCCTGAGAAGCCGATTAGTGAGAATCATTTAAAGCGAACTTCACGGCTGAGCAAAAGAATCGAAGATGAAGGACTGCGGACGGTTGACCTTGATGTGGTTGTTGGTAACGTACTAACAAAAACTAATATTTTCTCCAAACGCTTTCTTTTACTTCTCCTCTCCTCTCCTCATTCCTTTTCCCTTGCCAATGACAAATTACATCTCAACTAAAGTAGATATAAGAAGCGACAGTACGGATAAAATTTTCCAGTGTTAAAGACTGAATTAGAATTGAGAACTATGAGATATCGTAAATGGAGCGCAGTTTCCGAATTAAACGTTAATGCCATGTTATGTCCATTAAAGCAAAATGTTTAATGTTCCGACGAGAGATAATTAAGCAAAATGTTTAATGCAAATTAGATGAGAATCTAAACTACCTGAAGTAACTGAATTCGATAAGTCACGTAATCTATTTATGGTGTTTCTTATAACATAAACTAAACTAAGATTTCCATTGAAGATTTCCATTGATTGAAGAAGATTGATCATACATCTGGATTAAATTTTGACTTTAGTGAAGGCTTGTCCTGTTCATAATTTCAACTTAATTCAAAGAAATGTGTATTTTGCACATTTTCCTATTTTTATCGTATGAGCCCATCAGATTATTGTATTTCGTTCCTTTTGGAGAATTATGTATGTTGAGGGAAGCTTAAATCTAGACAATATGAAATCCAGGCAAATCTAAGAATTGGAACTTTCCCTGGAAAAATATATTGTTTGAATCGAGAGTTTTATTCAGATTAAATAAAGGGTATATGTCTCAGGATTTATTGTCAATATTCCGGAGAAGGCCATAGATATTAGATGTCTTAACAAATGCCTTTGGATTTTTAAAAATTGCAACTTACAAAATTCGAAAAAAAATTGCTTCTTGAAAAAAACTTGATTGTTTGTACTTTTCGTTTGGAACCAGCTCTTCGTTTGATCATAACCACAGGATAAAAAATTAACTAAAAGCTGAATTATAGGCGAAAGTAAACTACTCCATAGAGAAAGTGCAACGCCGTGAATCTTGTCGCAGCACCATGCAAGTTTGTTTAAGAATGTTATTGGAAAGTTTTTGGTCAGTGGTATTATTGGATTAAAATTAATTAAATGAGCTAAAAAATGGAGACAGTCTGTTACTCTAACTTTACCGTTTCTCTAACGAAAAGTGATAGTTAGTGCTCTTCCCAAAGAAGAATAAAGCTTAAGAATGAAAGATGCCACCTACAGCAGTTTCTTCAAAAATATAACTTTATTTGAGATTTAAGTAAAGTGAAACATGCAGCAGGTAGGTCTTTGCGTTGAATTGCGGCAGACATTGGACGGGATGCAAACATTAGTTGAATTTAGTCCGGTCGATCCATCTACCATTTCTGAGCCCCTCACAGCTCCGTCAACGAGTCATAGCCAGTCACCTCTGGTAGATATAACGAACGCTTTGACAGGGTGTAGGCCGTTCTATAGCTTTACATTAAGAGCATACCAAATATCATTATTCACCAAGGTCTTGCATAAACACGCACACAGAATATCAGCAGGCATCAGCAATCAGCGTTTTTAATAATTCGGGTTCTATTAGAGCTAGGAAGCTGGGGGAAAATAGGGTGCACCGTTAAAATTTGATCGAATTCCTATAGTTGCATTTTCTCTGTGGTGTAGTGTTTATTTTTGATGATCAATAAAATTTTACATTTTTTCGTAGACCGATCTTTTTTTGTATCATCTAAAATATTAAATATTTGGAACAAAAACATTGAAGTTATTTTTTGTCATCTTTCATTTTACAAGAGAAGATCTAAACATATACAATGAAAGTCAATTGTGATTTGTAAAGAACATACAGTTTGCAATTAATTAATGAGGTCATGAGATATTGTATTTTGAGAATTTGCAATATCATTAAGTATTGGTAAACCACACATTGATCTACTTAGATAAACACATAACTTTATATTCAAAGTTATGTAAATTCACAATTCCATATATTGTCTGTAGAATCGAATTTCAAAAATATCTGTTTACATTTTAAAATCAATTACATTTATAATATATCACGTTATTAAATTCGTGGCTTCGGAAAAGTTGGTATTTATTAAATATATTGATTCTGTTCCATGAGCCATTTAATTTTAATAATAACCAATTTAAATAAATTGCGTAATTTTTCTGGAAACACTGAGTTATTAATTTTTGTAAACATTTTTTAATACCCGCTTGTTTCGGTAGAACTTCGTCACTAATAAGATTCTCTGAAGTCTAGCAATTCACAAATTCTTAGGACTCCTCTTTTTCGCATTGCCTCAAAACATATTACGTACGGCTTTTGAACTCGAATAAGCGATTAACAAATATGAGTTTGGAAGAGTGGCCAGACGATCGCAATTTTGGAGACAGTCGCCGGAAGCGTCTCCGTCTGGCCATCTGGAAATTCTAGCAAAAGTCAGGAAGGGTCTGCGTCCTAATTGGTCTGTGGACCCGTTGATATATGCCAGTCTCCATTGTATCCCACAAACGCACTTTCGAATTTTTTCTTTCACTCTGCCACAGGACACCTTTTTAATTGTTGGAAGGTTTCAAATACGGGTGGTTCATAAAAAAAAAGAAACTAACACTTGTGGGATTTTTTTTCTATTGCGTTTGACTGAAATATGACAACGAGATTGAGTTTGGAACAAAGAGATGTTGCTGCAAGAATGGAAGCATTGCAGTTCGTTTCGAATAAAACTGAAAGTACATGTACCATAGTGATAATAAGTACTTCTAGAATAATAGGAACTTAGACTAGTCTTGATATTGATTAAAGTTGACACTTTCTTTCACTTTGTTGAATTTTATTTAAAGGATTTAATACTTCAACAATTGAATAATCAAAAACAATTTCTTAAAATGTCATAAAATTGATTTTTTGATATTTAAATTAATAAATTCTTAAAAGCAAATGCTGATTCTTAGAAAACCAATAATTTTTTTTAAATCTTTAAACCGGTTGTTTTATGAAATTTTAAAAAATTATTTTTGATTATTCAATTCTTGAAGAATTAAGTGCTTTAAATATAATTCAATTATACTATTCACTTCAGCGACTTATTGGCAATTAAAGTTGTGATAAATAATAAATAGTTTGTCATTAATAAGCGTTTGTAATACAAACTATAGAGATATTTGAAAGACCGTTCTATTTTAATAAATAAAGTCCTTTGAATAAACTTAATACCTCCATGAAGTGATTAATGTAATGTTAATTTAAGCATTAAGAACAGATGCAAGACATCACTTTAAACAGATCGTTTCTAGTTAACACCTGTTCTCCTTAAAGTGAGGAATGAAAAGCATTGCTTGAAAATCAGCTTTAATAATAGTTTATTCTTTTAAAACGAGGACTGAATAATGCTAAACAGATGTATATCTTCTCTTTGTAAATATCAAAAGAGGTTGAAATTAAAACAATATTTAAAACTAACTAAACAGCTTTGAGGAAAAAAAAATAATCTCGATTCAAATAAAAAGATCTGAAGAGTGTTTGCTCTTCCATCTCTTTATAACCTATAAAAAAAAATCCATTCTGTGATTTTTTTTTTTTTTTAATTTCAACTGGGAAGTTTGCCGATGCTTTTAACGATAATATAATCTTTATTTTTAGCGTTTATTTAAATAATGACAAATAGGAGATTAAGTTTATAAGTAAATTTAATTTATAATTCTGCTGAATGAATGAATTTCTTAACAGAGGCAGCATTGAAAGAGTTCTTGTAGGCAAATTTTACCAAACCAATTTTCGAAAAAAAAAAAAAGACGTCAAAAATTTTTTGTTTTAATTCATTTCAGTAAGTGAACTGCGGAGAGATTCCTTGGTTTAAAGTTCAAATTTTAAGCAATTTGGAATCCACCGTTAAACCCTTTCAACCGACAAAAGCAAATAGGGTGAGTTGGACATTCGGGAAACCATTAAATTCCTGACCCCTTTTCGCGGAGGATTAAGTGAGATTTTTGCTTCGAATACCCAAGGCCCGGAAGAGGCCGTTCGTGTCCAACTCCGTCGCTGGCATCCCGAATACAAAGAACTTGTTTATATGTTGATAACGATAGTAAAAGTCTTAGAAATATTTAAAAAAATAAACGAAATTAAAGTTAATAATGAATCTGAATCTCTAATTTGATTTTAGGATCATTAAATTTGCTGGACAAACTGAAATATAAAAATACTGTAATTAGATAATGAACGTTTTTCAGAAAAACAGAACTAAATGCGTCTTCATTTTAAATAACCTTTGCTATAATTGGTAGATTTCTTAAGGTTTGTATTCAGATTTATTATTAATTCAAATCTGATAGTTTCAAGCGTTCTTGGAACTCGGATCGCTCTTATTTGAATATGTGCTTATTTCATTACAGAGAAACTGACTTAACTATTTTTTTGAAGATAAATTTTTTATTATAATAGTATTTAAGCATTTTTTAGGTCTTTATAATGCAAATTTTAATTACTTATTCCATATAAACTCATTATAAACGACATTCTTATTAATAATTTTTAATAATTTAAATAGACACAATTATAAACTTGACAAAGAAAGCGTGCATAATTAATTTCATTACAGGCTTTCGTTAATTAAAGTCTGTCTGGCTCTCAGGAACTTGTATGTCGAGAGGAGGAAAAAAATAAATAAAAAAAAAAGAAAAAAAGAAAAACAGCCGCCATTTGAAATATACCAAAATTCACAATGAGGACATTCACTTGGATAATATGTTGCGAATTTGAACATAGAAAACAAAAATAAAACAGTAGTAGATTTGATCTTTTCCATAACGACACTCATCAATATGTAACGATCGCGAGATTAGGTTTTATACTAGATGGATGCAGTGAAGAAATATATAGTGCTGTACATATTACAGATGTAATAATAGGACCAGTCGATTACAAAACACAAAATATTTTTATTTAATTTCTTAAATATGTTCTGTTTTTAACGTATAAATAATTTTATTTATGAATGGAAATAAAAAAATAAAAAAAGTTATGACAAAATTCAGTTTTTTTGAATAATCTCTATAGAAAGCAGTGGACAAAATTATAGGACCACAATGTTTTTTTTTAAGGAAAATAAATAATAAAATACTTTTTTCCAATAAATAAATAATATTAATATTTAGTTTGTTTACCATTTAAACTTAATACTTCAATTAAACGGTTGGTCATTGTCTGACTCAAGTTTAACGGTCTTTCACAAGGAATCTCATCCCATGCTTTTTGAATGGCACATTTTAAACCTTTTGCATTCTGAAATTGTTTTCCATTTGCGTATACACTTCGTACAAGATCACCCCATAAATTCTCAATTGGATTGAGATCAGGACTGCATGCTGGCCAGCCCAACACAGTCAGTCCTTGATCACAAAACCACTCTTGCGTTGACTTGGATAGGTGCATTATCTTCTTGAAATACGATGTCTGGATCATTCAATTCATCTCTAAATGGCAACAGTGGTAATTTCCTAAAATGTCCTGATAATCGTCGGCTGTTGATTTCCCTTTGACAAACGCTAAGCTTGATTTTCCCTTTGCTGAAAAAGCAGCCCAAATCATCACGCTGCCTCCACCTTGAACACGTTTTGAAAGAATTTTTTCTGAACGTCGAAGATCATGCCAGTTGAACCGTATGCCATCAGACCCATCCAGATTAAATTTTTTTTCATCACTGAAGATGGTATGGTTCCATATTTCACTATTTCCAATATACCGTTTTGCAAATGCCAATCTGTCTTTCATATGTTTTGAAGTTAACTTTGGCTTTTGGATGCATGGAGTATACGGCGTATTGTTCTAAGTGAAACAGGAAGATTCAGAGATGAAGTGATGTTTGATGATGCCATTCGAAGGATAACACGTTTGTCTCTTTTTGACACCTTACGGGTCTTCCAGGACGGCAAACGTTTCCATACTTCTCAGGATTTTGTAGAAAATTATGCACAGCAGTCTTTGATCTGTTAATTAATGCTGCAATCTCCCTTTCGCTTTTCCCACAGTTATTATAGGCAATAATTTGAGCTTGCTGTTTGTCAGTTAACTTTGTACCACGTCCCATTGTTCGTTTGCAGTCAAATCACATTGATTCTCTTTTTTTTATCAATGATTAAGCAGCCTGCAGTAAAATAAAGCACCAGACATGCAAATTTTTATGGAAAAATACATTATTCTCAGGATGGTCCTAAAATTTTGTCCACTGCTTTCTATAGAGATTATTCAAAAAAACTGAATTTTGTAACAACTTTTTTTATTTTTTTTATTTCCTTTTACAAATAAAATTATTCATACGTTAAAAAACAGAAAATATTTAAAAAATTATATAAAAATATTTTGTGTTTTGTATTTCGACTGATCCTATTATGTCCAGCACTGTAGGTGTCTTAACCTCATCTATATCTGTCTGGCTGTCATTCCATTTTCACATTCTAACCTGGTCAAATACTTCGAAGAAAGAAATGGACGCATGATAAAAAAAAAAAAGCAGTGGATTGGATTCTTACTGGAATTCAGACTGCATTTTCTCAAATCTCGCTTTAGGATAAATTCAACCATTCTCGAGCTTATAAATCTTTCTGCATTAGTCGCTCTTCCTAATTCGCTAAAACTTTGGCTTATATGCGTAGATGAAATGTATATCTTATTTATTTAAGAAAAATCAATAAAACCGTCAATAAATTTCTTCCTTATTATTTCATAAACTTAGACCGCATTGCGCATCTGTTTTACTGAGAAATGAGTTTTTGAGGAATTGTTTTCAAATTAAAATGGATAAAAATATTTCCTGTTTCTTGAATGTTTTCAAAAGCCTTGTTTAAATAGAAAAATTTAATAGAGAAAACCTTTGAACAAACGCTTCTGATAAACATACTTTCCTTAACCTTTTGTAGGAAACTTATCATATCACAATTTTAATTTAAGAATTTCCAGACCAATAACTTCACTTATTGTTGGTATTCTCATAGTAATCTTCTTTTATTTTAATTTATCTGGTTGTTGTTTTTCTTTTTTAATATTCATTCAGAATTCTAATTTTTAAATTCAGAATACCCTTCTCAGATGCTTTCTCGCAAATCTATGTTGTAATCAAGAGAATGGGAATGCACCTATGTAAGATTGAGTATATGTATAAGTCTGGTATGCATATATGTAACTATGCCATTACCTTATTTATATTTTTTTCCCTCCGTTTCTTCCATTTTCTCTCCCTCCCTGCTTGCATTCCTTCATCGTCTGAGTGGATCAGCAGCATATTAAATTTGTAGCGCAACGCCATTTCGGTATGAGGGCGGCTACGTTTCTCCGGAAGGAACAAAAAAAAGTAGGGGTGGGTGTGTGGAAAGGAGGAGATAACCTACGGGGGGGAAAATATGCTATGAATGTTAATCAGTCGTAGAAATACGTGCCCCTCTCTCACGATCTTTCTCATTTCCATTCTTCAAAAAATACAATAAAAATGCCGCACTTTTATTTGCTCTTTTCTTTCCTTCTACCGTATTTGTCATTCCTTCAGAAACCCAATTGAGGTAACGAAAATAAAAGCGAAAGAGAGAGAAATAAATAGGATCGGCTTTTGTTTCTGTTAGGAACTATATCCGTCTCTAGAGTTGTTCATATAATTTTTTCTTCCCCTCTCTCTCTCTCTCTCTCTCTCTCTCTCTCTCTCTCTTTCTCTCTTCCTGTTAAAAAAAGTGATGGAAACGGTTGTTGTGGGTGGTTGGGTGAGTGGGTGGGTGAGTTGGGACTGCCTGGGTGGCATGTTGCCGCTCCGATTCATTGATGTCTTATTTACCTCCGCTAAACACATTCGATGCACTGGTCGAGTCAAAGGGGAGGGAGATGGTGGAAGAGAGAGAGAGAAAGGAAAAGGAAAAGAAGAAAAGAAAAAAAAAGCATAAAGGATGTTCGCCAGGCCTTCTTAAATTCCCATTATGCCATCGGCGCTGCCTTCTTACATGAAAACATTTAAACTTTATGGTTTTGAATCGGAGGCCAGAAAATATTCATCTATCTTTTAATAAATAATCCGATCCCGTGTTGAAGGTTGGCCATAAACACGACCGTTTTCTCGCGCCGAAAAAAGGTTGTTTTTAGGGATGGAATGAAGTTGCAATACGAGAGAAAAAGAGAGTGAGAAGGGGGAGGTGGGAGACAGGTTTTCGGTTCGTTCGTTTTTTAATAGCTCTTTTAAATCCACCGGCCTTTCGGAAAATTAACTTACAGCGAAGTGTGGGTGTCAACAACTGAAGTGAAGAAATCGTGAAGACGTGAATAATGAGAGCATAATTAAATGACATAATTTTATAACTTTTTATGATATCTTAAATTTTTTATTGAAATATATATTTCTAAGAAAATCAAATCAAAATATTACTTATTATGATTGTAGGATCAAAAACAAAAATTGAATATTTATATTTTTATTGCTATTTATACTATCTTAAATTACTATAACCTATTTTAAAGGGAAGGAAGAAATTTCTGTAATCAATCTATCGTCACATCTTTTGCATTGTAAATTTTAAGAAGTATTATTAAAATTACGGATTCGCGTAAGTTTTTGGAATTTGGATTTCCTCTGGTGTCATCCCAAAATAACTGTAAAATCCATCTAAAAGCAGTTTGTAAAGAAACAATTTTTTCTAAATTCTCTTCTAGTTTCGGGCTCTCATTCCCGGGGACTTCTTTTGTTGGAATCTTTCTCGTTTGTAATCGAATGACTTTATTTTGTAAAGATGGTGCGTATGCAAAAGCTTTTATAGATGTTTGCTTTCATCTAATGGACTCTGAAAAAAAAGCTGACTTTTCGAACAGAGACTGTCTCCTGTCAATGTTAAAAAGTAAAAGGAAGTCTCTGTCCGAGCGTATTTTTTAGCTTTCATACAGGGCAGTTCTGTCCAAATTGTCCGGTTTTTTTTTCACTTTGTTGCCAAGTCGATTTTCCTGATAACGTTGTTTGGTTTTCTTTTCTTCTACGTTCGTACTTTCTTTTAAGAAATTCTATACCAAAAAGTTTCCGTAGATTCGAAGAAACCAGAGAGACTCATGAAATCTGAGTAAGTGGCAATCTAGAACATGTTTACCTTTACGAGGTTTGATAAAAAAATATCCGAGTTTAGACCAGAAAAAAACAGCTCGCATTGCTGAATTCACACGCTTCTCCAGGGTGTTGCGACAATCCTTTTTTGAGATGCGTCGTCGCATTACTTTTGATGTTTTCTGCATCTTGAAATCTCTTTGGGAAATATCCAAAATTCTGATGGAGCAATGTCTGGAGAGTAGGGAGGCTGCAGAACCTGAACTATGCTAGAAAGTTTCGCTAGAAAGTTCTGGATGAGGTGAGCTGCATGAGCTGAAGCATTAATCGTGATGGATCTGCCAGAGTGGTGGTTTTGGTGCCTAATAGGATCTCATAGATTATGGAGAACAAATAGGTAATAGTCCTTATTGATGTTCTGTCATGATGAATTACACCCTGATATTCGAAGAAAATGGTCACCATCACCTTCATATGACTTCTTTGGTTGCCGTATCTTCGTGATTGTCGTAGAGATAGAGAATCTGGAGTTTTCCATTGAGAGGACTATGCTTTTTCTGAGGGTCTTAAGAACCAGGGCGCCAAGTTCAAATTTAAGGCAGATCCTTGATCAAAACGTTCCGCCATTTTCACTATAACTACAAATGTGACGAACACGCGGTACAGTGCTATTATCGCACAGTGGTCTTATTAAGACTGAAAAGCTCAACGGTCATGGAAAAAATCACACTAGCGCCTTACGGATACTAGGTCAAATGACACCTTAGTGCAGTTCGCCCCCTGCAAAGGGTTGCCAGAATAAAAGGAAAGGTATTTAGAGTATCTTCCAGAAATCTTTTTTAAATTAAAATTTGAAAATCTATTTGCGTCTGTCAACTAGCAATGCGAATTATTTGTGTGAGTGAATGCGAGTAATTCAAAAATATTTATTCTGTCAACAATGTTATCACGATGACGGGATGCTTTGCAAATTTATACGTAAATCCTTGAGTGAAATTGAGTGATTACATGAAGCAAACATAAAAGAAGGCGGGAGAAGGAAGGGGAATATGGCGACCATAATTTCCCCCCCGTCTTGTTTTAATTATTTCAAAAATCAGATCGTAAAGGAAGAGAGAAATATTGTTCATGGATTTATTTCCCCCTCCCCCTAGCCTTCACGCCCACTCGCCGTTCCAGGGCAAGGTGTAATAACCCCTACCCCGATTGAGGGTGGGATAAAAGTTTCCTCCCATTCTTTTATGGGGCTATTACCGTACATTATCAACACGAAGCAGGCGGTCGAGGGCCTTCCAAAACTTCCCTCCTCCTCAACCACCCACGAAATAGTAACTTCCACACTCAAATCTAAGATGTAAGGGAACGGGGAGGGGAATCTCCATGGAATAAAAGCCAGAACCATTATGCAAAACCCCTCAGTCCACAATTTCTCTCTCTCTCACTCTCTCCTTTTGGTCCTTCTTCACTGGAATTGGGAAATCAATGTATGAAATATGCAAAGCGGCCGTAGAACGTCGATGCATTGCTCCGAACCGAGACTCTGGCCAGAAAACTCTTCTCTTGTGATTTTCTTCTTCTTCCTCATTTGCTTTCAACGTGGAATCAAATTTTTTTGAAAGAATAAATATTTCATTTTCATTGATTTTCATGTTTTTCCCTCCCATGTTTTTTTTCTCTCTTTCCGATATATAAAAAAGTTGCTTGAGAGATTTATTTTTATAGTGGGTTCAAGTAAGCTTATATCAATGTCGGCATAAATCTGTTTGCGTCAGCTGTCTTTCTCTTAGAAACAAGATTTTATTTTCGACGAGATGCAGCTTCGTGGTTGCTGGCACTTTGACCTAAGTGATGTTCAATGAATAATTCTTTAAAGTTCAGCAATATCGCGAGAGAAATAAGTGTCTCCTTTTAAGCACTTTTCTAATATATTTTTTAAAACTTTATGCACTTCACTTTGAAAAGCGCATTCTCCGTCGTTTGACGTGCGATTCTTCTTGAAGTCAATAAAATGATTTTGAAGGAAGAGGGTAGGCTATAAAAATGAAAAAAAAAAATGGACAGATGAAGTGAGAAATTTACAGTTATAAATTTTTAAATAGATATTTAATGTATTTAAAATTTTTTACAGCTTTTGGAAGTAACCAGTTTTCACGAAGCTTTTCTTTACTGACATTTCATTATAGTCCAAAACAAATGAGAGAGACACTGAATTCTTCCAATTGCTTTGAAACGAACTTTTTTCTTAAGTTTGTAGGGATCAATTTGTGTGGAATGAATGGCTTTGTAATATTTATTTATTTAAAGAAAGAAGGTTAATAATCGTTACAACAGAGCCCAACAAAGATCTGTATGGTCCAAAGAACCGACAAGTTAGATCAATGCAGGCTCAAAAACAGAATACAAAACAGGAATCAAAATGGGTTAATAAGCATAGCAAATATCAAAAGTAGGGTTAGTTTAAAATAAAGTTAAGATGGATCAGCAGGGGCACAGCATTGCCCAAATATTTATAGTTTATACAGCTCACTACTAGCCTACAGTAAATACTAAACAAATTTGTATACAACTCATCTAAGTAAATTTATAAATACGTGTTAATATACTTCATAATCAAACAAAACTAATAAACAAAAGTAATAAACAATTTAACAAAAAGTAACAGCACCATCTAAAAGGGCCCGAAAAGAAAAGAGTATGCCTCATAAAATAGCAAAAAGAACTTTCTTAAATTACTAAGTAAATCTATTGCGTCAGACAATAATAACTGAACTAATATCTAGTTTTATATAAAGCCCTGACAATGGGCAATAGCAAACTGACCCTTAAATCTAGCATAAAAGACAACAATATAAAGAATAAGCAAAAAAACACCAGAAATATATAACAAATTTGTGGGTCATTATACCCAGGGGTTACAGTCCTTATGATTAAAGCAATAAGTCTTCAAAAGTTTACAAAATATAGAATACATGGGCGCAGAGCTAATTTCCGTTGGCAATTGCGCCCAGGTTTTAACCCCATTGTATGTAATACAACGACGGCGATTGTTTGGTCTTGTAAATGGTAGGCGTGTTTCGTTTGCAGTTCTGGTAAAATGTGCATGCCTTTCGTCATTTCGAACAATAGTTAAAGGGGGTCGACACCAATAATAAAGAATTTAACAGCTTATAGATAAACGTACACGATTGCTTAACATAGATTTGATATATGGTTAGAATACGCATTGAAGAAAAATAAGAAGATAGGAAAAAGATTTAGGAATACCAAGAAGAGTCCGGAGGAACCATTTTTGTAGTCAAAAGATCCGCTTGAGGTTAAAAGAAGTAGACGATCCCAGAAAATGACACCGTAGCAAAGGGAAAAATGAATCTAAGAATAATAGAGTAGTAGAATATTAGATGGAATATAATACAGTCTAGAAATTAGGCCTTGCTTCTTATTCAATTTTGTTAAGAGTATCTATGTGCAGGTCTCAAGTGAGATCATGAGTAATAACCAGTCCAAGATATTTAAATGATCTTACAGTAGTGATAGGCTGATTATCATAAAGGATTGGCAGATATTCAGGTATATTTCTTTTATTTCGCTGATAGAACATCATCGCATTCGTTTTATCAATATTTACTATTAAAGAGTTTGCAGCATTCCATGCTTTTAAATTATCGAGTGCCTCGTTAAGAGAAGACAAAAGACAAAGAATATCGGGATTAGCAATTAAAAGGGTGACGCCATCGGCGTATAATATGACCTTAACAAAAGGGGCGGTAGAAAAAAATCGTAGGTAAATCGTTGATAAAAAGGTTGAATAGTAAGGGAGAGAGGACCGACCCTTGAGGTAGAAGATATTCCTGAATTTCTAGTCAAAATGGTAGAAGATATTCCAGAATAAGACATAAAATATCTTCTATTAAATAAAAAATTCGAGAGCCATGCATAGGGAGGACCCCAAATGTTATAAATGTAATATTAGGACAAACGTTCTTTTACGTTTTGGAAAAGTCATTTGGAACTGAATTATTCGACCAATGTTAAAATTTATGAAATACTTTTCTTGATATGGTATTGGAATTTGTAAGCTGATATGGAAATTCCAAGCTATGAGAGTAACTTCAAAATTTTATTTGCAAATTAATGAACATGAAGTGCCTGAAGAGATGAATGAATGAAGGAAAGTTATAGGAGTCAGAATTTCCTTGAATTGGAGATGTTCATGGTTTTTAAAATCAAATAAAGTCTATTTTTATATGTTTTCGTTGCTAAATAAAGCAGAAAAATCTTAGAAAATATTTTTATTTTATTTTTACGCCTCCGTCTTTGAAGAGTTACGCCATTTTTTATAACTGAAATTAGCTTTTTTATTAAAGTACGCGAAAATATTATCATTTTGTGATCTTGACTTTTAATTAGTGTGATTTTTAAACTACCTTTAGATTAATTATATCTTCATAATTAATTTCTTGGAGTTAATTTTTAAATTCTTAATCTATATTCTTCTTAATATAATCAAACGATATTTTCGCTTTCACCTAAAATTAAGAAAAGCGGGCATTAAAATGGACGAAAGAACACAGTCCTCTTTTTTTTTTTTTTAAATATAGTGGAAAAAATAAATAAAGGAAGACCAAAAAAAGCAAAGGAATAAAAATAGCTATTGGGTGTTTTAGTGCTCCCTCTCCCCAGCTTTCTATACTTGGGGAAGGAGGCAGAAACCCGACCAAGAGACGTCGACGTTGTTAAGGAAATCCTCCCGAATGTTTGCAGAACTCCAAGACAGATTACGGGGAGTTTGCACAAATTAGTCTGACTTCTCGTCATCGCCTAATTTATTTTCAAACAACTGGTGTTGAAATGTGGGATGTTCGCGCGCTGTCTGTAACATTTGAGTAATAAATGACGTCTGACACGCGAGGCAAGCGAGGACTTCTTCTTCAGTCGTTCCAATGGCAATCTTCAGAATGGCTCAAACTATCTCCGACCTCCTTTTTCCAAGATCCACGGAAATTTTTAGATTGTTTCTTTTGCGAAAGGAACCGCTCAAGTTCTCAGATGCTTAGCGAAGACTATTGACAATTATCTTGAAAATTACCAAGCGAATGACGGTCCTAGAACTTTATCGTGGAACCGCAGTGGTGTTCCCGATGAGAAAGGGAAAAAACGATAGAAATTTCGCGTTATCTCACGTTATTAGACGTTTTAAGTGGAATGAATAGTTGATAGAATGCTAATACTGATTATTATTCAATATTTATTGAAGTCCCTCCCTATTAGTTTCTGCAATTTTATTAAACTCTCGTTATTTTCGATAGGGATTTAAAACCTATACTGGTTTTAATCTGCGCAAAGAGATGAAAGAAGAGATAACTCTAAATCAAAAATATCCACAACTGGGGCTTATGATCAATGCTGTAGCTATTATTAAAAAGCATTTGCATATTGATAATTCTATTTTTTTTAACAAATAAACCTGTTAAAATCTCAAGAGAGATTTCACAACATACACGATCAATTCATAATTATAGAAACATGATTTTCAGTGCTGGTTTTCTCTGCCCCTATGTTTTAGATTTTGGTAAATCATTGGTTACAAAATTATTTTATCATGACAAGTTTCCGGGCAAATACGGCCACTTCATATTAACGAAGTTCAATGACCTCTTATTCTAATGAGAAAATTTATCTAAAAGTGGCTTAATATCTAAAATATAGGTGAGCTGTATAATTTATTTCCTATCTATATGAAAACGCTAATACGTAGGGTAGTAAAAAAATTGCCAGAATTCTCTTGTAGATGGAGGATGAAATATAACATAGCGCGCGCAATGTTGTCGTGAGATGCTTAGCATGTCTGCTTGCAGTTGCAACAGATCTGGACAGGCTCAACCCCCGACCAAAGAAAAACGTATCGACAAAAATAATTGCAGATTGAAGCAGATCGGGGCGGAGAAAGCGTCGCGACAATTGGCAGGGAACAGTTTCTGCATTACGATAACGCACCGAGCCATACGAGGGGCGGTCACAAAATCATTACAATCAACATGAAAGGACGATCGCTTTTGAAAATGTGTGATGCGACATCCTCAAGTGCTGGAGGATACAGAGCGGCGTTTGGTGCAGTATCGCTATCCCCCTTACGAATTTGAAGGGGAATAACGCCAAACAAATTCATGATTGGTTTGGTTGGTATTAACGTCCTTTTCAACTGCCATGGTCATTTCAGGACGGCGTTATAGGGGCCGCAAATTTTGCCTCGCAAGGGTTCTTTAACGTGCAGCCGGCAAACGACTACACGGGACCAACGGCTTTACTTCCCTTCCGAAGGAAGTGCGTGATCTCAGGATTTTCCCCCTGAAAAATCCTCGTCGTCCTCGGCCGGGGTCGAACCCGCGTCCTCGGGCATCAGAGGCGATCACGCAACCCCTGAGCCACCGAGGCCGATAAACAAATTCATGAGGAGTTAGTAGCCGTATATGGTGACAATGCCCCATTGTATGAGACAGTCGCCATGTAGTGTCGACGTTTCCAGCGTGGAAGATGAGCCTCGGAGAGGACGCCCCTCCGTCTGTGACGAGCCACAAATTGCGAATGATAGGGCAGCCAATCACGAGAGCGTACTACCGGGACCTCCTGCGGAAGTTTTGGTATGTCATTAAGTCAAAGCGACGAGGAAAGGTGTCCAAAGGGGCCAGACTTCTGTACGACAACGCGCCAGCACATTTCGCACATGAGACTTTTTCCTCTTCCTTTGCCTGAAGAATCCGCTTCGTGGTCGGCATTTCCAAGACGACGACGAGGACTTCCATAAGTTCCTCAACAATCAAAAGGAGGACTTCTATAAAAGTGGCATTCAGCAAGTCGTTCATCGTTGGAAAATGTGCGTGGCCCTGAGAGGTGCATATGTGGAGATAGACTGACGCTACCACCGTGCAGCGTCACCCCATTTCTGTCTTCCGGCTGATTGCAATTACTTTATGATCGCCCCTCGTATTAAATTCTTTCCAACAATCGCAGTACCAATGGAACAACTTAAAACGTTCCTGCTGGGTGTATGTAAGGGTCTTACTTCCATAATTCCGGGAACTTTTTAACTGTTCCTTATAAATAAAGTATGAATAGTGTAAAACTTTCCTGATGAAAACTCATTTGACTGGAATTGATCCATAACTCAGAAATATGAAACACTCTTTCTGGTTCACAATAAACGTATAATATTAATGGATCTCGAAAGGAAAATTATGTTCCCCTAAAAGCAAATCATTCTTAAATTTGAATTTTATATTTCTGATTATATGTTTCATATAATCTCTTTTATCCTCCACAGCAGATAAGAAACACAGGTTTATTGTCATCTTTAAAATTTTTTTTTATAAAACTCTTCCGATTATTCGGTAGTCTGCGTACCACGAGTTAGCAACCTGACCTCTTCTCCGATGGTTTTGCAAAATCGTGTTGGCGGGTGGGAATGCGTTCCTACATCGCAGAGGAAGATAACATGAACGGAATTAAATCACATAAAGTTATAGAGAGCCTCTGATCGATTCATTAAGAGATTCATTATTCTCTGGCTGGAACATTACACGATAAAACTGCCTGTTATCTTGTAGAACGCAGGCAAATGAGATAAGGAAGTGTGCAATATCTATTACAGGTATCGATAAAATGCCCCGGAAACTCTCTCCGTACGTTGGTTTACACACAATGAATTATTGCTTAGAAGTTGAAAATTATGAGTTTTTATTAAAAAAGAAGCGAACAACGATGAGTTATCGTCTTTTAATTAATCTCGTCTCTTCATTCAGAGAGTCCGTCATTCGCTTTAAAAATTACACGAAGTTAAACGAATAATGTGAAATTCAGAAATAGCCTTATAAATCTACTGAAATGTTTGTCCGTGTGTCCATGAGTATTGTGTAATTATAGAAATAATTTACAAATTGATAATTGCGAAGAAAAATAATTTATTTAAGAATTTTTCATTCCACAATCACTCTCAGGTTTTAATTTTCAGTACGTGTTACGATGTTGGCATCCAATTTTATATTGTAATAACTTAGATACGTAAACGTTTTTAAAACTAGAATTTGTTTAGAGATAAACTTTAATTTCTTTATAACAGAATCATCGTTCTGCACTGTTAAGCTTGAAAACAAGGAAGAAAGGGTTCTTCAGGAAGCAGTCATGTCTTCAAAATTAACATATCAAATCTCGGTAAATAAATAATTCAAGCTTGATAATTTTTCTTTTTCCTTTTACTTCTGAGGAAAGAAATCAATCTAAAAGTCAACAAACGACTCACCCCCCCCGCTCAAAAAAAAAAAACAAAAAAAAAAAACTGCCAAATGTTTTGAAGAGGATCGCTGAGCGCCACTTTCCTATGCTTTAACATGGGAAGACGAATTTAAAACGTACTCGCAAGCGTATTCTATGATATCAGAAAATGAAAACATAGCAGCTTTTTTGCTTTTCTGTTTCCAAAGGTATAACTTACATAGCCGAATTTGTAGGTGGTGTATGGACGTTTTTCGTGCACTGTAGGTGGATTGGTCATAAAGTCATTGCAATCATCATGGAAGTCCGGACGAAACGACAGTGGTAGCGTGGCGGTAGGCACGTTCCTGCAAAGACTCCCAATTTCGTAATGTATTTCGTAGATTCGCTGCCAAAGCTTCAAAGATATACAGAGATTCCCAATTTCGTAGATCTCTTGGTGAAAATCTACAGAGAGGAAGAGATACCAGACGAATGGAGAGAAAGTATTCTCATCCCAATCTACAAAGGTAAAGGAGACATTCAAATGTGTGACAACTACAGAGGAGTTAAGCTAATGTCACACACCATGAAGATCTTGGAGAGGATCCTGGACAAACGACTGAGAGCTGAAGTTAATATTGGGAGACAAGTCAATATTCATGCCAGGAAAGTCAACTATTGATGCAATCTTTAGCTTGAGACAAATGATGGAGAAGTTCAGAGAGAAACAACAAGAACTCCACCTGGTCTTCATTGACATGGAAAAGGCATATGATAGAGTGCCAAAACAAGAAGTTTGGCGGAGCCTCAGAGTTAGAAGCGCACCAATGAAATATGTCAGGTTAATTCAAGAAATGTATAGGAAAGCCAAGACGAAAGTGTGAACCTGCCTGGGAGAAACTGGGAGAAACGAGTAGCTTTGAAGTGAGAGTGGGTCTCCACCAGGACTCGGCACTGAGTCCTTCCCTGTTCAACATAGTGATAGATGTCATATCAGAGAAAATCAGGGAAGAAGCGCCTTGGAACATACTCTATGCGGATGATATAGTTTTATGTGCAAGATCTAGAGCAAAGGTTGAAGAAAAGCTAGAGGATTGGAAGAAAGCTCTGGAAGACAGGGGACTGAAAATCAGCAGAAGCAAGACAGAAAATATGGCATGCATCATAGAGGTCCAGAAAAATGAGGAGACAGCAATCAGGAAAACTGACCACTTCAGATACCTTGGTTCGACAGTTGATGAATGGAGTGAGACGGATAGGGAAGTGACTAGCAGAATACAGACAGGTTTGGAAAATTGGAAAGAAGTTTCTAGAATCCTCTGCCATAAGAACATCCCTGTGCGTCTAAAGAGCAAAGTTTACAGGACGGTGGTGAGACCTGCAATGCTGTATGGAATGGAAACAGTCTCTCTACAAAAGTCCAATATACAAAGGATGAAGGTGGCAGAAATGAGAATGTTGAGATGGATGTGCGGAGTGACACGATCAGACAGAATTAGAAATGAGCGCATCCGAGGGACAGTGAAGGTTACAGATATTGAAAATAAAATCCAAGAAAATAGACTGAGATGGTTTGGCCATGTAATGAGAAGAGACGAGGACTACACTGGCAAAAGAGCTATGAACATGAAAGTGGAGGGAAGGAGGAAAAGAGGACGACCCAAGAGAAGATGGCAAGATATTGTGGATGAAGATCTGAAATCAAAGGGTCTCAGAAGGGAATGGACAGAGGACAGAGAGAAATGGAGAAAGCTCATCAAAAACAGCGACCCCACATAGAAGTGGGAAAAGCTGAAGATGAAGAAGAGGAAGAGGCTGCCAAACCATCAAAGACACTGGGCAAATCAAATCAAAGCGCGAGCTGTGATATGTTTTCTGCGTCTGCAGGGAACAACGACAAACGTATCTGACCCAAGTTGAAAAGCATACCTATATCTTAAACGACACCGTGGTCATATGGAGACGACGCTTCCGTCAGTGAGAGCGGCATATTGTTCAGCCCTGGTTCTCGAAGAACGAAAAATCACGGTGGAACAGGTCACGCAGAAGGTCTACAACAGCCACAGGGTAACATCTTGCCGCAGACCTCAGCATTTGTTCACTCCATTTCAGAAAAAGCGCCGCAGAGACGATTTTTTTCGATCGCCAATTTCACAATGAAGGAATGGTGGATGTATCGCTACGATCCCGAATCAAAGACGCAATGCAAACAATGAATGCCCACCATTTGAGGTGGAACTGTTTCTTCAGGGCCAAACAGAGTACTTCGGCAACTGATTCCTTGCTAGAAGCGCGTGGACTGACTGGGACATACGAGAAGAATGGAGAGAAGAACTAACCATTCTTTCGCTAGACGTGCCCGAGGCTTTTTTTTTCCATCGGGCCGCGCTCATCCAGCCAGCATGGTAATTATAAGGACTTTAAACCACCGATCCCCGTATAGCTTAGCAATATTGTCGTCTATGGCGAACAATTCGATACTATCATCGAAAGGAATTGTGTAATTTCGTCGTAGTTCTATTAAAAAAAAACACAACAACAACAAATACCTAATGCATTATGGACACCAAAGAAGGAATTTATTATTCTTTAATGGGAAAAAATAGACATCTGACAGGTTCAAAATCGGTTTATATTGACTTCGTGTACTTAAGTTATATTAGTACGATCAATAAGCGGGAAACGGGCCTTCCTGACGGATATGATGTATTGTCATCACGTGTTACACATAACCATCTTCAAAGTACCCTTCTGCAGCTGCTTTATGCATTTCTGCCAACGCGAGTACAGTTGCTGAAAACATTCCTGGAAGCCTTTGGCGGAGATGGTCTTCAGGGCGACTGTAGCTGCTTCCTGAACCTCCGATGCACTTTTGAAACGGCGCCCTTTGATTTTGTTTTTCAGACGGGAAAACAGGTGGGTTGAGACAACACCACCTCCACTCAGGTGGGTTGAGATCGGTGAGTAGGGAAGATGTGGAAGGGTTGTCGTTCCCATTTTACCCAATGCAATCCGTACCATGAAAGACCGAATGTGCGGAGGCATTATCATGATGCAGTTTTCTAGAGTTCTGGGCGTTTCCGGTGGACTGCATCACGGAGGCGAGTCGGGATCTGTGTGTACTTCACCTTGTTCACTATCGTTCCTTTCGGTAAGAACTCGTAATGCACCATACCCTTCTGACAAACGCGAACAACTACAGTTCTCTGATGCCCATTGTTTGGAATGTACTCATTCCTGAGAGATATTGAGCAATTTTCCCATTTAGAGTAAAAATCGCTAAATAGGAATAGTGAAAATGCCAGTGGAGGACTCTCATGATCATTTCATGAACTAATTGAAGTACTTTATGAGCTGTCATTAATAAAGGTAGTATTTCTAAATAAAATATAAGACATTGAAAATATGATGTAGTGTTTCATTTGAAATATTAATGTGTACATATGTAAAAGTTAATTTTGTTAGGGGGGTTAGGGCTGCAGAATTCAGCAGTAAAACCTGGAAATCATAAACTGAAGTTTATTTTTCTTCATTCGCCACTTGCAGTTTTTCTTCTCACTAAACTGAACAAGCAATTTATATTTAAAATCAACTTTGTATGAATGACTGATTAATTCTGGCGATTGTTTTTTTTTTTCTACAAGTGCGTATAAAAGAGGGGAAAAGTCTGCGTGTATATGGAATCCGTCTGAACCTTCCAAATTCCCCCATCCTTCTTTCTCTCTTACTGTTTTCTTTCTTTTTTCTTTCCCTTACATACGTTCTTTGACTCATTTGGCCCGTTTTTCTTCATACTTTTCTTTCATATAAACGGTTCGTCGGCAGGCATTTGCATTCACCTCGGGATCCGATAAGACGGGCGGTTGACTGGCGGAGTTCAGAGCTGCGTTAAAATTTAACAATGCCGTCAAAGTCAGTAGACGGTGTCGCTTTTGAAACGAATATTGAGACGATTCAAAAACAGTTTCTCCTCCAAAAGTTCACGTGAGAAATGCTTTCATTGTCAATTTAGTCCATCGATTCGACCGTCGCCTTTTGCCATGCGGTTGAAGGAGGAAAGGTAAAAGATAGGCGGGGGGTTTGCGGGGGAGGGGTTCCTGGAAAACATTTTTCGTCGACCGTCATTATTGCTTCGGTGCCTTACTGTATAGAACGATTCCTGCGAAACGACACCGAAAAGGTGTTGAAGCTTCAAATGAAAGAAAAAGGAACTGAAGAGAAGGATGATTTATTTAAAATTCGCAGGAACTCTATGCAATATAAAGTTAGCGCACACAACGCCCTTCCCTATATTATGATTTTTATATCTTCTCTCCTCTCCCCCGCCGTCCCTTTTTATTTTATTTCAAACATTTTCTTTTCTCTTCTGAATTGTGGAGGAGAAAGGGCCTTTCATCTTGGTTAGGAAAACTCGGTGGTGAGAGGTTCTTCGAGCTGTGTGTCGCCTTCATCGCCTCGCAGATCCCTTGCAGATAATGTGTGATGAGAGAACCAACATCGCTATTAGCGTAATTGGCAAGGGCGAGTTTATAGGGCCCCGATTGCCGCCTTTTTCTCCACCTATGCCACGAGGGGTTTTCACCCTTTAATGTATTCGACGCTGGACTTGACCTTTTTTCCCCTCTTCCTCCTCTTCATCTTCTCCTCTTTCTTTCTCAATAAAAAAAATAAAGAAAGAAAGAAAGTCCTTTTGTTGCGATATTATTTTTTTTCATCAGTCCCGTCTGTTTTTCGAATTAGAACCGAAGGGGTTAGCATGTAATTACAGGCTAATACATTCATCACTGTCTTGCTCGCTGTCAAAGCACATTTTTAGATGGCAAAAAGTTGAAGAAAAAATTAATAATGCGAAAAAAATAATAATACTTTAAAAAAAATAAAAAATTTAATGAAACTAAAATATCTCGCCTTCAATCATCTTCTAACAGATAGCCTACCCCTCTTCCCTCTCTCCCTTCTTGCCTCTTTTCTTTTTTTTTGTAGAAAATACATATTAATTGTTGAAGGTTTGGATGAAAAGACGATAGCGAAATTTCCTTTATCGGTATTATTATAATTATTGTTTTTTGCGTGACAATAATAATAACAAATCTTAATTCTCGTCTACGTTAACATGTCCCCCAGAGGCTTAGCCTTTATTAAATTTAGATTCCGCACGTGTGGAGCGCTGACAATTTCATCATTTTTCTCCTTCAATTCACGCAGAATGATGTTAAAATAATAACCATTCGACTGCCCTCATTTAAGCTTAACAAAGGCAGAGCACAGACTCATAACCGAACGTTTCTGAATGCAACTAATTATAGTTATCGCTCGTCGCCTACATGGAATCCTCCTTGAAACGACATGAACATTTATTTAAATCGACGTAATTAGGAAAAAAAAAGGAAAAAAAAAAGACTTTAGACTACAACCGTGTGTTTAGCGGGGTTCCCTTTAGTCACATGTTCGTAGCTGTCACCGCTGCTGCATAAAAGAAACTCCTACTTTGCATTCTGAGTGTCGCAAGGCTTTAAAACGCGCTTCTCATTATCATGACCTCTACCCCCTCTCCCTTCTTGTTTTATTTATTTACTCTTTTTTTAAAAAAATATTATTAAACATTTTCTCAGGCGGAACTAATCTCAATAAGATGAATGATTGCGTGATAATGACAGACGTTCATCTCAACCCTTTTTATTTCTTCCTTCATCCTCATCGTAGTATTTATCTTGGCGGAATTTTTCCCTTTCTCTCTCCTTCCCCTTTGGCTCCCTCCCTTTCTAATTCTCTCATTCAGGTACCAATTTAAAGATCGTTTGAGTCAAGTCTCTTGAGGTGTCAATTGTTGTGTATAGGGAAAGAGTGGACGGTGCTTTGCATTCATCATAATGATTGACATTGAGCTCTCCGAGGGCCCCCATTGTAGTAGGCATTATTTTCTCATTTGAGGTTAAAGGGTTAGAAGGTTGGAATTTTACGCCCTTCTTACTCATTCAATGTGAGAAGGAAGGAAGGAAGGAAGGAAAGAAGAAGGGAAGAAATGTAAAGGAAAAAAAAATTGCCCACCTAAACCTCAGCCTTGTAAATAACATTAAATATTCAACACTTGTTTCAATATTAACATTAGCATTTGAAAATTGTTCCACAACGAGGCTTCAACTCGTTTGATGTTTCCCATCGTGTTGTTTATACCCAACATATAAACGACAGGGAGTTGAAAATTTGTATAAGCCAACCGTCGCATCTTCCGCCCCATTATGTAAAGATGACCTATTATGCAAAGCAAAATATTTGGAATGTGAAGACTGATAGCTACTTTCGTTTAAAAAGTTGCAAAATATTGTCCGAGCGCTTTTGTAGAATACAACAATATCTTCATTGCGAAATTTTTTTTTATAAAAATAACTTGTGAATAATTCTGTTTAGTAACTTACTATCCAACCCAATCTTGAGGCTTTATTTTAAGGCCAAGACGAAACCGATTCTTGCGTTAAGTCTTCGGATAAAAAATGGCGAATTTTTTTAAACCATTGAAAATTTATGATGACAGTTTCAATGCGAATCGAATTGGTGAAGAATGTGGAAAATTTAATTTACCAGAGATAAAAACAAAAAAAAAATTCATTCTAAAATTTATCTTTCTCTTCCCTCTCACCTTACGTCAGTGATAAAGAATGCCCTATAGATAATCGTAATATATAAACTTACTGAAGCTTAAAAAAATATACATTTTTTGGAATATTTCATATGTGTATTTTAAATTCGCTTTTAGATTAATGAAAATAAAAATTAAATGTAGTGTTTTAAAAAAGTTTATAAAAATTTTAAAAACAATAATACAGCCAGTAATCCTCACTGTGGATGCAAATTCCATCTATAACTATATGGGAGCTATAGGGCCCGATTGAAAACGATATACAGGATGAGGCATTTATCTTGAGACAACTGAATATCTCGGAAACTAAGCATTGTACGAAAAAATGTCCAAAATCAAAAGTGAATTATTTCGCGGAAGAAATTCATTAGTTAAAAAATTACCCCGCCCCTCTTGTTAGGGGGGGCTGCGGGGAGGGGGTAACTTTGAAATCTTAAATAGGAACCCCTATTTTTAATGGTATATTCGGATTGTACACAATATCGAGAAATGTTTTATTCTTGGTGTTTTTTCAATTGATCCAACCGTTTAGGAGATAGAGGCCCTGAAAGTGTGGAACTTTTAAAGTTTTGAACCCAATTTTATCAGTGAAGACAAAGAGATAGAGAGTGGGTCTGCAGACATTCCTATTCTATTTTTTGATGGTCTTTAAGAATCCGAAGTCAGACATTCAAAAATTCAAAATGAATATTATGATATTATGAAATCCATGGGGATCGAATCTGGGGACTGTGGAGACCACAACCTTGGCGCGCCCTGACGAAGCCATCTGCCTGGGAATGCGCGAGTCATTTAGTCCAGAATGATGTTGGTAAAATGGAGTGGTACCCCATCCTGTTTGAAAACAACAGTATCCTAAATCCCATCATCTCGCAACTGTGGCTCCAGGAATTGCTCCAACATGTCGAGGTACACAGTACCATTGATAGTCCCCTCGGCAAACATGAAGGGTCCATAGAGCTTTGACCCTGTATCCCCTAACCACACATTCACTTTGGGTGTGTTTGGGTGTGCAAATAAATGAAATTCGTTAATGTTTTCACCAAAATGTATAGTGACTTTATAATCACCCTGTATAATAATTTTGGTGTTGAAAGGAGAAGGAAAAATTATTATTTTACTTATTTTTGTGTTGGATTAGCCCAGTGGAGTCGGAGTTATGGGGGTCGGTCTGGGCCACATGTTATGTAATTTTGGAAATGGGCAAAAAATTAAACATTTTTTTTTTTGCTCACTTTCTCTTTACGAGTTTGAGCTCGTGAATATTGTTAGAAAAGAGGACATGTATGCTCATGATGCACAAGAGGATGGAACTTAAAGTGCTTCACTTCCATTACTGGGAGGGCAAACCTGCATGTGCCTTACCATGAATTTTAATTATTAAGTAGCGAGAGTATGAAGTTGTATTATTGGTTTTGGCATGTATGTACAGTACCTTTCCTATCTCCGACACCTTTTGAAATATGTAGATTTTTCTAGACACATTTATTCTACATAATTATGATATTTTTGCTGGAGTTAAAGGGGCCATTTTGTTTGAAGTTACGCTTCTGTTACTTCCCGATACCTCCTTTAGAGCGCGGAGGGATAATTTCTTGTTTTCTCGAAAGGATTCTGGAAAAACAAAAATTAAATACACTTTACAAATATATATCTTTGTTTTTAATTTATATAAATGATAATATATTGTGAAATTTAATGTTATTTTTTGTGAAAATCCGTATATCTTCCAAAATACGGCGTGTAAAATAAGTAAGTGTAGAAAGTCACAAAAAAATAAAAGATAAGGAATTAAAAAAACTGAAGAACTAAGCCATTTTGCCTTCTTCAACTGACTTCGGGTTCTTTCTTCACATTTCTACTGTTTGTTGCTAGAATAATACAATTTTATGAGATAATCGATTTAGATCTCTGTGAATTTAGTAGTGCTGGCAATGTATAATTTTGTTAATTGGTGTTTTCCAAAAAGCAATCTTTTAAACGACTCCAATTAAAAACTGTTCAGTGGAATCAAGTCTGTAGATTGAACAATTAACCTCTTTTCAATCTTTGCATGGTTTTAGGAAATTTCTTTAACGAATCTATCCGCCGTAAATCTCTAGGAGTTCTGCTTTTAATAAATTAGTAATTCTTAATTGTTATGCGTATGGCGCTCACCAAACGTGCTCACCAAACGTGAGTCTTTTCGCTGCTATGACAGTCACGCATTGCAGAAACAAAACAGCCACGGATTTTATGCCTGCGTCATTGGAACAACGAATAATTATTCAATTTTCTAGAATTTCCTAGAAGTAAAATTTGCTCGTAAACTTCTAGCACAGTTTGGTGAGTTCTATCTATTCCGTCTCTGTGCTTGGGTGAGGTAAGTTTTTTTTAAGAAAGGCAGACATAAAAGTATAACGCAAGGCCAGCAACTGCCCTGAATGACGCAAACAAATCAGCTCATACAGAACATTAGGAGAATTTGGTATATGAATTGGTTTCAACTTAATATTAGCATCGCCAAGTTATACGCAAGATGGTTACCTACACAGCTATCCAATGACCAGAAAGCGACCGAGTACTTAATTTCGAATAGTTTGTTACAACGACATATCGGAAGAGTCAACTTTCTCAGGCTGTGGGAAATCGCAGCGCCAAATTGCTGCAACGGTTGGTCGTTCAAAATGTGCTGTTGCCAATGTATTAGCCAGAGGACATGATGAGTATGTGAAACCTAGGACAGGACGACCAAAACTTCTCTCTGAAAGATCTCGTCGTCACTTCTGCGCTCTTGCTACCAGGAAGAAAATGTCAGCAGCGAAAATAAAATCCACCATGAACATCTCCTGTTCCACGAACACCATTACAAGAGTTTTGAGTACTTCACAGAACATACGATAGAGTTTTGTAAAGAAAAGAGAGCACCGCTCCTAACACCTAGACACAAAATAGAACGTCTGTCATTTGCCCGTAAAACCATGTTATGGAGCTATGAATGGCACTCTGTAATTTTTTCTGATGAGAAGAATTTAATCTCGACGGGCCTGATGCCATTCGCTATTACTGGCACGATCTACGGCAAGCCACAGTAGTGAAGATGAGCCGCCAAATGGGAGGTGGTGCAGTCATGTTTTGGTGTGGATTTTCTGCTCTCGGAAAAACGGACTGTGTTGTTATCAATGGACGCATGACGTCAGTGGAATATTAGAATATGATAGACCAGCAACTTCAGGCCTATAGTGAAATTCTAGGAGGGCCCGAGTTTTGTTTTCTACAAGATAACTGTGGTTTCAAACGCAAAATATTAAGCTTCTTCCATGGCCCGCAAGATCACCGGACTTGAACCCCACTGAAAATCTTTGGGGTTTACTGGCAAGAGATGTTGATAAAGATGGGCGGCAGTTTCAAACGACTGATGAACCGAAATCAGCAATTTTCGCTGCGTGGGAATCAGTTCCATGTGAAACTTTACTGAGATTGGTTGAGTCCATGCCAGAACGTATTTTTGATGTAATCCATAACTCTGGAAAAATCACAAAATACTAAAACAGCATGATCGCAGTGATGTTTGTTCATGGTCTTATAAATAATAATAATTATTAACTGGAGATGCTCTCCAAGCATAGGTAATGATTTTTCGATTGAAAAATGGAAAGAAAAATTCTGCGACCTGGATTCGGACCAGGAACTACGACTATCATGGTCTTATACTTTTGCACATGTGTTTTTGTGTTTTTTTGCATAACTTATTTCATAATTATTTTTACTTCATCTAAAGTAGTTTTGTTTGACATTTGGGTTCATTACGGATATAAAAATTGTCAGAAAAATGATGCGTCTGTTTTTTCTTTAGCATAAAAAAACGCCTGGTCTTATACTTTTGAATAGCACCGTAAAATATTATTAAGCGAAAAAACTGTCTGTGCCAACGATTACATTTATTAAACAATGTAGCTGAAAATAAATTTAAACAATAAAACTCATGAACAATATTCCTTTTGAGAATACAAATACCACGGTTTATAGATATTCATGGTCATCGAGCTCCATTTTTAAAATGAAGCTAAAGTTTCTAACTCCCTGTAGGGCGGGAACTATATTGAAAAGTGGCGCTGTATGTACAATCGGCCCAACTGCGCCTGCAGTGCCGCCCTATCGGCAGATAGAAACTTTATTTTCATTTTCAGCTTCAATGAACAACTCTATCACAGATTATGGTCGGCCTTAGTGCGATCTAAGCGGCACCTGGCGCGATCTGTTTTCCTTAGCTTCTCGAAACAATGGAAAATGGCCGAAGCTCGATGACTATGTATATCTATAGACCGTACAAATACTTAAACAGGAAATTACATTTCATCAAATGGAAAGTTATATTATCAGTTCTGAAACTGAAAGCTGCATCTGTAAGTGCATGTAATAGAGGTGGGTGCTTTGACCTCGTATCTTCTAAAATTAGAATCGTTTGTCGGAAAAGGTTAACTTTCGGCAGTTTTCACACGGTTAGTGTCTTAAAAGGGAATTCGGTCCGAAATCGGCAGCATGTCGAACATTGCTTATTTTTATGTAAAAATCGAATTGCTTAATTTATGTAAAAATCGATTTGCTTTATTTTTTATGGAAAAATCGCCAATGGTCTCGATTCTAGCCATTAAATTCCGGACTGCCGACAGATGGAATTGGAGTTTCGACTTGATTCTGGCTTCAAGATCTTGACCGTTTCGGTTTCCCATCCGTTTTCATACATCTTTGTCTTGAGCTGATACCAAAATCGCTCGATAGGCGCAACTGCGGGACATTCAGGACGTTGTTCTCCTTCTGGTAGATTATCCCCATTGATCCATTGTATCCGTAATATGTGAACGACGTCGCCAGACCAGGCCAAAAGTCATAAGCTTCGTTTGGATAATATTTCTTAATTAATGGAAGCAGTTTCAGTGTTCGATATACACCTCAGAATTGACGGACATCTTTGAAGGTGCGATATAGGGGCGTGAATTTCCATGGGGACAAATTGCCAGCCAAATCAAAACCACCTTCTGGAACTTTGAATGCCGCTTGAACATGACGTCTGCATCAACTTCCTCTTACACATAATGGGTTGTTGTTTCCGTCCAATGTAAATTAAGAGTCGTCATCAAGGATAACATCAAGGTTGTTGCTTAGCTTCAGTTAGTCTTCTCGAAGTTTTCGCAGAGCCTATTTCTGCTTCTCAAGTTGCTTTTCCGTGTATTTAGGAGTCGATGTTCGCGATTTCAGTTTGATATGATGCTCTTTCAATTTTTCCTTCCGTATTTCTCGTCTATCTTTAATTTTCGGTTCAGTTTCCAACAACCCTGACGACTTTTGACACAAACCTCTCTCGTTTCTCTTGGGGCATTTTATTTACGATCCTGCTGGAACCTGGCCTTCTTAAGAGCTGTTCACCTTTGTTCACTCTTCTAATAATGTCATAGATGGTTTGACGACATTCCCATCTTCAGAAAATGACTGACCGATGGTTTTTCAAATTGCTTATTTTTTTATGTAAAAATCGTCAATGAGGAACTACCGATCATCCTTCTTTCAAACCTTCAATTTTGGAAATCGCAAAAGAATGGAAATTTTGGCACGTGCATCTTGTAAATTATTCTTTCTGCGTAAATTATTCTTTCTAACGATACGTGGTACGTGCTTTAAGACATTTTTTTTTTTATTGTTGTACGGATTTTTAAGTCCGCATGCCCTTACTTAACGTTAAAAACCATTACTAGATGTTATTTAAAGTTACTGGCCTAGAATATTGTTCGACTTACTTAACAGTATTTGAATTACTATGACTTCGTTTTACTTTAATGATCAACTACACTTAAATTGTGTAATGTTTGTTAGAGAATTAAATCTAAGCAGAACTAGTTCCTCTCCTTTTTTTTTTTTAATTATTTAATTCAATTTTTTAATGCAAATATTTGCTCTGCATGTCAGTGACGTAAGCCTCTTCTTCTGATTATGAATTTTTAATCCTCTTTCTACAAGGAAAAAAAGCGACTATTACATTTTTATGAACAAAAAAAAATTGACGTAATTTGCATATACGCCTGAGACTTTTTAGCAATATTATAGCCCATCCCTATAGTAATTTAAGTTAAACAATGATAGATTTCAGTAAAGAATTAAAGAAAATTTTCAAATTAGCTATTTCGTAACAGAACGTTCTGCTTCTTTAATGCTTGAAGCCGTGTGGACACCTTTAAAGTGATGATATCAGAATGACATTTACTGTTGAATGCTTGTATCATCTCTCACAAAGATAATGTAGCATTTCAATGATATAGTTGTTGAGTGGGCTTCCCTGTAGGGAGTTGGAGGGAGGAAATCTCGATTTGACCCCTTTATTTCCGTAGGTGACAGTGGATGTAAGTGTGTCTTTCCCTCAAGACTTGAAGGTGCCGTGGCGTTACAACAAGTGAGGCTGCGACGGGTTTTTCTGCAGATTACTTATCACTCGACGAGAGCACTGTAATTTACCAGTAACTATAAGATTTATTGGATAAAAGATGCGATGTTTCGCGTGACTATCTCGGTCTGTGATCTTTACGGTTGAAGGAGACGGGAGAAAGAGACTCGCTTCTGCCTCGAAGCCCCCTTCCCCTTCACGTCCCCTCACTTTCTCGCCGTCGGTCCTACTCAAGTGCATCGAACCAATCACTGATACCAGGGCTCGATCTCCTTCTCCTTCTAGCTTCCTTTTTCTTGTATTTTTATTGAAAGTTTTTAATTAAGTGATTATTCTCCTCCCTTGCTGGAGCCTGCAACACGGGAGCGGTGCGTCCTTTGCGGGAATTGTCATCAATTTCTGTATAAATTTTTAAAGAAATTTTCAAGATAGAATAATTAATAATAAATAAAAAGAAGGGAAGTTTTTTTAATCTCATTAAGGTCTTTACATTCTTAAATAAATGGGTTTTTAAAAATGGGATTTTTTAAAAAATAAAAATAAGATAACGAGGGAAATAGGAACGAAGCTGCAAAAAGAATATCAAATTGCTTTTATTTTAAATGAATTATGTACGCTTCTTGTGTTTTAAAAAGCGCCGAATATATAATTAAAAAAATTAATGGTTTTAATATGCATACTCAAAAATGAAGAACTCTTATTAATTTGCATAATGATTCTTATGTTATTAAAGACTTTTTAAAATGTAATATTTTTATTTTGAATACATAAACCAGAATATTTTCCAGAACCAATTTGTTTATAAAATGAATTTTTAAATCGTCTAAAATCATTCCTAAATTAACGACTTTTATCAAAATGCACAAAATGCACTTTTATCATTTGCAGAAAATTAAAAATTAAAATAAAAAGGAGCTACAAATCCTGTACATTTTTGACTATATCAATCATATTGAATATAGATGACAATTTTTTTTAATAATGTTGAATTGACTGCCAAAGATCATTAAGACGGATACAGTAGAACCTCGATAAATCGAATCTCAAGGGAAGAGCAAAATGCTTCAATTTATAGAGGTCTTCTATTTATCGAGGTTAAGGAAAATGAAGGAATAAAGTAGAGAATAGCTATGGCCTAAAATGAAGTTTTATTTATTTAATAAATTGTTAACTACAAGTTTACTATAGATGTTTAAAGGGTCGCGGTATGATCATAGACTGACAAGTAGTACACCCTGAACACCTAACAGAGGCACAATGAACATATACAGCAATAAAAATAATTCAAATACGCTGAATGAACAAGTAAGCTAAATACAAAGTTAGCATGGGTTAGTAAGCGTTAGTAATACATTGGTCGCCGCTTAATGTAGCCACCTTTAATATGGGTATTTCCCGCAAAATGCCATAACTTTTGTCTTTTCTATTGAGATTTCCATGTTGTATATGGCAGCCACTTTCTGCAAATTGTATACTGACCTTTGGATGTCGTCTTCTGAAAGTGCCAACAATACCAAATCATCTGCAAAGAGAATTGAGTCCAATTTAAGGTGCCTATTGATTTGTATATATCCATGGCGAGTTTGCTTCCACTCTTTAATTATTCGGTTCATGTAAATAATAAAGAGAATGGGTGATAATCCACATCCTTGTCTTACTCCAGTATTGATGGGTGTCCAAGGTGATAGCTTACCATCGTGTTTGATTGCTATTTTATTTTGACTATATATGTTGTGAATATTATGAATAAACTGTTGTGGGACATTATTGTCTACCAAGATTTGTAATAGCTTTGATCTGTCTGCTTTGTCGAAGGCCTTCTTGAAATCAACAAAAGCCATATGTGTTGCAATATTAAATTCTTTGTGCTTTTCCAATAATAGTTTTATTGTAAAATATCCATCTGTACATGACCTTCCTTTACGAAATCCCATTTGTTTTTCTCCAATAAGACTATCGTAAAATTTTAATAATTTATTTTTTATTATATTGGCATAAATTTTGTAACCTGAATTCAATAGGCTAATCCCTCGATTGTTCTTGAAGATTGTTCCTGAATCACAGTCCTGACGATTGTTCTTCTTAAAGATCGGTATTATAATTGTATTTCCCCAACTTTCTGGTGGTGCCTGGCCAATCCAAATCTTATTTAAAAAAATTGATGTCTCATTTGGTTTAAATAATAGAAACTATGGGTTGCAGGATTTGCAATCATCCGAAGCATTTACTCAGATTGCCCGTATGTTGTGTTTTTTGCAAGATTGGTTGGTCTAAGCTTATAGTCCTGATATTTTCCTACGCAATATAAGTTCCATATCCCTAAAAAGTGTCGATTTGGAATGTCATGCTAATAAGTAATAGAACGACTTCCCAATAATAGAAAGATAATCTAGCATTGTAATCTGCCTAACTATTCAAGTCATACATGGCACGCCATATTCTTAATTTTTAATTATTTTATGTTTTGAAAAATGACTTGGTGTAATCGATCTTTAAATTATTCCTACAGGATTAATAACTCAGAATTGAAATCTTTGAACTATTCCGCCCGTTTCCTTGCACAATTTAATTCAAATTATAAATTAACCAAAACCCTTTATATTGCATTAATTGGTAGAGCTTTAAGGATTAATTGAAAAGAAGATAATCGAACAGTGCCAGAAAAAAAAATAAGAGACGAGAACAAGAAGCAAAATGAAAGAAATCGCGATCAAAAGGCGTTTTTACCAACCTAATATTAACTTGGAATTCGATCAGCTTTAAAAAAAATCCCGCTGCCATTACGAACTAGAAGCCCCCATTTCGCGTCTTTTGTTCGCCTATCTCTTACATCTGTAATTTTCGTGCCAAATTTGGTGACGAATGTGTGTTTAGCTCTGTAATTTATAGGAAATCCCCATAATGATTAAGTGTGTGTTCAGTTCAATAAGTGCATCTTTTTTTAAAGTTTATAAACTTCACATGGCGGAGAACTCGTTTACACAACAAACATAAACAGGTTGAAGGATGAGCGAGCCATTGATCATGTGGGTCGATGCGAAACCTATCCCAATCAATTTGAAAGAAAGCGGTGGGAAAAATATATGGGATTTGGAACGAGGCTTATGAAATGAAGAACGGCATTACACAGGAAGTGTAGGGACATGGAGGCTGTAATGGAAGGGCCAATTACCCCATCTGTCGAAAGCATTATTATTTCTTCATCCGTCGAAAAAAGTAAGGGAGGGGGAGTTCACTTGGTTGGTTGGCTGAGACGTGGGCGTCTGACCGACGCTGTGGGTAATGATACGCTTGGATCGAGTAATTCTTCTAAGTAGTGTGCGGCCCGTATGAGTCCCGCAGGCTCATTTGCTCGCCTTGGAATGTAAAGCAAAGATTTATGAATAAGAAACTGTTTCCTGATTGACGGCAGAGCGTCCCTTCGATGCCCATATTGTAGCCAGGGGAGCAGGGGGATTTCCTTCCCCCACTTCCATTCCCTATTCGTTCCACTCTTGATTGTTTACCCCTCGCACACCTTTTCCCGCCATTCTTTTGCGAATGTTTCCTTTGTGTGCTCTCTTCAGTTTTGTACTGATAAGCCATCACTTTGACCTCTGAACTTTTCACTAATCAATTCGCTAATCAAAATCAATTTTAGGATTAAGTTACTGATGTTGTCCTTTATCCTAACGATAAACTGGATTATACAGGAGCGTTATCCACCCTTCTCTCCCTTTAATTTGAAAGTTCATTAAATAAAATGCCCAACGGAGGTTCCATGGAAAAAGGCCTCCAGTCAAATCCTTTAGAGTGAAGAGGAATGAGTCGTTTTAGGTGAAGTTGCTTTACAAATTTTTAATAAGGGTGTAACGAGTGCAAACCTACTCATTAACTGTAAGCTTTAAAACATTTTTCTGTGGAAAAATGCTCAGTTGAAAGTTCCCTTCATTATTCTGGTAAGTTAAAGGTTTAGCAACATAAAGCTTACATGATAGCTGACTTCGTTTATGAAAAGCATTTACTTTCTCTCCTATCTAGCTGTAATAAACAGAATGTACAATTTTACCTGAAATTGAAGCTGTAAAACATGCGATAAATGCGGTTAATTAAACAATTGATTACGCGGACGGAATCCACGTGGATTACCTTGCCCCTTTTAATAAACTTGAATATTTTGTCGTAAACAAGCGTAGCTTATGAAAATCAGATCACCTTTTCAATATTCATTAAATGATTAAATAGAATAACCTATTTGATTGACCAGTGCAGAGCATTTGTATTAGCTGCGATCCATAATTTCTACATAGGTTTCACTAAATACAGCCAAAAAATCACAAACATGGGCTAAGCACAACCATAGAGAACTGGCGACGTGCGTGTGATCTTATGAGCTCCGTTTCTGCCTATTCAAAAATGATAACCTATACAAAACTCTACTTCGTAGATCGAGTGAAGCCATGGATGGGGTCCATGATATATTGGGAGGGTTTTTACCTATAATCTTTAGTTGAGATGTATATTTGAAACAGCACGGCTATATTCGTATATTCTGGATGACACAAGTATTGATTTTTTTCAGCCTCACAATAATGACATATTTCAGGATATCCTAATCTTCCAGGATGACATTTAACGAGTGCGCATGATAAAACTGTCCCTGATTGGCACGAAAAATATTCAAAGAACCTCTCGCATCTTGAATCTATCAGAACAATCACCAGATATGTATTTTATTGAAAATATATGAGACCGTCATCATGAGATATATGTTTGTTTGGATACTTTTCCTCTCACTTCTCAACCATGACCTTTCTGTTAAGGGTGACCCTAAGTAGCAGTGCTACAACCAGCATAGCTCACAGAATCCCTGAAGCACCCAAACCCCTGACCCACGGTAAGGGGGCATCCACTCGGGACGATCCGTGGTAACGAAACGCGAGCTGGGTAACAAAGCCAAGCTCTCCGTCTTCAAATCTATCTTTGTCCTCATTCTCACTTATGGTCATGAGGCTTGGGTAATGACCGAAAGAGTGCGATCGCGGGTACAGGCGGCCGAAATGAGATTTCTGAGAGGTGTGGCAGGTGTTACCCTACTAGATAGAGTGCACAGCAGCACAATAAGGGAGTCTTTAGGTGTTGAGCCGTTACTTCTCCGCATTGAGAGATCTCAGTTACGCTAGTATGGCCACATGATACGGATGCCGCAAACTGGTCTTCCTAGGCAGTTGTTATTTTCCAAGCCAGTGGGTAAGAGACCAAGGGCTCGGCCTAGAACCAGGTGGCTAGACTACATGGAGAATCTGGTTCGAGTCGCTTGGGTATTATCAGGGAGGACATGCGCCTGATGGCGGAAGATCGCAATCGCTGGAGATCCTCCATAGGGCTGCTGCCCCCGCGACCCTTACGGATAAGCGGGTTTGAAAAGTAAGTAAGTAATTATCTATGAGACCACGTGGAACAAAGGATAAAACATTGACACAAATATCCAGTCAGGTGATGAGCGAATGGCTTTACGTGGGGCAGTCAAAAAGTTCCCGTAATTCCTCAACAGACGGCGAACGACGATAAGATAGTGATCCCACTTTTGTGGAATGGAGAGCAGCATCTCTGCTTGCAGGCGCAATAAAGCTTGACAGGTTCCAGTGTGTCGTTTCGTTACTGTTCCGTTTGAACTAGACGTGAGCGTTAGTAGTTCGTCGCAATGTGACATCGACGGTTTGGTGCACCATGAATTCGTACTGCCTGGACAGACTGTTATAGGGCATTTCCACGTGCAAGCTTTGCGGATAGAAAATTACTGTCCCTGCATGACGATAACGCACTGAGCCACACATCACTTGTGCAGCAATTCCTCGCTAACAAAACATTCCTATCATCCCTCAGCCATCGTTCTCTCCGGATCTCGCTCTTAGTGACTTTTGGCTGTTTCCAATTCTGAAAATGGGCTTGAAGGGGACACGTTTCGCAACCAAGTCGAATGCGACGGCCGAGCTCCGGAAGATTCCACAAGAAGCCTTCCATTGATGCTTCCACAAGAAGCCTTCCAAAAATGCGATGGTGTTATCGTTCATTTTTGTTTCATTTTAAGAAACCGATATTGAATAAGAAACATCTGTTTACTGTTTTATTGGATCCCCTTCGGCCAAATTACATCATATAATGTAGGTTGTCATTAGAGTTAATGAAGTGTTGAATTACTCGATGGAAGCCTAGGCGTTCACCAAATCTTAATTCTCTTAATTCTTGGAGTTTTGTTTGCAAATCTACAGCATCAAAAATAAGTTTTGAGACACTCTTTACATTATTTCTATCCGTAGTAATATCCATAAACATTTGCTTCATGAGGATCCTGAATTTGCAGTGTATTGATCAACTTCGGATCGATGTTTTTAGTGTAGGAAATACGTGAATTGCGCAAGTTATTGATTGGGCTATCGCAGAGGCTATCGCTATCCCAATTGGTAGAGGCATCGGCCATGATAGTCGAGGTTCCTGGTTCGAATCCGGGTCGCAGAATTTTTCCTTCCATTTTTCAATTGAAAAATCATTACCTATGCTTGGAGACGCTTCTCCAGTTAATTATTATTATTATTTAATAATTATTATTATGAGTTCATCAACTTTCTGATGGTTTGGAGTGGAGAAATTCTCGATCTGCGGGCCAGTTTCCCGTCTCCCATTGGGCTTTCAAGTTATTGATATCTGTAAAGATTTTCATTGGCAATCACTTGGCGCAAGCTTTGATGTAAAGACGTTGACCGCTTAACATATGGCAATATGGAAAATCATTTATGTGTAGCTTTAAGGCACTAGAAATGATGGAGATACTTTTCTAGAAACGCTTAGTTACAGCGGTCGATAGAAGAGCGTCATTGGATATCTGCTGAGCTAGAAGAAAATCTATAATGCTTTCAGTTACCTTATGACAGACATGTTTTGGGACTTGAAAGATGCGCGACAAATACCGCTTCTTCCCTGTTTGGTCCATTCTCCAGATTTATCGTCGATCGCACGTGTTTTCTCCTATGGTTTTTCCCACTAGTCGCCCAGCAGAAGGCACACTAGGCACGGTACTTGACTTTTTTACAAGTATATTTAATTTTACAATTCTATAGATCACTCTTGTATATATATTCTTGTAACATAAATATATTTATTAAAGATTTGTGCTTTATTAAAAATTCTTGTCCTGCGTATTTGTCAAATTTAATTGTGCTGAGATTTAATTTTTAATTCTCTTTTTTAAAATCTTCATACGGAGTATGCGAAGAACTAAGTGGAATTATAAAGGTAAATTTTTAATACAAACTGTAAGAAACGCCATCAAGTTATTTATGAAAATGAAAGTGAATACGATAAACGTTTTGGGCGCTTCTAAATTATGATAGCTTAGATGTAGCTCGTTAACGGTTTCCCTTTCCATTTTTGGCGCACCACTTCGTGAAAGACTTTTCTTTAAGATTTTGTGGTTGTTGTCCCTATTTGTGGCTTTTACGTATTAAAGATGTTCCAAAATTACCCTCGCAAAGTTACAGAATGGTGTATAGGGTAAAAGCTGAAATTGCCAGGCTCCTCCTTCTTACTCTTGATTAAGAGAAGAATAACATACGGTTTTGGGCGGTTCCTCAGGACACAGTTTGCTTACTGAACGACGGATTCTCCTTTTTAAAGAGGTGTTAAATGATTCATTACCTTTATATTAATTTAAAAGGTCTGTTACTGGCATTTTAATATTAAAACTTTTAAAATACTACTATAGCGTCCAAAAAAACGTCAAGATGATATATAAAAACATTATGAGCACTTTGTGAGACGTAAATGACACGTGATAAGGTGCAAATGGTATTTAACGGCTGTCGGGTTGGCAAAGCGTCATTTTGTCGAGTATGTGTGCATGTAATGGGAAAGGCTCCTGATAAAGGCCTGATTGTGATGGCCCGGTGGCTAGAGACGAGTATCTCCGAAACGGCGCGGCTCGTCGGGTGTTCGTGAGCTGCCGCTATTAGTACCTATGAAAAATGGAAAAAAGACGGTGAAACATTTTATTAATACCTATGATATTGTAATGTTTGAAGAGTGTAGTTTGTATCAAATATTGCACCCAATGCTTTGCAGCCACCTTTGCGTAACCTTGCATGTAAAAAATTAGTAGAGTAGTAACCACATTTACGTCCAATGGAACGTTTATAACTTGTCTTACGATACTATATAATCCAGGGGTGTGCATAATATCTAATCTCTGGTGTGTATAAACGGGGGTTTAGGGTCCGCAAGTTTCTCGTTTATACAATCGAAAGTAGCAAGTCTAAAGGATACGGGGGGATAGGTAAATACATATAACAGAAAGAGCTAAAATATATAGATGGAGTGAGGAGGCTGAAGGTTTTGGGCGATTTAATGAGAGGTCATTTTGATGTTCTAACAACACCACAGGAAGAACGTTTTTGTCAGACCCCAATAATCCTTCTGAGAAATCTTCGTCCGCCTAAAATGTGCAAGGACACTCGCCTTCAATACAATCATTGCAAAGGAACATTATTGAGGCAACTATTATTACTGGCATTGGTCAAGAAGACAGTACTTATTCCACAGATTCTGCTCATACAATCGGACTACCACTTCACTTTCAAGCGAGTCCAATTCCCCTTACCGGACTCCCCGTAAAATTATCCTTTGCCATGACAATAAAAAAAGGCACAGGTATAGACTCTTGATATGGTTGGCAAAGATCTACGGCAAGACTTTTTCCCATGGCCAATTATATGTTGCCTGCTCAAGAATTAGCCGAATTTTAAAACCTGAAGGCATAACATCAAATGTAATGTACAAAGAAATTCTTTGAAGCTTTGGACTGTTCATAAAATCAAATTAATGAGTTTGAATATCAAATTCGAGAAAAAGCCTATTTTGCTCAGGATGACCCCTTGAGTAAAATTGGCAACTTTTTTCAACCCAATTCTATGATATAAAACAGAGTAGTTATTTTAGCCCTATTTTTGGCTATTTTGATAATTATCTCGGGGTTTAAGCATGATTAAAATTTACCAATGTATGTTACCTGAACAGGAGTTAAAACAAGATTTTCACGCAGGAAATTCTAAAGCTCAAAGTTATTCTATGCTATTCCAAATCATTCTAAATTATCCCGGGCAATGCCGGGTACCTCTGCTACTTACGCAAATTTTAAATTGTGCTACAGCTTTTTTTTTTGAAATTCTTCCGATAAAATTGAATTCCATGTTTTCATATCTTCAATGTTTTATTGTCAACCAGAAACCATAACAAATCTCATATATCGCAAGTGGATCCAAATGGGTTGCCTGTGAAATGTTTCTTAAAATGTTCACCCGTTTGAATGTTAAGTTTTGTGTATAAGGATTCTCATCTTATTTGTCCTCTGATAAGATGCTCTCTCTATTCATACTTTACCCTCATTTGCATTTGTTTTGGCACGTTTACATACGCTTTTATTTTCTAAATTGTTGTAGGTATATCTAGTACGCTGACACGATATCTTGTCCATTACGTATTCTATTGCAGTTGAGAAAGCGGACTGAAATTTCACTAATTGACGATAAATCGTCGTATACACGTTATTTCCGCAACAATGCTATCAAACAGAGAATGTATAACGAGGTAAATAGAGCTAGAAACCAGAAATCTACAAATAAAATATTTAATGACCCAGATGTACATTTCGGGGACTAAAGGCATCTTCATCAGTGTTTTCTTTAATGCACCTAGGTCCTTAAATATTGTGGATTTCTGGTTTCCAGCTTTATTTACCTCGTTACACCAGTTTCCAGATTTTTTGACTTAAATGTCAGAGAATGCATTTTGCAACAACGTCGTTTAAGATTTGCTTATGCAAAGGTTGGTGATGCTTACCATTGTTGTCATGGCTTTTAACAATAATTATTCAGTAACTTGGAACGTATCGGTATTAACTGGAACAAAGTTACGGATTTCTGTTCCTTATATGACATTTTTCACCGAGTGTTCCCTCGAATATTAACATCATTCGGCATTAAAAAATTTAAACCGTGATAATGAAATTTTTGTCGAAAGATGGTGGGACATGCTTTGTCACGTTAACTTCGTGCAGTTACCTCATGAAGAATCTATATATTAAATGTGACTGCTAATTAAGAGTTGAGATATAACCAGATTGATTCACCTATAATCTTATATTATTGGAATCAGGAAACTTTGTCATTTTAGGTATTGTCGTTGGAATGGGAACGTTGAATGGGATTTGCTTAGAGTTTCTTCTCTCAAACACATAAATAGGAAAACTCATTAAGCACAATATTCAACACATTCATCAATTAATGGTTGAATAAAGCTTTGTGAAAGATTTTGGTACGGAGCCAATTTGATCGAAACCTGAATACATTTCAGAGGGTACTCCTTCCCCTCAACAGATTTTGTTCTCTCATACAAGGTTTTGTCTGTATATTTGTAGCATGCAGAAAAAAATATTTTTGTAGTTTAGTAAATATACAGTAAATAGATGGATTTCATACTCGTTAGATTTAAAAATCCAATAATTATTATCCTCATAAATCTCCAATTAAATAGAGAATATAATGAGCGTTAAACATAAAAATTTTAAAGGAACTTTTATTTTTAAACACTTCGTAAAAAAACGCTATCAGTGCCATTAGAAACGAAGGAGATGCAACATAATTTTTTATCTTTTTATATACATAAATTTACTTAAAGGTCAGTGTTAATTAAATGTTAAAATTTATTCGTGAAATTTTCTTCCGATACATTTTAATATTTTCTTAGATTAAATGTAGACGCAGGGCATTATTTTTCAGCGCCATAAAAACTCTCCATCAAACTAGCAGATAGGAAAGCCTATTTATTTATCTCTTTGAAGACATCTCTGAAGACGAGGAGACGAGAGACTCATTAAATTCAGAACGTGTTTAATAACGGTTGTTCTTCGTAAAGATAAAACTCTTTTACGACTTTTATTGTTATTCTTCAACGGACATAAAACTTCTGCTTTCTTTTTCGGCGAATACGACGTAATAATCATATTGTTTCCTTTCCCTTGGTTTCTTTCTTTCTTATTTATTTCGGCAAAAACCTCGAGCTTTCATTAGAGAGACTTTTAAAACATATACGTACGTTAAACCTCCAGTTAGTTATACATATATTTCAGCAGTTTTGTTTCCGATGAATGAAAAGGCTGACAGGTTTCCTTTCGTCTCTCAAGAAGCAACTGGGCAATTAGAAGTACGAAAGACACCTGTCATTTTTATTTATTTATTATTCGAAAACCTTGAGCAGTGAGTAGCTTATTTTGAGAGACAGCACACGCGACATGTTTCCACGTCCACCTCCACCATCGGTCTCAGTGTCTTTGATGTTTTCACCCACACCGTCCCTGCTCTATCTATTCTTCAACCGTGGATTCGCAATAATTGCCCTCCCCTTGTTGTCTGTCCCGATTATAGCAGTTGAGCGACACAGAAGGAAACACCTTCTTGCGTTCCCATTGTTCCTAGCGCGGGTGGGAAGATGCGCCTTGGTCATTCCGACGAAGCCCAGGGTGGGTGGGGGTTTCTGCCTTCTCCCCGTGACGGGTCTTCACGAAGAAACGAAGGTGGGCCTTCATAAGAAGGAGATGAGGGAGAGTAAAAAAAAAATCCAAGTAGAAAGGAGAGGGAGAGGATGAATCCTTGTTTCTTTCTTTTTTACGATAAATTTGAAAGCCCGGAAACGGATCCACCCATTGCAGGTACCGAACGCAGCATCAAGGGCGTGACGTTCCGAAAAGAATGAAACGAGGGGAAAACAGCGCCAACATATGATGTCATAGTGTGTAACTCCCTCTGAGAAAGAGGGAAGAGGAAAGCATTAGTGGAGGGAAAATTTTTAACATAAAATGATAATAAATATTCAAGGTGATGTTGTTTACAAAATAGAAAGGTTGATCTCTCTTGGCTGATTTAGGAAATGGTATTTTAATACAAAATATGCAAAGTCATTAAATATAGATCCATTTTGCTATCATGCAGTTAATGATACCACAATTATGCATTTAAAACCCTAAAGATCACACATTCATTGCTTCTTAAGCACTCTTAAAGGGCTTTCACAAATAATTTAGCTTTAACTTGAACATTACTATTGCAGAATCAAGCTCAAAGCTAAATTGCTTGCGAAAATCCCTTAAGAATACTTAGAGTAATGAGATTACTATTGCAGTGACTTCTAAATATTGGTGAAAGGGGCTCTGAATAAATTTTAAAACGCTTAAATAAAGTTTCTATAATCTGAATTCTTGTAATGCCATTTAAATAAATAGTGGTATAAATGCATAAGAAACTGTAACAAACTAACATAGACTGTAAAGGAACCTGAATATGAATTGGGTACATAGCATTAATTGACTCTTTTTCCCCACAATCTAAAACTCTATATTTGTATAATTTTGGTATTAATACAATAAGTTACAGTCTATGCGAGTTTTCACTTATTGCAGTTTCTTAGGAATTTATTACTCTTACTATTTATTTAAATGATATTACAAAAATTCAGGTTTTAGTTTATTATACCATTTAAATGTTTGACCATTCAAGTATATCATATTTTTTGAGATATGTTTTGAGTATACATACTGTATATCCTTTTCTTAAACGGATGCTCAATGATTTTTTACTAATAATTTATAGTATAATAGAAAACTTCAAGATCTATGAAAAATTACACCTTAAAATTTATTTGCTAGAACCGTACGAAAGAGGTGCTATAAATTTGCACTTTACAGGCAACTTCGCTTACTTCGTAATCGCGGTGTGTGCCCATAAGATGGTCTAAATCGCCACGTTTGCTTCGTCCAAATAGAAAATGTGGACATTTAGAGATCACATTGTGCTCATAAAGTCTGTGTAGGTCTAGTAAAGGTGACTTTATAACCACATTGCGGCCACTGAATAGTGTTATACGTTTCTATTGAGATTTACAGGAAGCATGGTGGGAATAATAATCTATGTCATGAAGGTTATGAAATTATTAAAGAAATAATAATAATAATAATAATAATAATAATAATAATAATAATAATAATAGATGTAATTTATATTAAAAATACTCAATCTGTGTATACAGATTACATTTTTTAAAATTGAATTGCTTTTTTGATATTTTTTCGTAAATTTGATTCCTTCTGAGACCAGTTATAGAGGGAATATAATTTTAAAAAAGGAAGTTTAATTTTTAAAAAAAATGACCAAAAAATCTCTCAACTCTTTGACATGAACTGTCATCTACAGTTTTTCGTTTGTTAGAGTTTGGTTTGCATAAAGCGAAGACACCACCATCCTGTCAAATATTTCTTCTTTTATTTCTCGACTTCCTTTCCACGTTTTTTCTTTAATTTTTTTTTCTCCTGTCCTCCCTCCGTGTGGTCATTGTGTGTTTGTAGACCGGCGAAATTCAATGGGGAACTAGAGCAGATTGCGATGGAAGAGAAGAAAACGAAGGAAAACCCCAGTGAAACTGTCATTCTTTGCGGCGGAAAGACGACGACGGCGGGTCAGAGCCTGTCCTTTGAAACGCTGCCAGACATCTGGGATACTGGGGTGGAGATTGGAAGAGGAACGATTTTTGATCTGTTTGCCGAGGAAAAGAAAAAAAAAAAGAGGGAAAAAGGTATTTGTACAAAATGATAAACACAGCGACGAATATTATCTTCACTGAAAGCGTACTTGGGTGAACTTTATGAACGAACGAAGAATTTGATCCTTCTTTTTTTTCTGTGATATAAAAGTTAGGTTCCTCAAGCGATTTTTTTTAAATAAAATGTTGCTGTCCCTGCTGCTCGATTGTCCGTCTTCTGCTCCCGTGTTATTCCTGACTCGTTTTCGTCTTTTTTGGATAGCGTTTCAGCTTGAACACTGGCTGGCCTTCCCTGCTCCTCCCAGCAAGGAACCGATCTTTATCTTTTGAAGAGTTTCTTTGCAATTTGAAAACGGATTCCGAGATCACTCGAGGCTCTTTCACTAATCTTCGAGCTCTTTAAGAATCTCCCGCAGTGGCTGTATTTCGAGAGAGAGGTTCAACAAACGAGATACTATACGAGAATTTCTTCAAACTGGCGGTTGAATAAACAGATTTGAGTTGAAAGGAAGCAGCTACTTTTCCCCCTATTCCATTCGACGATTAAATCAGTGAATTGGAGGAGGATACATAATTTTTATTTTTTATTTTTGAAGGAGATATTTATATAAGATGATTCTCACGGATTTTAACGTAGACTTGATGCAGAATGAAAGGGGGCTATTTTCTGTAGCTTGCGGTGAACTTAATGTTTTATCAACTTAACTTGGTTTAAAGTTATAAATTTGGAATCAACTCAAAAGGATGGAAAATATCAAAAATTTCGATCTTTTTGGGAGGAAAAAAAAAAGGAAACTGAATCAGACTAAAAAATCTAAGCAAGAGTGCTTATAATTCATTTGAGAAAATCTGAGCTTCCAGTACTATATAAAAAGTTTAAAAAATGCTATTTTTAGTTTATAGACGTGTCAAAAAATTCGAGGCTGCAACAATCTCCAGCCTGAAAGCAAATTATTTACTCTTCAACACCGTTCGCAGTGTGCACACTAAATATATATTGAAATATATTGAAAGATTCAATGAAAGAAAGAAACTTGGATATACCCTAATAATAGACTGAGTTTCATTTTTACCATCTTCTTATAACTGAATTACTCGTAGCTATGCTTAGGCAATAAAGAGAGATTGGGAGTGTGGAAAAAACTTGAAGTACTTTATATACGTGTATATTCCTTACATTCAACCCTCTTATTAATATATTCTTTCATATTATAAGAATGTGTGTTCCAGTAGAATATGACTTCTAAAGTAAACTGTAACAATGAGAACTTATTCTTACTGTTATAAATTTGTTTCATGAAAATGTCTCTAAATACAAATTTCATTATGCGACATTGTTATAAATCATTGGTAAGATTTTTCCAAAAAAAAAAAAAACCGATGAAAAATAATCTGAATTTTAAACATTATTGAACATACCAAAATGTTCTTGAAAATATCTTCTAGGATGTTTCGAATTCATGAGAGTTAAAATGAATTAAAAAAAAAAAGCATGAACAGGTTGAGCTGCTGAAAAGGTTAATAATACTTCCTCTCCAGGGATCTCTCAAAGATCTGCTGAAAAGATCGTCTTGCCATAATTCTTTTTTTGAAGAATGTTTATTAAACATAATTTTTTCCCAGAAGCACTCATTGTATTCGGATTTAAATTTCAAATAACGTACTGCAAATGTGTACATCACCCCATATAAAGATATAGAAGGTGTTCAAAATTTATCTGAAAATTTAATTAACATTAAGCGATATTAATCATTCAGTCACGATAAGCCATACTGTTACTAAGTGTTTTAAACATAAAATTATATATCATAAAATCATATAATTAATATATATTATAAACGCTCATGTAACTTGTATATAAAATTTGACGACTTCACTCTTCGAACAAAGTGCACAGGAATGGCTAGAAGTATCAAAATTCTTTATGAATACGCCTTCTCGCCTCATTTGTACATTAAAATTAGTAAGAATACATCCGGGTTTAGTCTTCATAGCCATCGGAAACTTGCGTAAAGGAAAAGTCTTTGATACCAAAGAAAAACGCTGACATTCCATGGTTGAAAAAAAATTTCAAGGATCGCAAGGCTAGTCTTGATGATTAACCTTATGGACGCCCATGTTCTGTTGAGCCTGAGGCAGTAGAGAGGCATAGATGGCAAGCCAACAGTTAGCACCAAAAGTTGCATCCGTCTTGGAGGTTGCGAAATCAAAATTACTTGTAAATATTTTTTTTTATTTATTAGCATAGTTTACAGAAATCGTTCTTGAATATCCATAAAAATTGTTTGGCATTCCTTAGGATGTTTTTTAGATTTATTTTATTTTAATTTAACCAAACTTATCAAATTCATCATCAATTTTAAGAAGTGGCAAATCAAGAACAAATGGTCTTTTGGGTTTGGTTGAACTTGGGGAAATGTACTGTTTGAGTTACTTCAATGTCAATGGCTGAGGACAATTGGAAAAAATATGGGCCTCAGTGTTGGGTACGATTGAAACCCAGCTATGATTGGTCGAAATGCGCAATAATTCATTACTAATCCAAATACTGCAATTTAGAGGTGTACAGTAAAAGAAAAATATTATCCAAACGAATTCTGTATTTTTCAGTAATTTCTTCATCAGATTATACGCGTTTTATCAGTGTGTTTCCTGATATACATGCATAAATAAGTATTCATCACTATTAATAAAGGGAGAGACAGGTACACGTAAATCGAAGAGAACTTACTGGTACATGATGAAAGACAATTGAAGAATAATCGCATATATTTTAAAGTATCGAACATTATTTATTGTACGAATAAGATACATGTACGTATATCCTAAAACACGAATCAGTAATTTTGTGATTGTTCAGTTTGTACATTTTTTAAAATTATTTCTACGATAATTTAATTGTCGATGATCAAACATAATTATAATAATTGATTTTTATAACCGTAATAAAGTCCTTATAGAGATATCTCTTTAAAATAAATTGAAAAAAAATCTTTAAAAGTTTTCTTGAAATGCAAAAGGTAAATGAAAAATTCTAAATCGATCATACTTTTAAATATTAGGGATTAGAAGTAATTTGTTTTAACGCGGAACTTATACTCGCCATTGTTTTTCGTAGTGCTGTTAGTAGTATGTTATCTTTAATGCGATTTTCGTGTATTACAAATTGAATAGCGAGAGTCCGTATTTTGTGATAATCGAATTTAAGTGAAGTTATCTCGAGGCTAATCAGAATTCCATTATTGAATAGCTCATGCAATATTTTTTAATGATATTTATATTTTCATTTTTGTTGTATGAAAAATGAAGGCAATGAAGGGCACTATATTGAAAGTTAGGCTTACCAATATGGCGGAATTGCCCCTAAATGGTTTAGTGGGCTTCCCTGCGTTGGCTTCACTTCAGCTAATGCTGGCTGACTGATACGCTCCCTCTACCCCCTTCCGTCCTCCCTGGAGTGATCAGTTCGCTCTGAACTATGCGAGATTTTTGAGGACTGGCTTTGTCGTACTGGAAAAAGGATTTAGTAACCCGCATCCTCATTAATTATGAAACATTCAGGACTAACTTCGATGCATATTATTTTAATCGTAGATGGAAAGCATTCGCATATGGATTTCATCGGACTGATATCCTTTTGTCCTCTGACCTTTGACGGATTCAATTGACACCATTGTTAGTCTCTTCGAAAGTATTTCAGTATAACAGAATATAGATCAGTGATTTCAAGACAACCTAATTATTTTTTTTCATGTGTAATGAGCGTTCAATTAGAAGCTCCAATTCACGAATCTAGTTGTTGGTGAATTTTAAAGCTTTTCATTTGGTTATTCGAGTAAATTTATATAGAACTGCTTGAATAATATTTTTTCACGACTATAGGTTTACGGGATTGAATATTTATTTTTTAAGATCATTGCCGTCGTTCGTTTCTGAGCGCGACCTTAGCGTTTCCGTTCTCCTGGAATCGTCGGGTTCTTTTGGTGGTACCGGAAAGCAAACCTCATTGGCGTCGCATTGATTTTTCTATCGAGGATTGAAAGTCGAACTTGTTTTTTATTCAGTTTTAAATCTTACAAGAAAAGTAAGACTTAATGTTATTTTTTTTACTTTTGCTAATAAGTTATTTTTGTTGTTTTTGTGATAACTTCCAAATTCTATTTATAACTATGAAGTTACAAATGGTCAAGCCACCCATCTTGTGTCTGCAAAAGGGTTTAAAATAAACAAAAAACAATATTGTAAACTATATATTCTGACCTCTAGGGTCACTATTTGTAGCTGTAAGCCCATGATGATGGTGCTAACGCGTTGGCATATAACGTATTCTGCCGTATTGCTTATTCAATTAATTGTTGTCTGTTTATTAAGTGGTGCAAGAATGGAGCGCTTGTTGGTTTCACAATCTCCGTCTGTACGTACGTACGTCTGTCTGTCTTTCCCCTTCATAATTTCTATATTTTTTGAAGTAGAAGGATGACATTCGGAATATAGCTTATCATAGGCATGTCCTACTTCGCTATTTAGTTTGGTTTTGATTGGTGCATTGAGGTCGGAGTTACGGGGGTGAGAGTTAGAGGGACAAATTTTTTTGATTAAAAAATTGGAGAGTTAAAAAAGTAAAAGGTAAAAATAGATGACCTTAGGGATTCCGTTATTTTCCTATACTCTCCTCGAGGGGATTAATTTCTTGTTATTCTTTTTACCAATATTGAACATCATGGATGTCGTAAAAAAAAACAATGACAATAAACAAAAAAAAGAGCTAACTTTATTGCATAACTGCATAATACGTATATATAAACATATAAAGTTGCTTAGAGGTAGATATACAAGCAGGTGAAGATACGCATAATCCAGATCATCGAGAAATTAAATTTATGGCTACAAAGGGAGAAACAGTGGAATTGCAGTGTCAGATATTGTAATTGTTTTGATTCGCCCATAATCAAATATAATGGGCGATTAAGTAAAAGAGGGCATTGCGGGATTTCTTGACTTTTGGAAATGCAAATTATATTTGGAATCCAATTTCATTTGTCTCATGCGTTCCGGACTTTCGGCTGCTCGAAGTAGAGGAGCACGAAGCTAGTTGGCAACGGAGCCAGTTAGTACAATACTAATATTTCTATGGTCAGTTGACCATATCTAATCTGTCCTCTGTAATCGTTAATCTTCCCGATGGCTGCATTCAGCAACCAATCAAGAAATTCGAAAGCGTGTGTAGGCGAGTAGAAATATCGAAGTACGCAAACGAGTTCCTCTGACACGCTGTTTGAGGAGGAAAGTATGCTATATATTAGAGAAAACGCCACATTTCATACATTAAGCTGGTACTGATTCAAACTGATTCTGATGATTGCTTAGTTCGTAAGAACTGTTTAAAACCTGTAGCGTGGCTAGGGGGTAGTTAGCATAATTGCGAAACAGCCCAATAATCTTAGTGTTATTTTAACAACAATAATAATAATAATAATAATAATAATAATAATAATAATAATAATAATAATAATAATGTAATTTTTCTGATGTACAGAGAAAAGATAAGCAAAAAAACATAAATTCTTACAATTGTGAAATCTTCAAAAGTGGTGTTTACTCTTTTGAAGACTTCACAATTTCTGAGGTAGGCTAATTTTACAGTGTTCAAAGAATGGCCATCACGTTTTTATAAGGTTGATCCATAATAATAAAAATATAAGTCCGTAGCTTAATTGTTAATTAGAAAAACAATGGTTCAGAAGAATCACAAAAAAAACTGTTTCATTTGAAGGCAGCCGCATTTAAACAGTACAGCGAAAAAATGTTGGATTCAGTGTACGTCATGAAAGATGTGCTCGCATGAAAAATGCACAGATGGGTTACCCTTTTAAATATGTTGTAACTGTGATTCAGATTAAAATTAAATTCTGCACTTGAAATATTAAAATCATATGCAGTAAGGCCCAAATGTTCAATGTAATCTCATAAAAAAGAAAGTATTCCTGTGTTGTTCTTTTAATATCAGATATCTTAATTTAAATATAAGGTAAAATAAATATGCAAACATGCCCCTTACACTGTGCCATGTTACCCCATAACCGAGGCAAGTGGACATATTCCCTCCCAAAGTTTTAACAAATTAATTGTAAAGTTGAAAATTGTAAAAAATATATCCTGTAAAAATTGCTCTTAATAATAAGTCTAAACAGACTTAACAGCCTAAACAGACTGGATAAAAAATAGAAGGTATAAACTGTGCCAACTATCTGCATCTCCCTTATTCTTCGATGATGAAATCCCGCTGCTCGATGGAGTAGGTGGCTAATTTTTTCCAATCCTGCAAAATGATACAAAAAAACGCATTAAACAATTCTTGATGCCACGAACATAACACACAATTTTCAAACAATTACACTTATAAGAGAAGTTCACGTACCTGAACCTCAGATTCACACCAAATTGAAATAAGAAGTCATTATTTCACGTACTCATCTAAAGCTACTATTGATGCTTGCAAAATAAGAAGTCACTAAACGATTGTTTCTTTCAAAATAAACCGTGGAAACAAAAAAATTTGAGCACACAGTCATTATTAAAGCCATAATTAATCCAGAGTGTGTGTGTCTTTGTGTGTGTGTGTGTGTGTGTGTATTAATGCGCTTGACGGAACTTCTTTCTTCCACTACTGTTCAGCACGAATCTGCTTCACATGAAAGCAATGGAAGCAGCAGCAGACGACAATTGAATGGATTTTCAAGTTTCTAAACGAGTTCCGATTTGAAAGAAACGCTACCGCCGCCGCGCAACGCCATCGTTTTCAAGGTATGCTTGCGCGCAAACAAAGCGTGCGCGGTACATCTTCGTGTAGTTCCCTTGTTAGTAGGACACTGAAAAATTGACGTTTAAACTTGGGAAGTAGGTTTGGGCACCCTGTAGCACTTCACAATGAACTCCTTTTTGTTTTACACCATGTATCATGAATAAATGATGTTTTAACAGCACGAATTTTCAACTGGTATCTTGATGTGAGATATGATCAGGACTCGAAAATCATCCTGCGTCAAATGGATCCAATTGACTAAATAACATAAATTTTGAGATTCTTCGCGAGATAAATTACGCCACTTGAACGAATAAAACAAATTTTGGAATGGAAAAACTATAACAGCACTAAATGACTAAAAATATAATACGGCTATTAATCATTTAAATAAGAGAAGAAAGGGCCTGGCTTGAGGAACACCTTGATTTCTTCATGAAGTAATTGACCATGGTTTTCTTAACAAGTGCGATTTCCAAGTAACGCCGGCTATTTTGCTAAGTTTTACAGCGCCACATCTTCCCCTGTCTGTTATTTTTTGGCCGAATGTTTTTATTGCACAGACCGTTTCACCCATGATATGAAAGGAATTATGATTTGGCATAATTTGGCCCACTGGTTTCTTTTTTTTTAAAGTACTTTGAAGGGTAAAACTGTAAAAACTGTATATACCGAGGAATTATTTTTATCTAAATGTGGTGATTTGGGGCAGTATTTGGATAATGCAATCGTAAATAGGTAAACTAGAAAACTAGAATCGAAGACTCATTCCTCTATAATCATTAATTTTTAGCATGGAGTGTTTTTTTTTTCGTTTATTTTTAGTTTCCAAAAATTCCTTGGACCGAATTAGAAGCATTAAGTTTGTTGTCAGGGTTTCATTGAGCAACAAGCATTTTTGTTTCGCTTTTAATGTCACTCAAGAGCCGAACAACGGTGGAAAGAGGGGAGGAGATAGAGATAATCTCTTTGCCATCTATCTTTTCGTATCGCTTTAAAAACCTTTTAAACAAGATCCGTTAACGACCATTTAAAATTTACTATGCACATTGCAAAATAAACCCGAGGGTACTAATTGGCACCACGTAAATAAATAAATAATATTTACGATTGCATGTTATATCATTACCGATTGGATCATAAATTTACGAAGCGACATAAAATATGTTTTTATTCATTTTTAAGCAACAAGGAAGCGGGACTTTCAAAATTGCTAATTACGTTAAAAATGAAGAAAACCGCAATTTGGATATTACAGAATCTCATTTGAAATTCAAACTTCCATTTTCTCCCGTCTTTGAAAAGGCTTTCACTGTAGGCTGAAAATAATTTGCTTTTTTGCTTATTCGTTTACGCATTTTAAAGTAATTTCGATTAACTTAAAGAAGCTACTAATTGAAAACCATTTATTGCAGCATACAATACACGCTTGGCTACATGTTTCGGATTTTTTAGTTCTTAGCATTAAATTTAGTTCTTAACTTAATTAGTACTTAAAATGATTGAGATGAGGAATTGAATGGGTAGCTAGCGGATCGATTCCATTGAAAATAATTATTTATATACATTTCCCGGTTTTGATGTTTCCTTTAATTTATGGACCCTTTTACTCAGTCTTTTCCCTTAATTCATATTTGAGTTTATTTTTCTCTTCCTACCACTTCCTTGTATTTCCATTAGTGAATTCATTGTATTTTCAATTCAGCTTTCCAATTTAATTTCCGAGCACATGAAATTAAAATCTCTCATTTAAAAGTTTCGTATATTTTTATCAGTAGTATCCAATTAATCCAAAGTATCACAAAATTAAATTTTACTTCACAATCTTCTATGTTTTTAGACGCTGTTAAAAATATAAATGAAAATAACTTTTTTTTTCAGTTTTCCTTAACATAAAACAAAGTAATTAACATTGAGATATTGTATGTACAACAGGAAGTCAGTAAGTAAGTTACAAATGATTCTTTGGGCTCTGTCTGAACCATAAAATTCTTTGGGCTCCTGTCTGAACCAGGCGTTAATTTCCCTTTGTACAGCTTGGAGCCGAACAAATGGAAGTCGCTTGGAGCAACGGAAGCGCTATACGGAGGATGTTCGAAAACTTCCAAGTTGAACTTTCGCAGCATCTCAGTTGTCTTGCTTGCAATATGAGGACACGCGTTATCATGCAATAACACGCCTTTTGTTGAGTTCTGGTCGCTTCCGTCGAATGGCATTGCAAAGTTTCATGAGGATGCTACAGTAAGAGTCGGCATTAACAGTTTTTCTCTGCCGGAATTTGGTAAGCAATATGGCCTAGTGATCCCAGAAGACTGTGAGCATTAGTTTCCCAGCGATTATTATTATTTAGCGTATGGCTACATCACAGGAAAATTATAAATACCCAGAAAAATCATCTACAAACAAATCTATAAACAAGCATCAAGATTACAAATATATTCAATTGACTCTTTTGTCGCAACCAGGAAATCAAGTGGGTTACCACTATAAGATCTAACGGGGCATTCTTCCACTAGATTAGGGCTGTCCAAGATTTCTGTCCGCGGGCAGCGCCCGTGCACGCGGGTAATCTTCCTTACCCACCTATTGCACATTACGTCGATCAGTTCCTTAAAGTCGAGTTGCTAATTATCTATTCGACATTGTAAAAAAAAATAAATAAAATAAAATAAAAAAAAAATACGAGGCAGTTTACAATTTTATTTCCTTCGTTTTAATGTGACAATTTGCTCGATGTTAGGTAGAATTGTATTTTTTCCCCCAATAGTACAGATTGCATATTAAGCATTTCGAATCCTATTTGTGAACAATGAAAAAAAACATATTCTCCCACTCCGGTTTAAATACTGGTTCAGTGATTTTATGCTTTTTCGGAATGTGCGCCATGTTATGCGAGACGAAAAACAAGCAAGTATCAGTAACAAAAGAAATAATGCCTCATTTAATGCAATCGCCCCCTAAAGTCTGGTAACACTGCATAGGAAAAACCTTACGCACTCCCCTCCTGAGTTTTGGACTATATCCTCGGCTTTGCCCGTGAGCTTTGTCCGCGAGCATTTTATGATGCACGCGGGCAACGTGAACGATTTGGACGGCCCTGTACTAGATCTTTAATAGTCTGTCTTTCAGCACCACAATCACATTTTGGAGAAGATGTTTTTCCCCACCTAAAAAGTGAATCGGAGCACCTGCCACAATTCGTCCTTATTCTATTAAGTGTTATCCATATTCGTCTTGGTTGGTCGAAGCCCTCTGCTTTATTTATAACACATAGCATATTCCAATTAGCAGGATCTGCATTCTTTTTCCAGTCTTCTCGCCAGCGTTCAGTTATATTAAAATTCTTTTCAATTAACTTTTTTGCAGTAATTAAAGGGGGATTTCTTGAGCGATGCCTATTTATATCTCTGTCAGCAATCCCAACATAGGAACGAAGCACAAAATCGACGTTAATTTTTCTATACTCATTAACAAGAGCATGTTCTCGCGTTCCCAGCCATGGAGTCGTACAAAAGTCATCGCGTGGTTCAGAGAGAGCCCAAAGAATTTTCTGCTGCTGGTTTTAGGGGCTTGTGAAACGATGGGACAAATGCCTCATTGTACAGGGACATTATATGGAGAAATAAAAATAGTTTTCAAGTCAATACTCTTATTTGTTTCATTTCTATATCCATTTGTAATTTACTTACTGAATTACCCTCGTATAAAACTGTTATAGGCTGTGTTCTGCCGTGGAGATTTCACCCCCGTATGACTCAAAAATAACGTTATCAGTTTTAAACTGCGATAACGTTATTGCTCTGATGTTAGGCAGATCTTTATAAACTGAGTAGACCATCTAATTTCGCATTATAACTGTTCGATTTCGTCGGGCATGACTCCATTAGTTGTCGAAAACGGTCTACAGGTATATTTTACCCCATTACCTCGATTATTACAGTACCCAGCTCCGACAGAATGAAGGATTGGTGATTTCTTGCGCGGACCTCAATACTCGATCAGCCTTGGAAAAAGACCAAACTCGTTGTTCTGATGCATGGAACTTTCATATGCATAGAACATTTGTCATTCGAGCAGTAATGGAGCCTGATGCATAAACATTATCTTCTCGAAAACGTCCTTGTTCCTTAAACTACGTTGTGAAGTTCATGTTTGCTTTATGGAGATTAATGGACTTAATCGAATTCCCACCTGCGTGATCGAATTTCCCTCTGCCTGTAAAGTTGACATTTTTTATTTACAAATGATTGTAGGGGTTTGACAAAATTTGCAGTGGATTTGGCAAGATGGTATTCCACGGATTTTATTGTGGAAATTTGGCGGAATACCATTCTTTGAGATTTGAATACCAATTTTTTTTTTTTTACAGACGTTAAAATAAATTTTAACATTTGCAATACAACCTAATATTTTACGTTAAATTGTTATTTATCATAATGTAACCAAGGGAGCTTTGGCGTGTCAGGTGCATGCGCAGGGCGGTGACTGTCGGTTTGCAGCTGTGGCATGAACCAATTTTCAAGCATCTGCAGATAAATGCACCCTGCCACAGTTTCTTCCGCAAAAAAGAGCCCTAAATCTTGAATTTTCATATGGTGGGCAATTCAAATGGAGTTAAAGATCTCGTACGTAACTAAAATTTCATCAACAATTCAAGATATTCCGCTGTAATCCAACTTATTTAATCCAAGACCACGAGTGTACATTTCGAGGACAATTTATACAATTTATACAACAAGGGGTTTTACAATAAATGGGCAAATCAGATTAGTTTTACTTGATTAATCCGTTTATCGTGAAACTTCATTGGTTCCTGTAAATGTGACTTGCGTGTTTGTATAAATTGTGATTCTCCTTATTGGATTAAATAATTTTTTGATGGAATTGTTTTGTTGATCATACATACTTATCCGCTGTAATCATTGTGAACACCATGTACAGGCCTACAGCCATTGCCATTAGCATAGAGAAAAATAAAGTTTGGTTTCATTCATGATCAGCAAGAAGTCGGTCGTCGGTCCCAGCATGGCAAGCTCAAGCCCGACGTTATCGCTTTCCTGCCAAAACCTGCCGCATTGCCATTTTAAAAGGACAAAAAAAAGTTTCTACTCCCTGTTGGACCTCTCTTGGAATCCTGGATTCAATTATAATAAGAGTAGCTTGATATCAAAAGCAACAGCTGAAAGACAACATTTAAAAATAGAATGCATGAATATTTAAAGATTTTCTTCTTAGTTGTCATTAAAAAGCTACATTAAGACATTCAAATTAAGAATGAGAAAAGTTAAGAGAATTATTAGTGTGTTTAAAAATTGCATTCTATTTCATTCATAGTTTTAATTATAATTTTAAATGTTTTCATAATTTTTGAAAGGAATTTAAATTTAAGAGTAGATAAGAAGGAGCCTTAAAAGCTGTGGGTAATTACATAAGCAAAGAGAGAACAAGAAGGAAATCCACAGGAAGATTTTTAATCATCACGAATTCACATTTCGGCAGCCAAGCTGTCTTCTTCAGCATGTCTAATTTAATTATTTAATTTTAATTTCTTTTTAAATAATAACACTCATTATGATATTTAAATTCTATCTCAAACAATTCACTTTTTATTAATCAGATTCTTAAAGGGGCAAAGTAAAGTTTATTTCGTGTGCATTTAATAGATTTTTATCTAGTCTTTAATAATTTAAGTATGAGACAGTCTTTTTGATGAAACGTTTGCCACATGGAGTTCGATATTATTCAGTATTTCATCTTATTTAATGAATTTTCTTATTAGTTCCTAAATGGCAGATTTACATTATTTGCAAAAAGAAAAAAAAAACCGAACTACCGAATATGTTGTATTTTGTTTATTTATTGCTTAATTGATTATTGCTATCATAAATGTCAAAGGAGTCCTTCTTCCCGAGTCTTGCGCTTTCATCGTGGGCGCTTTTCTCTCCAACCCACCCATTCTTTTCTTTATTTTCACCAAACTCTTTTCTCATTGTGTGTTGGCGTGAAAGGCGGCGTTGGCGGGGGGAAGTGAGCATCGAAACGTTCGTCGTCGTCTTCGTCGTCGGTGGCAAGGGAAGAGGGCCCGCTGTCTGCCGCTCCTTAATCGGTCACAGCGACTAAACCTTTTCACAATCCATCAAAGGCTCGGGCTTTTGTCTTTATGGACTGTCAACGGCGTTTGCCTCCCGCCTTGGCGCTCAGCTGGGGCCGCCTGTTCCTGACAGATAGCGAGCTCCTCAGCCCCGCTCTCCTCAACACCGAGACACTTTAGAGCGGCTTTAATGAAATCGTAAAGTTTTGCCAAGGAGACAGAGCGAGGGGGAACGAGACGTCGAATAAGAAGCAACGCACGGAACGAAGCCAGGAAAAACCTTCGGAACCAAACAGCGACCATTAACAAGGAATCGGAAGTTTGCAAAAGTCTTTGCTCCTTGACGATCTACGCCCATTCGCTTGCCATACAATGTGGCACGTTTTTGTTACTTAAACATCTTCGATATCATAATTGTTTGACTTCTGAAGGAGGTAAAATTTTGTTGAATGTCGCAAATTTTAAGCTCTTATAAGATTGTGTAAATGATCCTAGTATACAAGAGTCTCCTTTTTATACGAAGTGGGTTGAAACAACATTAAGGTTATTATGCATTATTAGCATATTTAATTTTAAATTTAAATTAGGCCTTTTATTGAGCTTTCCGTACGATACTTTTACGCAACGTTGAATTTCATAGTATTAAAATTATTCAGACTTTAATTTACTTGCTCTCAATTTTTCACAACACTCCGCTTGAGTTCTATGCATCTTCTACAGCACTCAACGCATATTTGACTGAGCTATATTTTGACAGTATAGATGACGGCATGCATATTGGAGAACTATTTTCTTCGAATCCATCCTTCATAGGAACGAAGAAATTTGGCGGAGCCAAATCAGGGCTGTACGGTGAATGGAGCCTAATCGTTCAATCGAATTTCGCCGTGTATTCTTTCAAAATATACACTGAATCATAACTGCTTGTTCCATAGAATTTTCTTCATCTCAGATAAATTTCAACGGGCTTATTGTGTTCTTCATTAAGAACTCAGTCCCGCTTTCTAATACTTCAAAAATCCACCAAATGCCTTTGCCATCCGCCAGCAACATTTGGTGGATTCTGTGTCCATTGAAATTTCTAGTTTTAATAGCTGGACATTATTAATTTTACTTTGCAGTAATATATAACAATTGAAATTGAAAATTTTAATGGACACTACCATTTTTGACTTCGTTGAATGTGCAGTGGATGAGCAAAGATAGAAGTATTTGGTAGACTATTCACTAGTCAGAATCCGTTTTCACTGTTATAATGTTCAGATAAAAATCAAGAGGTTTCGGAAGGCTTCGTTTTTTGTCTTCTCTGTCTTGTTTCACAACCAACATTGTGGGCGGATACAAATCCTCAAGGTAAAATTTAGGTTAGACACCAGCACAGGGCCGTAGCCAGGACGTTATTTTGGGGGGGGGGTCGATTTTCAAAAATTCCGGACCTTTTTTTCAAAAATTCCATTGAGTCGGACCTTTTTTCAAAAATTCCACTGAGTCGGACCTTTTTCCATATTTGGGAGGCGGACCTTTTTACATACTGGGGTGGTCTTCGACCCCCCCCCCCTGGCTACGGGCCTGCAACATCAGTTTAAGATTGAGTGGGCTGGAATTGTAGATGACTGTTTGTTAAGTCCATATGTTTTACCCGCACGTCTTAAAGGCGCTGTCTATAGGGACTTTCTTAAGAACACTCTTCCATATTTGCTACAGAATGTTCCCCTGCAGATAAAAAAAGAAACCTGTCGTTTAAGCATGATGGGGCCCCAGCACATTTTAGTCTCATTGTTCGAGATGCACTGGCTGATATCTATCAGGGCAGATGGATAGATATGGGAGAACCAGTTCCATGACCTGCACGTTCCTCCGACCTCCTTTGGAGTTTTACCTATAGGGCCACCTTGGAAGCCTGCGAGACCATTCGGCACTGTCTGGGAGTATTTGAACGGGTGCGACAGTCAATGATCCGACAGTCAATGAACATTTGTTATGAGTTTCTGAGGTATAACGTAAATTTTCATTAATACCTCAAAATTTAAAGATTTTTGGACACATGATTATATGGATTATGTTTCTTGTTTTGGTATGAGTTTGTAAACGATTTTGACGTAGAACTACGTCTATCAGGGGTGCAGCCGAGGAAAAATTCAGTCGCGGTTTTTCGTTCAAAAAGTGATGTACATATCTCAGTCTATATCTTTCTATCACTATATCCTACAACTATGGTCATTATCTCGTTGGAAAGAGGAAGGTTGAGTCTTGAATAATAAGCAAAAATTTCACCAAATGAGCCACTGGGTCAAAAGTAACAGCAAGTTAAAGTTAAGTGAATTTTATGCTCGCCATCGTAATAACGGAGTGGCGCTACTGCAGCATATACGTGTGCGGCGTTTATTGGAACTAACCATGGCCTACGAGAAAAGGCCTGTTCTTTTAATATAAAGAAGGCCTGTGCATCAGGTATAAAAACATGGAAACACGAGCGTTTTAAGGCAATATTATGAAATCATGTCATCTGCCGGCGAAATCAGTACATCATCATTTATAAAAAATCAGCGATGGTGAACGTTGTCACAACAAAGAAAAAATCTAACAATGAGTTATCTAACAATGGGTTATTTCCCGATTATACAAACGGGTGGGTACGCTAATAGTTTTCTATTAAAAATATGTTGTAAAATAATAAAATATATATTATTTTAAGCAGATTAATTATTTTAATAAATGAACTTTGAAGTTTTGTTAATTTCTTAAAACAAAACAATAAATCTGGCTAAAATAATACGAGGGCTGGGGCCTAAGTCATGGCAACTATTTTTTTTATGAGAATTCAAGCATGGGTGGAAAATGTGAAATATACAGATGAAAGGACAAGGAATGGACGAAATGTACGGACATTTAACAACACGCCAACACTTTGCTTCTCATGTTTATTAAGGTAGTTGACAACATTACAGGTTTCATGTTCTGGAATCATGAAGCCTGTACTGTTTCATACGTTTCATGCTTCTGGAAAATTTATTCTGGAACATGATTACAGATTTCATTTTCCAGAATAAGTAACAAAAATCAAAATAGAGAACGGCTGTTTTGATATACGAGCGTTGTTCGACTCGGGTTACATCCACCTTGCACGGCGGTTGACTGAGACCTGATTTAACATTGCGCGCTGCGCAACATCAGGAACTCACGGAGCCATATAATGTTGTGGAAACATACTAGCAGTCACAGCTTCCTTGAGACATATGACATTTTATGATACCATCCCTTAGCCCTGAGAAAAAAAAATAGTTTGCCCCAACACTCGTATATGTTTTCAAACATGTTGGTCTTAGTTGTTTGTAAAAATATAAATATATGGGTCTTTAAAACAACAGTGATTTTACGACATAGAGTCGATGCGTTTCAGCCGTGGCTTTCTTCAGGACTGTGTGTATAATGATTAAAGAAGCTTAGAAGAACAAAATTGAAATGAAATTGAATATAGTAACTTTTTTTTTTAATTTTGTTCTATTTTTCGCCAAAAAATACACACAAACGGTAACCAATAATAACACAGTAGTAGTTCTACGCTTAAAAAACCCGCGGCTTTGGCAGTCACCAGAGCCTCTGTCAATTTTTTTTTTAATACACCCTGAATAATTTCTTCATTTCAAATTTTATTTATTTTCTTGCATTTGTTAAATGTCGTGTGGTTGCTTTTGATGAAGGGGCAACGTCATAATTTATTGAATGGGCTACCAATCTCGAAAAAAACCTTTTCTCCCATTCACATCCATGGTTTCAGTGATACTAATGTTTGAAGTATCTCAAGGACTTTATAAGCACTCTGACTTTACCTTTCTTCCTATGAATTTTTCATTAGATATGAGTGTATTTTTCATTCATGGTTTGATGAAAGATTAGCGCATGCACCTTTCATTTTAAATAACTCTCGACCATTTTTTCCGCTTTGTTTACATGCCTCGCGTACCACTATGGCATTCTGTCTCTGCAAAATTCAAAACACATTGTTCTGCCACATGTGGGAAGCCACTATGGCATTCTGTCTGTGCAATATTGAATTTCACAGGCTGTAAACCTTAAAGCTCTGGATTACTAAAGTACGGCAATCCGCTATTTTTGGTTCAGTCTGCTCAATCAATTTACTGCGCCAGCTCTAAAATTCGGCTGAAATGAATTTTATTTTCAAAATTTTCGCATTATTATCCTCTGGAAATATAACTGACAATCAATAAAATTTAAAATGAATAAATCTCTGGGCCAAAGATGGCTGAAAAATACTCATGTGACCTCAAACCAACCAATCAACAACCAATATTTCTGCTAGCATTGGAGAAGGTAGTTGCCGTACTTTAGTAATCCAGAGCTTTAGTAAACCTGCCCGCCACTATTACAAAAATATCATAAGTGACCCGACGAACGTTTCGGCCTTACGCCATTATTGATTGTATGTATTCTTTATTATTTCATTAAAATGAACGTTATTGAAGACCCATTGCTGTATATTTATAATAATGCAAAGCCATTTGAAGTAAAGCTCTGAAAATTTCTTTCAAGGACATTTGGAAAAAAAATAGAAAACAAAATACAGCAATAGAAAAGTCTTTACACAATTAGAGCAGGTTTTTTTTACGAAGAACAGGTGAATTACTAAACGTTTCACACTAATGTAATTTTCATTTTTATTTCTATAATGGCGCTTTAATGCACAGACAATAAATATTTTAATATTTCTTTTGATATCTTTTTTTTATTTCCTTCTCTACATATTACTTCATAAAATCTATTTTATATCTTCTTTTCTCAAAATATCATTGTTAAATATTTCACTGATGATTTCTGCTGTTTTTGATTATTATCAAACACTTTGCAAATTGTACAGCAGGAATTATTAGATAAATTTTTAAGAAATAGCATTTCAATTGGACATTTTAAAGCCTCCGATTACCGAGTGAGAAAGGGTTTAACGAAAAAGAATAATCTTTATGGAATCAAAAGATTTACGAAGCAACTCGTTACTAAAATTGTCTTAGAAACCTTATTCGCTCATCTTGCTGTTTGAAATTTAAGGGAAGGTAAGGAAACATATAGTGAAATTTGTTTTTAAAAAAAAAACACCTTTTTTATTTCTCTCTTAAATTTTCTTATGAGAGTCGAGTGAGTGGATGGGTGGGTGGATATAATCGCAAGATTTAGAACCCGCCGGTAATGAACAAGGACGTTGAGCGGACCATGCTTTGAAGGCAGTCCTTGCCTAGAACATGGTTTACGGCTAATGGTTCTCAGAACTAAACACCGCGAGGCAGTACAGGAAAAACACCCCGTGTTCCGATCGTGCAGCCTACATTTGCCCCCTAACCCCTTTCAGTCTCGCTTCGAAATGTGTGCTCAACGCCTGGAAACCCAATTCGCCCTTTAAGGCATCGTGTGTGAATGGATGGATCGTTTAAAACTCAATCTACGCTCTTAATGGGGAATTCAATTCGAAACGATTAAAAATTTTATAATGAGATAAATTGTTTCTATAAAATGAAATAGTTACAGTATTATTGACAATGTAATAGTTATAAATTTGCTTCTCAACTTTCATATATAAAAGTAATAATTGAAAAATTAATTTAATGAAAAAGTAAGAAAAAATGGAATTTGAAACGTAGGTATTTTTTTGTTATCATTTATTCATTTCAAGTAAAAATTACAGAAATACAACAACAAACAAAAAGCCACGCAAATGAGACAAAAAAGTCTCGTCATAGTGAGGCTATACAAGAATACAAAAAAAAAATTAAAATGATAAAAAAGAATTTAAATCATGAGCAGAATAAATCCACTTTTTCAACAATCTTTTTTGCATAAACCTATTCTGTGTCTGTCTAATATACAGAGGAATTTTATTATAAATTCTAGGAGCAAGAAAATGGTACTGATGAACAAAAAAATTCTTAATAGCTGCAGGAGTAGCTACAGGAATACTATCTTGATAACGAGTACCATAAGAATGAATCTTTACATTACTTATGTACCATATTGCTTTACAGCAGCCAAGCCCAAAAATACAAATAAAGCTTATACAAATCAAATAAGATACAATTCTCACTCAAAGCATCAACCTTTCCCTTAACAAAATTTAATGTCTTGTTATAAATTCTGACAATGGGAAACAAATGAGTTTTATACGGCGCGCCCCACAAAGCAATACAGTACTGAACCAAAGATTGAAAAATAGACTTATAAATAATAATCAAAATAGAAGAAGGAACATAATGACTGATTTCATAAAGCATGTAGGAAACATATTTCAATTTAGGAACTAAAGAAAGCATATGTTTGTTCCAACTTAAACGAGGATCAAAGTGTACTCCAAGATAATAAAACTTATTAACCCCCCTAAGATTAGGATAATTATTACATTGTCTATCACAATTTAACATATGTAATTTAATACAAGGAAGATCAAATCGAGTTCCATATAAATTAAAAAGCATGTAAACAGACTTATCTGCATTCAATTTCAAACCATTTGAAATAAGCCAATTATTAATAATATAAAGATCTTTTTCAATAATAATAGAATCAACAGTATTTGGTTCATCATAAACAATGGCAAGATCATCAGCATAAGCCTGAATCTTGCCACTAAGAGGTAAAAACAACAAATCATTTATATATATTAAGAAAAGTAAAGGTCCCAACACCGTACCTTGGGGAACTTCCACCGTAATAGTATTCCAAGAACTCCGCCTATAATTCATACATACAGCCTGCTGTCTATTGCTAAGATATGACACAAACCAATCCAGGAAATTTACCCCGGATCCCATAATATGGAAGTTTTTGCAATAAAATATCATGTCTAACAGAATCAAAGGCCTTCTGTAGATCCAAAAAAAAACCAATCTGTTTAATATCAGCTTCCAATGCATTCGAGATTTTAGAAACCAATTGTTGAACAGCAAGCTCTGTACTATGCTTCTCTTTAAAACCATATTGATTAGGCGATAGAACAGATTGAGCATTCAAAAAAGTAAGCAATTTACGCTGCACAATTCTTTCAAACAATTTCGAAATGTGTGATATTGGGCGATAATTAGAAAAATCAGTAACATTACCTACTTTATAGACTGAAGTTATCAAAGCTTGTTTCAAAACATCAGGAAATTTCCCAGGCAATAAGGAGAGATTAATAATGTGAGTAAGAGGAGGTGCAAATACACAGAAATTATCCTTTAAAATTTTTGCTGATACACCATCATAACCAGAAGCAGCTCTAGTAGGAAGTGAATAGATGGTAGTAACAATCTCAGATATATCCACAGGAAGAACAATACAAGAATTAGGAATAGAAGAGGGCATATAATTCTTAAAGGAAAAACATGGAGGAATCACTGATTTACCAGCTGATACGAAATATTCATTAAACTTATTAAGATCATTATACTGAAAATCATTACATATTTTTTCTGCTTTTTTCTATTTACCAAAGAAGCAATAATTTTCCAAGTTTGCTTCATATTATCAGCATTCCGAAACAAATTAAAGTAATATTGCCTCTTCACTTTCTTAATAAGATGCGTAACATAATTTCTAAAATGTTTAAACCTAATTTTAAGAAGCAAATCATTAGGACTAAATAAACATAATTTCCTTAATCTATCTCTCATATGTAAAGCCTCAATTAAATTATTTGTTATCCATGGTTTAAGTTTTCTTTTTTTTCCTACTTATAGTATTTCCTACTTAAGTATTTCATTTAAATTTAGAATTTGAAATTTAATATCTGATGGAAAACAATTTCAATAACATCAGGCTGCAAATACCAAGGTATCCATCTAGTATCCAGAATTTTTTTTAGAATTATCTGTACAATATTACTTTACTATGATTAACAATATCATTACTAATTGAATTTCTATAAATAAATGATATTACCACAAACTTTAACGATTAATTATTTAAAACAGATGAGTATTGAAATTGATAGTTAGTAATGTTCATTCGGAGGTTGAACGCATTTTTTGGAGAATGTAGGAGAATATTTGATAGTGGAAATCTAGATTGAATATCTATAATTCGGGTATTGCAGGATCGATGGCTTACTTGATGTACGGAAGCAGGTGTTGTTAGCATTACATGTATTACATCTCAGCTGTATTTCCGTTAATATTATTATTTCTGGTGGATCTGGTTATTAAAAGAGTATCTAATTTTGTAAATGGAATTTCCTTGGTAAAATTTTTTTTCAATTTGATTGAATATTTAGGAAGAAATAAAAAAAAAAAGAAAAATTATTTTTATCTGCACACCTAATACATGATTATCGAATTAAAGGCGCCTTTTTAACCGAATCTCAAGCCATTTGGTCTTTTAAAAAAATCCAATTACGTACTCCGAATCAGGAGTTCAAATTAATGATAATGAGATGTTTTACTTTGCTATTCCTCAGGGTTTCACTTTTTTTTTTGAATTTTCGAATGGGAAGGAAATTTTCCTGCTTTTATCGATGTTATAAAAGTAAACGCCAAAAAGTGAATTCATATGTGCAATCTTTTAAGATTAATTGAAAGGGAAAGAATAATATTGATAATGATTTTCTTATGTGTCCCCCCCATCCCGCCCATCCTTCTCCTCTCTCCTCTCTGATTTTCCTTTGAGTCCCGGAAAATCGAGCGATTTCTGGCTCCGGTTTCCTTCGGGTCCTGTTCCGTTTATTAGGCGCCACTTGACACCTCTTCAAAGGATGGGGAAGAAAATTAAGAATTCCAAATAAGGGCGCCTTTTCCCATTTCGTAGCCGACATTTCTCCCCGTAATTACCCAGACGCCCTGCATTGTTCGAGATCTCGGTGCCACGAGAGGCAACTGAACTAACCGAAGACTCTACCGAATGTAACTAAGGGAAGAAAGGGGAAAGATAAAAAAAGAAGAGAAAGAGAAGAAGCAGACTGAAAAAAAAGCTTACCTATACAAAATGCAGCCCGAACACAAAGGTGAGAGACAACGTGATAGTTTGAGTTGCGTAAGGGGATAAAGGCAGCTCAGAACGTTTTAACTGATATTCGGATATTAAAGGAAACGCAGATGAAGTTTAGGGAGGAGTAAAAAAAAGTTTGTTTTGTAAATGAGAATGGATAGGCGAATGACTTTTTCCTAGTGAATGAAATTGTTGTCACGATCTCGAAAGAAACTAAGAGCAATTCTTCCCGTTTCCGTTGGGAAATCATCGGATGGGAAATGATGTATTGTTCCCACACCCATAATTAAGAAAGTTAGAGGGAATTCAAGTAGAACCTGCAAGGAATAAAAAAAGAGCCAAGTGATTTTCGATTAATAATACCAGTACTAATAATCCAAACTCTATTTTTGCATAAATAACAATTTATTTTTTTCTTTCCATAAAGCCGATTTAACGGGGCACACTTCTTATATAAGATTTTTGTAAAATATTTTCACTTTCATGCAGTAAATCCTCTATTTCTTATAAGAAAACAGAAACTAGAAGCTTTTTAATGCAGAATGGTCGGGTATTTTCAGCTTTAAAGATATGATTTTTTTTTGCTATTCAAAGGCTTTATAGTTTCAATAATTTTTTAATATTTCGCAATTCATTTCTCATTATGGTGAAGATTTATATATTGTTGCAAATATTGATATGTAAATGGCGTTGTAAAATATTGCAAAAGTATGTACTCCAAAAAGGAGATAAACCGTTAAAGTTCTTTGAAATGTAATTTCATTAATAAATAAAAACGGACCATAAAGCCATACGATGTGTATATTTATTTAAGAGTGCGTTCGTTTCGATCTGAGATCATCAACACAGCCATAAGATTTGAAATTCGAGAATAAATGAAACACGGCCCATCATTAGGAATAAGTGATGACAAAGTCACATTTAATCACGAAGATAAATTAAATACGCACATCATATTGCTTTATGGCCTTTCTTTATTTATAAATTCTGCATCAATATAGGGCCATATCTATATAATGCGAGCAATACAGGACCCTCTCGTATAATTTCATTGCACCGATATTAAGATCGAAAAGATAATTTCATTTCATTCTCGCTTTATGCTCTAAAAAAGTTAACGACACTTAACTCTGTATTCATATGTCAGATCACAGCCTACAAGGATTAGAAACATATACTAAATCGTAAATTATGGTCAGACATATATTAAATTGAAATTTAAGTAACTCTGCCCTAATTTCTTATAACTATGAGTGAAAAAAAACCCCAATAATTTAAGCTAAATATGTTAAACTGGTTTTAATTATGTTTCAGTTTATACATTTTCTTAATTATGAAATAAATCAGTCAATGATATTATTTCTTCTGTATTTCCTTAAAAATAATTTTTAAATTAAAAAAGTTTTATATTTTTCTGTGATCATCATTCCTTAGAAAGATAACAGCTGGCTTTATAAGTGCGACGAGACGCCACGAACATATCGCACAATTTTCAAAAGATTGCACTTTGTACTGGTTGAGAAATTGATGTTTAATTTTGGTAGATTTTGGGCTACCCTAAGCTATGGGATAGCTGAATTAGTAGTTTTCAGCGTTCTGCTAGTCTCGGAGATCTCGTGAATTCCCAAAGTACGATTTAGAGTACAGGCCGATGGATGACGTTGTCTTATCAGCTCCATAGCTCTGTAAGAAATGACAACTTGAAATTATAGATTTATATCATCGCAGTTTAAAAGTTGTATATTTAGAAATTGGATACAGTTTAAAATCTAAAGATTGTAATTATGCAATCTACTTTAAAATTATTTCTTGAGCTGACACAATTTATTGAAGTATTGTGCAGACGTATGCTATTCTTTTCTGCTTTATTTGACCTCATGCAGATAATGTACAGTCGAACCTCGTTAAAACGTGTTTTAAGGGATGGAGCAAAAACACGTATTATCCATGAAAGAAAAATTGTTTTCCATTGTATTGATATATAATTATTAGAAATTACATTCCTTAAAGTACGATGCAACAACAAAAGTTCAGGTGCAACATTATCACCGCACAGAATGAACGACCGAATCTCGTCTAAAATCGACAAAATATGTCCTTTTGAAGGCGCAGACTGTTCGATAACATCTCTGCCTTCTTCTTCACTATCTTCCTCCTCTTCTTCCTCCTTTCGATTTTCTTTGCTGGACTATTTCTTTCTCACTTCGACTCAGTGTCGATATCCGAACATAGTCGTCGAAAGTCAACCCTCTCAGCTGCACTCTATCAGAATTTGCGGAATATCATCGAATATCGCATGACTAAAAACTTTTTTACATTAAACATTGCAAATAATTTAACATTCCTCGAATAAATATCTTAATTCACCTCCTTAGGGCAAGACAATGGCACAGTAGGAAAGTAAATTCCACAGTCTGGATTCGAATCAGGAACCTTCAGCTGTTAGCGCTTTCTGTGCGAAAAGCTAAATTCCTGGTTCGAATCTAGGCTGTGGAATTTTCTTTCCTATTTTCATTTAATTATTTCTGTTGCCAGACTTCAGTCCTCTATTGAACTCTGATACTGTTACTCACAAACTTTGAACTCTGTATTGTCGAAGATAAGAACTGTAGCAAACATTAAAATCTAAAATCCAATTTCCCACAACTTAACAAATTGTTGGTGACCATTGTCTAAGGGGCTGAATTTTGAAGACAAAAAATGAGTATTATACGATTTTGGAGAAAAAAACACCTATTACTAGGATGCATTTACTTCGGGACGGGACCAAGGAGGTAAACGTTATTAAGCGGGGTGCATATTAAAATCATTTTTACTTAAATTACTTTAGCTCTTTAAACTGTCTTCAAATTTTTTTCTACCTCCGACGATGAACGTTTTCCACGTCGAGTTATTTTAATTAAATTGCATGACGTTATTTGAAAATAAGCGTATCATTCCGAGTCGTTGGAGAAATTATCTTTGTGCAAATTCATCGCTGTAAGGATGCAATTATCTTTTCTGGCTTTTATTTCATCACCGCGTGTCTTCGATTAATTTCCACTTAAAGGCGAACGGCTTCCTATTATTTCATGAAATTTCCCCCTCTTCTACGTTATCTAGTGCATGTTGTGAAGAACGGATGTTGGTCTTCAGAGGTGTTATTTAACTCATAAGTCATAACGATATCTCGGAAAATCTTGGGACTTTTCCTCGGGTCTTTTTCTAGCCTTTCTTCACCAATATGTCATATTTTATTCTCTACATTTTGAATATAATTCTTCCAACTCGTTCTTCTTCCGTTTATTCAGCAAGCTTAATGTTCTCGCCGCCACCCTTTCCCCTCTATCCCGCCAGTCCTCTTCAATTTTTCACGAATTTGTCTCTCTCACTCTCTTTCTCATTTTTTTTTCACCCATATTCTTCTTCCTCCTTCGCTTACCTTGGGTGTCAGACGCTCGCTTTTAATTAAGATGACGTCAAATGATTTCAACGAACAATTATTTATTATCGTCGGTGCACTATCTGCGAAGGGGCTTCTGAATCTCTTCCCTCCGACTCCAACCCCACTTCTTTTTCTCCCCATCTTCTTTTTTTTCTCTCTCTCTCTTTTACTTTTTTTTTTTATTTTTATTTTTTTGCTACGAATCGTTGCCGGCATCTTCGTCATCCCCAACACCTAAGCTACCGTTTTTGTACTTCCCTGCCTTGTTTTCGAGCATTATTCTTCCGCCCTCCTTTCCCTCGTTCTTCTTAACTCCAAATTAATCTATAATTTAATTTTGTTTCAAACGTTTCGTCTGGCTGTATTAAATTATCGTAATCTTCCTGTAGAAAGAAAAGCGAAAATGGAATTCTATTTCGCCGTACGCAGCAACGTTTTAAAAGTAATAACCAAGTGTTTACAAATAATTACTTTAAACGAACAGAATACATTGTGGCATTTTTGTCAATAGAAAGTGAAAAACATTTTGGGCGTGATTATAAATTTTCTTATTAACGTATTTTTAAGAGAATGTAATCATTTAAACGAAATAAAGTGCTCTTCTGCGAGAAGGGATCTAACTTTGTATTTAAAAAAATATAATGTGGTGATCTAAATTACTTAACGATAAAATATTTAAAAATATATGAAAAAAAAACAAACTGCAATATAAATTTTTTAAAAAAATGTAAACATCGCTTTAAAAAAAATAAATTAAGTCAATAAAATTATAAATTATAACCGGAAGAATGTTTCTTGTAAGGAAGCAAAAAAAAAAAAAGTTAATTTTCTCGCTCACATTTTTGAGGTTGAGGGTTCGCGCCCCACCAAACTCCCCTCGGGAGGTTCAAGTCATTCTTCACGTGACCAGCTAAAATACAACTCTGCTATCTGAAAATTTGCAAGAATCCAACCTAAATTAACGGTGCAAGATGCATGAAATCTTTACGACTGCGAGATCAGCTGGAAAAATACATAAATCCAACCAGTTTGAAAGCAATAAGCGCCTCCATTGCTGGCCTATTCTTCGGTGCATTTGAACATTTTCGGTCTCAACAGAAAATCACGAATACACTCATAGGGAGTTAACGAACATGAAGGAAAAAATATTTCAAAGAGAATTTCGGCAACTAATTTATATGCTTAACTAATTTACAGTTGATGCCTTCGGGCGGCAAAAATGAATCAAGGATTTAGATTTAGAGTTTATATAAAAGCTGGAGGCCATCTTGGAAAAAATTTGCCTGGCGATTATTACTTTTGTTTTTGAAGTTATTTCGATATAAAAAATTAATTGGGGTTTAAATAATGTTTAATTAAAAGCACTTATGAAGGAGGACCATTAAATTTGTTTTATAATTTATAGATATAAACGTGCAAGGAAGAGAAAAATCTCTCTATCTCTTCTTATAAGTAGCGCATTGTAAGATTTATTTATAATAATAACATAGATTATTCTTAATTTTTTGAAACATTTACTTTGCAAATGGTAATGTACAGTAGTCAGCCAATATGTTTTTGGAAAAATAGCAAATACAACTTGTAAGTCATCAGTTTAAGTGTTTTTTTAATCGCTGGAATTTCTTAAGACAAAAAAACCATTAATAATAAAATTGATATAGTAGAACTTGGAGAAATAGAAATATATGGGACTACAAATTGAATTATGTAAAAATTCGAATTAGAGAAGCATACATTTAGATGGCAAAAATGATTAAAAATTTTATAAATCTAACTGGAAAATTTGCCTAGGATGATTTTTTCACGCCATACTTATGGATATTAATAGTTAGTTAGTTAATTAATTTTCATTATTTAATTAACTAGTTAACTAACTAACTAACTAATTAATTAAATTAATAAATTAATTAACTAATTAACTAATTAATTATTAAAATTTTGATTGAATCAACAAATTTTCGCATTTGCAATCTATTTTATAATTTACAATTTCTTGAAATAGTCTAAATTTGGATTACTTAGTCGAAGGGATACCGAATGCCTTTGTAATTTTTACAATCACTGTTGTAATTAATTCTAAGGATTTAGTCTATCCCATTAAGTTTGGTTAGACATTTTGAGAAACAAAAATTACACCATGAAGTATTTTAAAATCACTATGAAACACTGGAAATTGTACGTACGAGGCGTGTTCAAATGAAATCCATTCGATTCAAGTAGGTGTTGTAAGAAGAAGGCCATGGAATAGGAATAACAAGCAAATAGAAAAAGTGTATTGCATATTCAATTTCCCGTCTCCAAACAGCGGGGTGCGTGCCTAAACGCCTTGGATGACTTCTTTTGACTTGTTTTTGGATGTGTATAATACTCTTCATTAAATAGTAAATGTTCCAGAGACTCCCATTTCTTCTTGATGGTGCACCCACAACAACTTTTGCGACATTCTACCAACACGTTCTACCAATTCACAGATTCTGCCAGTGTTTTCTACCAATTTATACAGTTCTACCAATTTGTTCTACTAATTTACAGACTTTCGCTGCTTCCCATTTTCTCTTGGTAATGCATCCACAACAACTTTTGCGACATGCTCTTGAAGACAGCATGCCAGGTTGCTTGTTTTTGATAGCTATCTTTTTTTAAGGTGAATCAGATTGAAAATTTAACGACCATTGCGGAATTTTACTTGACACGTATCTCATTTCTTAAAAATGTATGAGAAAAATGTTTGAGTGCTTTCTTAAAAATTAGACAAAACAACAGCAAAATCTAGCGAGAAAAATATAGACAGCTCCGACTTATTGTTAACGTTTGTATCATAAAAAATGCAGTTTATGTTAAACTGGGCGCAAAAAAATAATGTTCGAATTATGTGTAAATATTTTCCAACAAGCGAATCGTGAGAACTGTCAATCACTGCGTTACCATGGAAACCTGCTGGAGTAAAATTTAGCCTAATACAAAAGTTGATGTTAAATGAATTATTGTTAATTGTTGGCCTTTAAAAGGCCTTTTTTGCAATTAATGCAAAATTTAATTTTCCTCAGAAGAATCGTAATACTTTCTTGTTTGAACACGTGTTGAACAAAGCGCACTTTCAGAAGGAAATATGAACAAAAAGTAAAAGACCTGTCCAACGGGCTAAAGCAGTCGCTGATTAGCTGATGAATTTAGCCAACGTCACGTCCACGTGATCTATTGCAACAGATTCTCATGGCTTATCTGTTGGACTACGAGATTCTCGTATAGATTTAATGTGAATTCATGGGAACAGAGAGAAAATTCCAATTAATCAGTGATTTGAATAAAAGAAAACTCGAAATAAATGAGTATTATGTATACGCGGAGTAGAATTCGCATATCATATATGATCAGTTAGCTTCTCATGGAAAGAAGTAAGAAATAAATATGGCGTAAGTTCACTATTTGTTGTAATAAACAGCTAGCGCTCTGTCAGGCATCCATGAATTTCTGAGAAGTAAAGTTGGAAGTTTACGCCATTCTTCCAAAAGAGCACTGGCCAATTCATCCTACAGATATTTCATGGATTGAGATCCGAACAATGAGCATGTCGATCCTTTTCCTCTGCAGGGCTTGCGCTTTATGAATGGACTCAAGTTTGTGTACAATGGAAAAAAGTGTGTTGTCACAATATGGGCAGCATGGAAAAGATGTGCTCCAGTTTATATCCAGCTTCTTGATCATAAAAACTAAAAGTTCGGAGCTCTCGATGAATTGCCATATTGCTGACGTTGCGTCCGGAGGTATCTTTGATTTGGCTTTGATTTTGTAGTCATGTTATCGTTTCAGATTTGCAATGACTTCTATGGACTCGCCTTCATCCTTTCATTTCGGTGTGAGCTCAAACGGATATCCACACATCCCGGGAGTGTCCAGATTAATCTTGTAGGTTCAATTAAAAGCGAAAAACAAATATTATGGCCAACCACCATGGCGGAACTTTGGTTGGGAGAGCGCGTGTTCAAATTAGGCCGATGTTTAAAGGGAAAAATTTTGTTGGTTCGATTTCCTTAAAATACTGTAGTAAAATCTTGAATCTTCTTTAAAGAGACTCTTTTCTATAGATTAACTAAATAGAGACAAAATTTCGAGAACTAGCAACTTAGTACTATTAAAAAATATTTTTTCTTTCAACAGAAAGAATTGCTGAATTTTTTGTAAATATTTCTTATAATGGCCGTTTAATCCAAAATTATTTATTAATCATTAAAGTTAAAACTGTCTCTAGTAAATAAGCAACTTAACGGAATTCAGCGTAACATTTTTTCAATCCCATTTCTTTGAAGGAAAAAAAAAACTTGATTAAATGAAAAGATTTAAATTGAATTAAAATAAGAATAAGGTATTTTTATAAAATGATCCCAGATCATAGATAATATTTTTACATTTTTATACCATAATTTCTGGTTGAGAAAGACAGACAACGAGCGTGTAATGTTCGGAATTTTCGTTGCAGTTGATTCGGAACGGAGTTGTAGGTGCAGCATGAAATTGAAATTAATGAATAGAAAACTCCCATTACCCCGGACTATTAATCGTGGAGCGCATTGACAACCATTTGCCACTCGATTTAGAATGAATAAGATGACAAGCGTCAAATCGCAAGTAAATGTCATAATCGATTGGGGACGATGAGCCTTGTTTGCTAACTGCTCGCAAACAAACACTCGAGCTGAGGCTGCTACAACGCTTATTGTTGCCATTGAAATTGCGCAGTGGAAAGACCTGATTTGCCTCTTAAGCGACCGTATTAATGTGCTTATACCGGCACATTTATCATCCTTTTGTGCAGGTGTGTCAGTGACCTTGCTCTTTAATTAGGGAATTAATTACATTCTTCATTAATTAGACCACAAATGCTCTATTATATCCATGTTCCATGTTCATTTGGAACGTGATTTTTTTTTTAAATATTTGAAATGATTTCTCAATGCTTTTGTGAATCCTATTTTCATCGGCTTTTGTTTCCAAAGAATATTTTTCTCCCCCACCCTCCAATTTAATCGGCAGGAATTCTAAACCAATCCAAAGTTGCGAGGCGATGCCATTCGGAGGATAAAACCCGCCGTGAAATATATTGTCCCATAAACATTGTACTTAACGTTGATTGGATCGTTTATATCTAACCCTTTTGACCCTATTGACCAATTTGGAGGTGGTTCGTCGGGTGTAGCCTTCATGCTGGTGCTCTTTTGATTTTCCATTCACGGCATTTAGTAGCGATAGATTGGCTTATTATAGAAAAAGATAATCTCGCTCGTCGACAAACATGGCAACAGGAGTGCGCTGATCATCATTGGGGAAGGGAGAAAGGCAGTGTTTAGCATTTCAAGGGATAGGTAGGGCTTGGCGAGAAAATGTTGAAAATCGCACGCGGATCTCTTTGATTTATACATGATTTGCAGTTTTATGCAACTCAAGTAGATGGCCCTTTTCATTTATTTATTTATTGCGGTGATTTATTCATATTTTATAACCATCTTTAGCAGTCCAGGATTTCAAGTTCGAAGCAAACTTCTCTCTTCTTTACTCTGATAAGGGATAAGGAATTCAGTATTCAGTGTGTGTAGCTTTACAAATGAGATCTAGAATACTGTTAGCAGCTACAGTTTTCTTCCTTTTGATATAAGGCAGTAAAAAATGGGTATTCTTTTTTAACCTTCATTCAAGACGTTTGCAATAAATTAAGAAGAACTAAGAAATACGCTTTTATAAATCAAGGGGGAGTTGATAATAATTTTATCAAAACCAAGCTGAAAACAAGTAACACGATTTTATATGAAAATATATTCATGACGTTCCAATTTAAAATCGGGAAGATAGGCACGTGGTTTCTGTAGTATGGTTTTAAAGGTTTTTTGACGTTCTTTATCTTATGGTTTGCAGATATTATTTCAGAAACATTGCAATCATAAACAGTTACTGAAAAACAGTTTCTGTCGTGTTTTCTATATGCGTTTATCTGGTTGTGTATGTAAAAAAAGGATACACAATTTTTACAAGAGAACAATAGTACACAAAAAGTGAAAGGTCAAAATTAAATTGGGAAACAATGAAAATGAAAAATAAATAAGAAATAAATTTTCCCCAAGGAAGGTACAGGAATGTAGCAGAAGCTCTGAGTTCAAGGAAATTGGGCATCCCCAAGAAGAATCTGCGTTTTACGATAGACCTGCGTTTTTTGCAAATGGCGAACCGTGATAGAAAAGTTTCGATACTGTCAGTGCTTAATACCATGCAAACAATTGTAATTAAGCATATTGTAAATAATGTCGACGAAAGTGTTATGGAGGAAGTCGAATAACCTGAATTCAGCTTCTCTGCAGTTTCTCCACTATTTCAATTTTAATAGCTATATTTCGGTTTCCTCATTGCTCCTCCGTCATCTTGAATACACTCCCAATCCCAGGCAATCCCAGCCTCTGAATAGTATGTTTCATACCAACCGCACTGGCAATGAAGAATAGCATGCACGAAACGCACCGAGCGATGCGAAACAGCCAGTGCAAGCACTGCGTGCATATTGTGCAAATCGTGCGCGATGGAGAATGCACCTAAAATATCTGTCTACTTTTTAACCTCTGTATTCTACATTTTTTTATCGCGACCTTTTTAAAACCCAGTTTTATGAGATAACTAATGTTTTCGAACATAGTACTTAGTAACTCGAAGACAGAATGACATATTTTCTTTCGCTTCTCTTTTACGCTCGAATTAGATACCATATGTTGCTATTTGAAAAATGTTAATAGTTTCTAAAGATCTCATGGCCGCTACCATATGTTCGGGCCGACCCCCATAATTCTGATTTCACTGGGACAATCCGGCCAATAGTTAATAATAATCTAAATCTGGCTCGGAGATATCTGCATACCAAATTTCATTCTTTTGCAAACCGGAAGAATCTAACACCGACCGCCATATCTCCGACCCTAGTGTGGACCAATCCAAACCGAAATAAAAAGAGGGTATGCTCATAGCAATCTACATATTAAATTTCAACATATCAAAGATGTTGAAAATATAACGGAAACGGACGGACATAGTAATCAATAAGTAGCTCCATTCTTCTTCTATTTTTTTTTTAATTTGACTGAAAATTGAGTACAGCACAAATCCGAATGAAGATAGTGCTCTTAGTTATAACTAGTTGTTACCCGCGGCTTCGCCCGCCCGCACCATTTGTTGAGGGGAATTACAAAGCAAAAGCAGATAATTTTAAATGAAAACCCCAGAAAGTGGGGAGGGGGGGGGATCGTAGGGGGCTGATTTTTGGCGATAGAGCAGGTACTTTATTGATAAGCTGCCCTGAAAATTTCAAGTCGCTAGCTCAAACCGTCTAGGAAGAGATAGAATTACAGATAAATAAATAAATAAATAAATACACCCAAGAGTTTTAGTATATCGATGCCAAGGTTGTTTGCTCATAGCGCATTTGAAGTGGTGCAGCATCTTAAAAGATTAAAAACAAGTATTTAATAATTTTGATAAAATAAGAAAAACCGACAATTAAGCGGGGTTATTTTGTTTTACAAAAACTTCGAATTTTCACTGTTTTTATGAAATTTAAACTCTTCCCCATACCAAAGAAAAGAAAAATGCCCTTCCTAGATTGTTTAATTAAGAAAAGTACGATGAGGCTTTGACTCTGAAGCCCGTCTGGTTTAGAAATACCTTGCAGAGTCTGTTTGCTTTTTGAGAAATTCCTTTTCTTTATAGAAAACTGAGTCGTCTCGAGAAAGCTTGATATTGTAACGACGAAGGGAAATAATTCTAGCCAAAGGCCATAGAAGAAGATCAACTTTGGATTTCTTAGCGAGATCTAGGTCGCTAATATGAATCTCCTTGTTTATTGTGAGCCCATGTGAGACAATAGAGATAAATCTTCCAAATAACTTAGAGATGGCCGAAGATACTTAACAAAACAGTTTCATCGAGTATTTTGAAAGTATTTTTTCCTGAACGTGAATGAATTAAAATCAAATTAGGATTCGCGGATTAGAAAAAAAGGACAGGCAGGACTTGGAATATAATTTCTGGTAAGGTTCGGTTTCCCAGGAGAGCGATGAGCACGAGATTTTAGTTACTCGTAGATCTTAAATTACACGATTGTTACCGATTTCACTTAAAAAGTTTTACACTAGCTTCCCAGAAAAATGCTTCGGGGCAGCCAGAGGCTGAGAAGGTGATTACTGACTGCCCTGGCTGATACGCATGAATTATCCTCTCGTCGAATGGTGAAGAAACAGATGCTGATAATTTTAAACAAATGAAGCGAGTCTCAGTTATAGAGGAGAAAACAAACCGTCAGACAGTCGAAAAAAAGAACCATATGATATTAAGCAGGATTTTTAGCTGACACTTTTTTCTCCTCAAGAGAGGAGAAATGAACCAGTTTTAAGTCTGCAGTATTGAATATATTTGAAAACGCAGATTATACAAAAAATATAACAAAACGAAACACAACAATCCAACCTGAAATACCTCCATCCTAAAAGAAGCTTTATTTTCCAGAATATGATTATTTTTAGCATGTTTTTTTTTTGGCTGAAAGTATTTGTAGGCGTTGATAATTGTATTGACAGGTTGATTGATTCAAAATGCAGCTCTGTAGTTTCTAGAATTTGATACCACTTAAATAGCCAAATTAATATAAAACAATTCTTATCTGGTTTTAAAAAAAACAGAATCTGTATAAAAACATTACATATAGGTGTGATTTAACGTGGCTATTGATGACCCCTGAACTTTTATATGGAACCCAATTAGATATATTTATGAGAAACAGTATATTCAATCAATACTGACTTTTAAGAATCCAGATATCGTGTTGGTGTATATTGTTTTATATATTTCTCGAGATTAGTAGATTATCCTATTGCAGGGTCCTATTGGGAGGTGTTTGTCCAATTGGCTTAACCAGGACTTGCTTAGCGCCCCAGTCCCTGATTACTAAACATTTGCCTAAAGCTCTCCTTGTTTCCAATAAAACTAGTGCTACTGAATTCAGTGGAAATTCAGTTAATTTCTCATTAGGAAATCCTTGTATCTTGCATTGCGAAAGATGCATTGTCACAGTTATGTAGTTGTAAAACTCAATTTGAAAGGTATAATCACTAGCAACGCTGAGAGAGAGAGAGAGAGAGAGAGAGAGAGAGAGAGAGAGAGAGACAGAGAGAGGTTTTAGACAGTAGTAAAATAATTACTGGTTCAAATAGTAGTTCAGCTGGCTCGAGTTCAGGCTGTGGAATTTTCTTTCCTATTTCATTAATAATTAAAATTTCTCTTAGATGGCGTGATCTTCAGTATTAGTACATGAAGCGCTCTCTATCTCTATAATTCACTGTCATATGACCAGTTCTGCGGTCTGTTCCTTTTTTTGAATATCAGAAAAACTTAATCTCCCTCATTCCCCCACTCCACTGACTTATAAAAGATCGAAACTGTGGACAAAGATCGTCCTGATGGATCAAAAAGTATATGCAATATTATATTTGAACAATGGTATATTTGTTTTGAAAAATATGACAATAATTGAAGATATCCATGAATGATTATCCTTCATAGTTTCGAAGAAGTGCTAATGTAGGGGTATAAGCATAGCATTTTTTTCTTGCAGCAATTTGTAAAGCAGTAAATCGGTACATCGCATTCTTAAAGAAATTGCCGCTTTGAAAATCAAGGAAGCAGAACAAGAAGATATTTTTCGTTCAGAAGGTGAAAGTAATATAATTCGAGCGCTTCATTGTGTTTTAATTAACGGAGGTGAGGGTTGGTGTAAGAGGGAGGGGAGGGGGTAAAAGCGAGGTTTGCAGGAGGTGGGATGTCGGAATTGGTGGAAGTTGTTGCCGATGTATGTAAGGGGAACACAAGTGGCGTTTCAGTTCGTTCGTTCGTTCGCTCGGTCGGTCGGAAGCCACATTGAATTTCGCCCGTTTCTAGATATTGGAAACACAGAGGGAGCGTCGAAACGGTCGGGGATTTATGACCAACCTGTGAGTTGAATGACGTTGAAATAATTACGAAAATTCGCCAGGGACCGCAGTGATTTATGGGAGTTCAGCTTGATTTCTGAAAACTCCACTGGAGATCGTTTCTGAAATGTTGGTCGAGCCCTTGTTATTGTTGCGTTATTTATCGGACAAGGCCCCTTCATTATAAAAATGGTCGTTAGAAAACGATACGCCGTTCAATGGGGGATCGTGAATCCCGAGAGGAACGGGGAAGGAAATGAAAATGGTGATCGGATCCGAGTGGCCGTCTCCCGACGCACAAGATGATGAGCTTCGCCAGAGATTAGAGAGTTTTCTCATCAGAAAAGAGCCCAAAGCCCAAGGCTTGCGTGTTTCTCAAACTTATCGAGGACTTCCTTCCGTAATCCACCCGCCCATGATGTTCTTGAACGGAAAGCCGAACTCTCTCGATGAATATGCGATGCTTTTTCTGGACACTGTTTATGAAATTTCTTCCGGAGAATTAAGTTCTTAGTTTTCCACAGCTATCACGGTTCTTAATAAAGGTCTTCAATCCCCTCGCAATAACACCTTCTTTCTTAATGTTCATAATGTTCTGTAAAGCCTTTAAATAAATAAGAAAAAAAACAAACAAACCATTATCAAAACACTCCTATAGTCATTCAAATAAAAAGTTTTTTCTTCTTCAGGCACGTGTTAATGTTAGCAGTTATATAAAGAGGTCCTTTAAAATTACTGTGTATTTTATTAACAGGACGACGTTTTGTTTGAATAATTTGCATGTGATTTAAAGCGTTGAGATTTTGTATAATCCGTTGAAAATAACATCTCCTGCATTAATCTCGTTTTGGTTGCAGCATTAAATATGCATGTGAAACAGGATACTCAACGAAGTCATTTCAATTTTAACGCTTATTTAGATCGGCTTTATGTGCACGGTTAAAGCGAACAAAAATTTTACTTCCATTTATAAACGAATACATTATTTCACAAAATTAAATATCAAAGATTTAAATACATTTATCAATCTTATAAATTATGAACATTATAAGATATTATAACCTTCTTCTTTTATTTAGATATTACAGTGGTTAACATGGACTAAATTTATTTTGTATCTATTCTTATTTTTGTGTGTATTTTATTGGCAGAATGCTTTGCCGATCCGTTTGCATGAGAAATGTACATTTTCCCTCTTCTCAGCACTATACAGTTCCATTCCCTTTTTACCTATGAAAAAATATGTTGTTATTCAAGTTTAGTTGTATCTATTGTGTTCTTTAAAAATAAATGGATGAAAGCGACGTGGTCTCTTCGGAACCTTCCAACAGTTTTTAAAAATTACACTCTTTAAAACCGTAAATATTGTCCATATTAAGGTGAAATAAAATCTTGTAAACATTCCAAGGAGGAGCTTTAGCAGTGAAGCAGAAATACATTTATACATTTATTAAAAAGAAATTACCCCCCACCCCCTCCCGAGTAGGGGAAGGCAAGTGGCAGATCCTGCGGTCATCTATTTTTACCCTTTATCTGCACTTTTTACCTCTCCCCAAGTTTTTTAATAAAAAAAATTGATTTCCTCGAACGTAATATGTATAAAATATAAAAAACCTCTTTCCTTTTTCATCATTTCCGAACGTATGATATATAACATGCCATATGTTGCCATAGTTCTAAGGACTAAGTGACTGCCACCCCCGCAAATCCGATCCCCTTGAAACAATTGGGCCTAAACTTCATAGTATTGTAGATCTTGCCTAGAGGAATCTGGATACCGAATTTCACGCCTTTACGTGCCTAAATAGCACACAGATATGTTGCCCTCCCTGAATCCCACCCCCGTAATTCCGACCCCAGTGTACCAATCAAAACCAAACTAAATAGTTCAGATGGGCATGCCCATAATAAGCTACATTCCGAATTTCAACATTCTATCTCAAAAAAATGTAGAAATTATGAAGGATTGACATTATAAAACCAATAAGTTGCTCCATTCTTCCACTACTTAATAATATTGATTATGAGCACTTGAGCAATCGTGCGTCGACAAAGCGATTTCACGTGCGCGCGCCGATGTCAGTAATGCTTAAAAGATGAACAGAAAGTAACAATGTATTCCTTCTTGACAAATCGATTGTTATATGACATGCCTTTATCTTTGTATTCTTTACACTCACTGATTTAGCACGTGAATTCGACTTGAAGGGGTCCACGAAAAATTCTGAAAAGTTATACGGCCGAGCTAAGACTTTGATGGTCATATTTCTGAAAACAGAATTTGAAAAAGTTAATTCGTTTTCAAGTTATCGTGCAAACGGCGGACGGACGGACGGACGGACGGATAAACGTACAGACCAAGGGCGTATTCTTATAAGTAGCTTTTATGCTGAAGCTCCTAATAAGTGAATAGAATCTTCTGTCTATGCAAATATAAGCCAAAACTTCCGTCCGCGTTTTTCTCGGAGTTTTTAACACATAAAATTCGGGTTTCTGTTGATAGCTCAGAATATAACTAATTATAGGTGGTTGCGCCTTTTGAAAATGGGGAACTACCACTGCCTACTTGATACTAACTGCCTGTCCACTGAGACTAAAAACTGTCACCCAGTAGTATCGTAAATAAACGGTAGAGGGCACCACGTTTTCTACTTATACTGTACCTACATAAAACTTATACTCAATATATATTACTCTTTCAGCTTTAATTTGAAATAAAAAATTAAAAATACGATTTGAAGTTTTAACGCGGATTATTAATGAAATAAGGAATCTTTTTTGCAATCATTTTAATACAAAGTAATATTTTTAATTATAATTTTAATACTGCCTATAAAAAGTGATATCACCATATCGCATGAAACTCTTTATAGTAAATTTGCAGATTATTAAATATTTTTTTTTAGATTTAATTTGAAATACAAAATTGAAATCTATCGTGAAATACAATTTGAAGTTTTAATACGGGTTATTAATGAAATAAGGACTTTTTTTACAATCATTTTAATACAAATTAATTTATTTAATTATACACTGGCGGAAAAAAAAATCCCAACACCACGAAAAACTTGTGCTAGATGAATGAAATTTGGACAGTATATTCAGCTATGGTATTTATTCATTTATTGAATTGATTCAAGTTTCAAGGTTACAACTTATAGGGGGAGCCACCAGCGCCACCCTGTACATGGTGAAAAGCACGGACTTTAGTACCCGTTGTAGTCGCCGCGCTGGTCTATGCAGGCCTGCACACGTGCATGCATACGGCCGTAGAGATGCCGAATGTCATTTTGTGGTATGGCATTCCATGCCTGTTGTACCTGGATGGTCAGATCAGCGACAGTTGTTACTGGTTGTGGAAGAGCCCTGACACGGCGTCCGACCATGTCCCAGACGTTCTCGATGGGCGACAGATCTGGTAATCGTGCTGGCCATGGTAGGATGTGGATACCCTGAAGGGCACGTTGGGTTGCAGCGTTATCCTGTTGGAACAGCCCCCCTGGCATACCAGCCATGAATGGCAGCACAATGGGTTCAATAACCATCCGAATGTAAACATTTGCCGTCATGGTGACTGGGATAACCACCAGGAGGATCCTGCTGTCGTAAGAAATCCCTCCCCATACCATAACGCCAAGGATGGGGCCAGTATGCCAACGACGGATACAGCTCGGTAACAGGACTTCCCCACTCCTCCTCCTGACCCTTGTGCGACCATCACTCTGACCCAGACAGAAACGACTTTCATCCGTGAAGACCACAGACCTCCAAGTTGCTATGGCTTGACACCACTGAAGACGTGCCGCACGGTGTTGAGGGGTAAGAGGCAAACATGCCACAAGGCGCCTGGAGTGGAGGTTCCTGGCCAGGAGACGGTTCCGAATTGTGCGTGGAGTGAGGTTGGGTGCCACAGCAGCCCGAATGTCCGCTGCAGATGCTGTCCGATTTGCCACAGCCATCCTACAGATGCGCCGGTCAACCCTGTCTCCAGTGGCCGGGGGTCGTCCAGATCCTGGTCTCCTGGTAATCCTGCCTTCCCTGGACCATTGCTGCCAACAGTTGTACACAGTGGCAACGTCTCGACCCATGCGTTCTGCAATAGCACGGAACGAAAGTCCACCCTCTCGAAGGGGGGGGGGGTTCTAGAAATTAAGGCGTCGACTACTTAGGTCATTTTGCGCCTTTTACACAAGTTATATCTGTACGCAGCCCGGGACAAACATCCATGCCCACGGCGGGATTCGAACCCACAGCCAGGCGGACTCGAGAAGTAGAAAGCCTACGCCCTAGCCCTCTCGGCCACCTGGCCGGCCCCTCTCGAAGGCCCATTACACGTCCTCGTTCGAATTGGGTTAGCTGCCCATATTTACGTCGCAGTCGCCTTCGAGGCATGTTTTATGTACTCTATCACACGCGTCCACAAGTGTCTGAAGTGACACAGACGCGCGTCTGATCTCCTTTATATCTGTCATTAGAATGTCTCATTTGCATGTACAGGGTGGCGCTGGTGGCGCCCCCTATAAGTTGTAACCTTGAAACTTGAATCAATTTAAGAAATACCATAGCTGAATATACTGTCCAAAATTCATTCATCTAACACATGTCCTTCGTGGTGTTGGGATTTTTTTTTTCCGCCAGTGTAATTTTAATATTTTTCTCGATAGAGATTTATTGCATATTATTTTTCTTTCCTCATTCAAATCCGTTGACAGAAAAGATGAATTTGTTAGTAAAATTTTTAAAATTCTGTATAAAAACAACTTCTTAATTTCAGAGTCATGTTTTTCCTTACCGCATCCACATCTAAACCATTGAATGTCACTTATGGATGGTATTAGCTGCTCCATCACAATACGGTATAAGAATAAAATTTATTCTTACATCGTGCTTTGAAGAATGCTGCGTTTGGGATGATAGGAGGATTTTATGCAGATACATCAAAGATCAGCACTCTTGTGAACTTGCAGTCATGAATTTGATGCGAACAGAATTAACATCAGGCATCAATATTTTCATTGAATTTCAAGACAAGGGTGGCCTTTTTTTACCCAAATCCTAATTTTTTTTCTTTAATTAGTTTAATTGATGATTATGTGAAGCATTTTCTATCTTCTTTTAAAAAAACTCAAAAACTCTCAAAACTTTTGATGGAACAGCTAATGCCATCCATAAATGACATTCAATGGTTTAGATGTGGATGAGGCGAGGTTGGTTGGTTGGTTGGTTTACTAGAAATTTTGGCGTCGACTATTAAGGTCATTTTGCGCCTTCTACACAAGTTTTATCTGTACGCAGCCCAGGACAAACACAAACATCCATGCCCACGGCGGGATTCGAACACACGACCGGGCAGACTCGAGAACTAGAAAGCCTACGCCATAGAGGATGAGGCGAGGAAAAACATGACTCTGAAATTAGAAAGTTGTTTTTACACAGGATTTTAAAAATTTTACTAACAAATTCATCTTTTCTGTCAACGAATTTGAACGAGGAAAGAAACTCTATGCAATAAACTTCTATCGAAAAAAATATTAAAATTATAATTAAATAAATTAATTTGTATTAAAATGATGGTAAAAAAAAGTTTCCTTATTTCAATAATAAACCGTATTAAAACTTCAAATTGTATTTTTATTTTGTATTTCAAATTAAATCTGAAAAAAAAAATATTTTAATAACCTGTAAATTTACTATAAAGAATTTCATGCTATATGATGATATCACTTTTTAAAGGCAGTATTAAAATTATAATTAAAAATATTACTTTGTATTAAAATGATTGCAAAAAAGATTCCTTATTTCATTAATAATCCGTATTAAACCTTCAAATTATATTTTTAATTTTTTATTTCAAATTAAAGCTGAATAAGTAATATCAGTTTATTATAAAAATATAAACAGTTTTACGCAGGTATCGTAAATAAACGTCAGAGGGAGCCACGTTTTCTCCCTATTCTCTGACTGACTTTTTTCCATTGTTTTCTGCCTCAGTGGACAGGCAGTTAGTATCAAGTAGGCAGTGGAACTATGTAGATTGTTTCTCACAGAAGACACCAGATGGCGTGATTGTACTATGCCCAGTGGCCATTTTTAATGTTAACATAAGAAGAAAACTGCACATTTTATTGAATTTTTGTAATAAT